>CAXIUP010000286.1:0-20000 GCA_964035015.1 Corallium rubrum | reverse complement strand
CCAGGTGTTCAAGTCCTTTTCAGGACAGAGGCACCGAGTATAGGTGCACCATCCCAAGTACAAGTGCAGTGTAACTGCACTAATTCAGGGGTGGACCATTAGAAATGTTGGGAGGAGGTAAAAAAATTATTTCCAAGCCTGACATTTTTTGTCCTATGTAAGCTCTGCGGGATATTTTGTTTTTGGACAAGAAAGGAAAGTTGTAAACAGTTTGCCAGTATTCTCTCTATATTGCGTGCAGGATTTTTTTATCACTTTCCCTTTTTTCTTTTTTTTAATTTTTTTATCACTTTTCCAGGAATTGTCACCCCCTCCCTGCAAGATTTCCAATGGCCCACCCCTTCTTGATAAATATGGTTTGTGAATATGGATCCATGGATCTCTGAGGAGACTATGTACATGGTGTAAGATAAACTTGCTTAACTACATGTAATTAATATAATATTTCAATTAATGTGACAGTTGCAATATTGTACTATGATTTTGATAGCAACATGATCAGAATAATAAATACTGTGGATCTAACATACACATGGTCTAATAAGCTACCAGAAGTAATTAATATTAAAGTCACCAAGAATCATGTCAATTGTATAACTGTTAACATGTATCCCAAACAATCTACATATTGTAGGATATTGGAGGCTTGCTTTCGATACAGCAAAAGACAAGTTGTTTTTTCTTGGGATTTACTATTAACTAGGTCAAATTTTAGTGCATTTAGTGAAGAAAAATATTCACACTCTCTGATTTCTACAGTATTTCTTGTGCAAAGTGCCATACTTGAATATTTATCAGTATCATGATCTTGACTGTGGAGTTTGAAAGGACTGAGATTATTTAAAATTTCATTGTCAAAATCCCGAGGTAGTAGTTGGGTTTCAGTAAGAGCTATGATGTCACTATTGAAAACTCTTGAATCAAATTTAATATCGATGCTATGTTTTATTGAGAGATCTTATATTTAAAAGTGATATGGTCAAAACATTGAAATTGTCTTGGAATAGAGTTGTTGAATGTGGAACCATACATTCATTGCGTAGTCTTTGGTATTCTTCAAGAACTTTAGGATTTGCTTTAATATGTTTACTCTCAATTTGTCCTAAAATATACAGACCTTGTAAAGAAGTTGCACAGATTAAAGCAACATAAATTTGTCCATAGTTAAACGCTGTCTGTTTTATCAAGTCAGAACTGATTACAACTTTTTCAAGTGTTAGACCTTGAACCTTATGTACAGTACATGCCCAAGCAAGTGCAACAGGGAATTGTACTCTCTGTATTTCTGGAGAAGATGCTTTACCTGGTCTTATTTTGATCTTTGCTAATACAGGCTCAATGGGAACTACGTTGTTTTCTCTTGCAAAAGGGCTGCCACAAGTGTTAGTTAAGTCTTTACCAGCATTTGAGTCATCAAATTTAATATAGAGAACAGTTGGTTTTTGGTTATTTTGATTGACATCAACTTTAAAGACAGTTCCCATTTGTCCATTGATGAGTCTATCTGGAATACTGATATTTGTTGTAGGCATTACTCCAGCACCTTCTTTAATCAGAATTTCATAATCAAGTCCACCTTTTTCAGATCGTCCTCTTGCTAATACTCTATCAATATCTTGTTTCCTTACATTTTTTGGATATTGATCTTTAGCTTTAAGTGTAAATAAGGATCCAGAAAGTTCTTCTAGTTTTTTCTTATGTTCATCAACAGGAGCATTTTCAGCCCAGATATGAAGTGCATCTGATGGATAATTAGGATCAGATGGTGTTATTGATCTTGATTGGATTATCTTAATGTCATCTTCTGTTTGATTAGCAGATCTTACTCTGTTAAGAAGTTCAATAAATACTTGGTCGTTTTTCTGTCTCATGATTTTATTAAGT
The DNA here is from genome assembly GCA_964035015.1 of Corallium rubrum. Classification (NCBI taxonomy): domain Eukaryota; kingdom Metazoa; phylum Cnidaria; class Anthozoa; order Scleralcyonacea; family Coralliidae; genus Corallium; species Corallium rubrum. Next base: position 18,116 of record CAXIUP010000286.1, on the reverse strand, counting down.
TCTATCATTTTGAAGACCTTCCATGGATGGCATAGATTATAAGAATCATTTTTGTAAATGTCAAATACAAATCTTTTACGTATTGGTGGAAGTTGACACAGATCACCTACAACTATAGTAGTAATTCCAACAAATAGAAGAGAACTTGTGGTGCCAAATATATCTTTTAATCTTTGATGGATATGAAGTAAGGTAGTGTTTCCAACCATAGAAATATCATCTATTATTATTAGCTTTAGGTCAGATAATGATAGTCTTAATTGTGTTTTTTTTTATCTGACATTGCAGGTACATTATCACCAGCTTCTTTTGGAATAGCAAGACCAGTATTTATTGTTGTTCCATCAATGTTTATTGCAATGTTTATTGCAGCTACTCTTGGTGCCATGAGAAGAACTGTTGGTAATTCAGCGTTAATAGGAGGATGTCTAAAAGTTTTAACTGCTGTATGGTATATTGTTTTAATCAAGTGACTTTTTCTTGACCGCCAGTTAAGAAAAGATAGATTGGTTCTATTTCAACAGGTTTTAAGCTGTTCATGTTCTTCATTGTGTTTCGGCACCATGTAAGAAATGTATCATATGCATGACGTTGCTCCATGTTCAAGGACCTCACAGTTTCACGTAATATATCATCAGAGATCTCTGTTGGTCGGTTGTAAGAAGTAATTACTCCAGGGGAAGTATGCTGATTGGATTGTGATGTTGAGTCAAGATGTGATGGTAAGTGTTCATTAAATGATTCATGTGGGATTGAGTCATCTTGTATTTCCCCTTGCAAATCTGTATTTTCTTGATCATTTATTGAATCATATGAACGGATAATATTGCCCTGATTAGATTTTAATACTTCAAGAGCCTCAGTAACAGCATGTGAATCGGTTCAAATATTGCTATGTTGTGTTCAACAATAGCTTGAACATCAGCTTCATAGAACTTTGATGTATACGTTTGATCTGAAGCCATTAAATTACTTTCATCTCGCCATGGATAATAGAGCATAAGTAATTGGTGAAAATAAGATTCTGGTTCTTTTCTGGTATATGATTTGGTATATGATACCTTAATACAGACTTAACTTTTCTACATTTCATGTATTGATTGGTGTTAATTAATTTAATTTTTTGGGGGAAGGCATTGTGTTGTATCACTTGTCGTACTTTGTGATTCAATCAAGTCATCTGTTAGAACATCAGGTTGGCAATCTTTTGTTTCACTATAATCAATTTTACAATCTTTATAGTAATATGCAGCAAATTCTGCCAGACATAAGTTATCAACAACAGGAATTGAAGTTGGTCTGATGCTGTAACGCTGAATTATATTTGACTTAAAAATATCTGTACTATCATCATCTAGTTCATCAAGCTCCACTTTTGCCTTAGTTACACGCACCCTTTTTCTGGAAAATCTGTACTAATAAAAATTGTTTTTGGAAATATTTTCCTCAACCAAAGTTCAGGTATTGATCTGTAGACACATTCTTGTGAACTAACTTCTCTTGTAGAGAGAAAAGCAGCACCAGCTTTTGCTTCTTTTGCTGCATTTGTAATAGCTTGAGAACATTCAGTTTCATCTTTAGTAAAATATGAGCAGACATATGTTATGCATTTGTAGTGATTGAATACAGGTTGCAAGTCAACATTTGCTGCAAATCCCTTAATACCAGCAACAAAGTAGTTGTTAATAAAACAGCTGTCAACAGGCCTTCTAAGATCAGCACAAGATGTCATAAACCATGTTGGAATCCCAAGTTGTTTTACCATGGCTACTACTTCATACACAAATTTTTGCCATTAGGGTGGTGTGCCTGGAATTTGCCTTAAAAACAAATATGCCTGATCTTGACAAATTAAGCCTTTTAACTTGTTTACATCTGATTTTATTTGTGATGCAGTTACAGGTTGGCCATGAATTTTTTTGAAGGCTATATTAATACTGTCTGATACTTTTTTTTGTTCCATTATAAATTGTGCAAAAAAAAGATACTCTGGATTTGTTGCAAACCTTCCACTATAATGCAAAAGTCGAGCATTGAAGTACTTCACTGGTGACAATTTAATCTGTCTATCTTCTGTATACCAAAACTGTCCTTTTGGAAACAACACTGGAAATGCAAGCTCTTCACATTTTATGTCTCTCATTAGTGATACAGGGTGTTTGTTTTCTCCAGGTGCGATGTTGTACACTTCATTCCCTAATGAACAATTTTCATTACTTTGTATTGTAACAGGGTAATCTGGTAATACAGACTGTAAACATGTCTCATTAGTTGCTTGTCTATATTCATTCAATGGGTCATCTTTTTCCTCAGTATCATCATCATTCGTAATGTGTTGCTTGCAGTTTTCTGTTAATGACTTTTCATTTTTATCACAATTTATAGCTGAAGCATTTTCATCTTGTTCTAAACTCGTGAGTTTTGCACTGATATCTTGAATATCAATTGTAATATTATTATACAATGGATTGTTTACCTTGAGCCAGTTACGTGCATCAAGAATGAACTGAGGACGTACTGCTTGAAAATACACATGACCTCTGAATTCAAGTTTTCGTTTCAGTTTCAACATTATAATACCGGATCTTTCAGGTGGCCTTGGTTGTCTGATCACATTCAACAGGCACATTACAGATTGCTGCCTTGACTTTTCTTTGTTGCCCTTTTGGCATTACTATTATTTTTTCAAAAACTATTCTCTGTGCAATAAGAATTTGCTCAAGTTTTTCTAATGATGCAAGTTCAGCTGGTATTTTGTCAACATACATGTTATTAAATACCGCCTGACATGGAATCTTCCCTTTTGATACCTTTGAATGACAGGTTTTACAAATGTATTCTTTTTGATCAAATGACTTTATATCTGTAAAAAGATGTTCATTGACATCAATATATTTATTTTTATGTAATAGGATGAACTTAGCAGCAGAAGAGAGACTGCCACTAAACGCGAAATTGAGAGGATAGTAAATGACCATCCCTGTCGTAGCTTAATTCCTGATGCAATCAATAATACATACAATTTAAGAGAGAGCAATGCAAATGGCGGACCTACATATTTTCAGGAACTGAAAGACATAAAAGATCCTTTCTTGCACGTGCATGCAAATTTTTGTAACTTGGCCTTCATTTTTATCTTGTATATATATTGTTTTTATTCTTGTAAATGTTTTAACCAACATTTTATATTATGTTATACTCATTTCACTATATATTATAATCCAATTTTGTAAATCCATTGTATTTTTCTAACCTAAGATGGATGATTAAAGATTATTATTATTATTATAATAGGATGACTGATTTTCTGTAGAGTAATCGATTGCAAACAGAACAAATATAATAAGGACCTTCTTTTATTTTATTGTGAAACCTGGATATATAATCATCCAGATCATGTACCAAATCCATTGATAATTTATATTTTTTTGTTTTTGTATCAAGAAGAACTTTCTTTTGCATTGGGTCCATTGATTTATATTTTTGGGTATTTGTTTCAAGAAAAACTTTCTTTTTCATAGGGTGCATTGATTTATATTTTTGGGTATTTGTTTCAAGAAAACCTTTCTTTTTTATAGGGTCCATTGATTCATATTTTTGGGTATTTGTTTCAAGAAAAACTTTCTTTTTTATAGGGTCCATTGATTTATATTTTTGGGTATTTGTTTCTCTCTCTTTTATAGGATCCATATTGTTGTATTCTAAAGCAGCTTTCTCAAGCATCATTTTTTTCTCAACAGGTTCTAAATTGGCGTATTTCTCTCTTCTTTTGTCATCAAGTAACCTTTTTGTGTGGTGGACTTATGCTTTCTTAGAACTTTTTGTCTCTCTGATTTTGTTAGTTGACATGAACATGACAAAAATTGTAAGTTGTACTGTATTTCTTCACATTTCAGTTTTTGTTTGACAATATGGCAAAATTTATTAATGAGAAAATCTGTATCGTTAAATTGTTCAAACAAATTAATTGTTTGCCTTTCATTGCATGCCACCAAGAAATATTTTGTTCCTTGCCTCGTAGTTGTGTTATAATGCTGAAAAATGCAAGATAAGCAATAATTTGGAAGCCACAGCAAAACCCAGTATTTTCTGTAGTGTTATAACGTTATAAATAGAGTTAGTAACCAATGTGTCCTGGTACCTTGAATTAAATACTACCTCAACATCAGCACCACATATATTTACAGTGTGCGGCATATAATCACATGTAATTTTTTTTCCATCATTCAAGGCTTCCTGGTATATTAATAAGGCATATTCTGCAATAGTACTCAGTGTCTGATCATTCCAGTATTTACAAGCAATAACAGTGGAAAAACTGATAGAATAATAGCACAATATTGCACAACATTCTTCAGAATCAAAATTATCATGATTAAGTGTCTGATTTTCACATGTTGAAGAACGGCAACTTGAATTTGACTCAGATGTGTTGGTATGCATATTTGTAGGTTGTATAAATTCTGCATAATAATTTTAATGCCTTTAAGCTCAAATAAAACATCAGGTTTGTATAAATTTTTATATGCTACCAAGTCGATAACTGAATTTACTTCCAACAATACACATGTGCCATGAGGGTGGGCCATACCAAATAAATCTCTAGCATGAGAATCAAATATTTTTAGCAGACCAGTGGGTGTTCTATAAATAGCTACACTAGTACAGCCTATTGTTAACAAAAATGAAATACAACTCTCTTGTATTAAACTTTGTAATAGCACAATCTAAGGACATGACATATGGGATGTTTTCATTCAAAGTAGCATTATGCAGACTACCACTGTAACTTTCACTGAACTCGAGTTGGTAATTTGTGTTTAACACTGTAACCGTAGTGGGTAATTCTGTCAGCAATAAAAAATATTGCTTTGACAATCTTGATAATGCAGAATATAATTCATTGCCAATACTCCAATTTGCACCAGGTGGTATGGTTGAGTTATTGCCATTGATTTGTTTTTGAACTTCAAAACCTCATTAATAATTCATGAGGAAAACACAAAAGAAAATCATGACCGTATCGTATCTTTATATGTGATAAAGATTTCTCCTGATTTACATAAACTTTAGCTTTGATTTTCTCGGCTCAGACAAAGTTATTTTTCAAACTACCAAGTGGTTCATTTTTTCGTGCTTTATCAGATATAAAAACACTCGGCTTCGCCTCGTGTCTTTATATCTGATAAAACACTCCTGCTCGTTTATTATACAGTACTTAAATATCAAAGCACACAAACTCATAGCTACACATTGGCCTGCATTTTGGCCAAATATAGAAATATTTCCTTGACTATATGGAGCATGAATGTAGGACCAGGATTTTTCTCAATGTTTCTACAAAGATTAAACTTGCAGTAGTTCATTCTGTGATTTAAACTCTTGTAAGTAGCTGCTTCTAAATTTTTATTTGGATCTAGTGGTTTTGTATAAGAGTAACACTTGCATCTTTTACTACGTTTCATATGAAATACAGAAGTATACGATGCAGCTGTTTGTTTTCTATGCTGTCTTGAAGCTACATGTAGGCGTTTTTTTCTTTTGTTATGCTGTGGTAAAAATATAACTCGATCAATCAGTAGCTCTTTCCGTTCACGACTAGATGCATAAAGAAAACGATGAATTCTGGATGACCTTGGTACATTCTTTTTAATCTGCTTTCGAACTAGTTTCCTTATTTTTCTGCTTTTATTCAAAAGGCGAGACAGATTTTTATTTGGAATTCTACTAGGTTCTCGGTCTCGACGAACAACATGGCGGATGTGTCTTACAGTGAGCACACTCTTCTGATAAACAAACTTTCCATAACAAGATCGACAGTAGGTTATTGCAAGTGAGTTGTCAGTGCAGTCAGCAGTAACTTCTACAGATAAGTGGAGAGTTCTCAAATAAATGTAAATCAGGGTAATCCAATAGTAACATGCGCTCGAGCTTTGACAAAATTTGTAAATAGATGATCGACAACAAGCCAACGTACCAGGAACTAATGCACACACTCAAAGAAATTATAACCACATCGAGTTTATTTGGCATAACTTTATTAACGCAATAATACATAATCCAGGCAGTAATAAAGCAAACTACACATATTAAAATTACCTCAATACATTTAAAGGTTTCCCATGTAGCGTTTATAACTTGAGTCTCTTCAGATACATGTAATCGAGCACGTATAAATGTCATCAAAGCGTATTTACCGTCTTTGCAAGTTGTCATTTCTGTCTTCAACATTATTTATGTCTCCATTATCTTGCAGATAGTTTCCAATAGTCAGTAGGTTATCAGATTGTGAGTAATACTTTTCAGTATTAAAATTCAACGAAAAAGGTTTGATAGCAACATAAAAGTACCTTTCGGTATTTTGGTATTCGTGAATCATTGGCCCAGATCGAAAAGTACGCTCAACATATTTTAGTGTAGGCCTTCTCGCGAATAGTGCGTATACGTTTACGTGGTAGGAGCGTATTTGATAGATAAAATATAAAGTACGCATTTGGACAACCAACATCTTATGAAAACTGACTTGCAATTCCTTTCAGCCCAAGCTGGCAAGCTGCACAAGATTAGAATATTAGATATCATTTCCTTGACCCCAAGTCAGTGGTCACCAGTGGTGGTCGCATGAGAGTTGCATGATGGTGCATGAGCATGCAAAATTTCTGGCAGTGGTACGAACATCGAAGCAGAATCGACACAAGATGTTTAAGAAATAGTGCCTGCACAGTCAGGCTAAACGTGGGTGTATTTAACAATACAAACGGCACGTTTAGAAAACGTTTAGATGTTATACAGTTTGATCATAAAAAATCCTTCAAATTCTAAGAATAATTAATATAAATGATATTTCGTTTTTTGCCGGGAGTATTTTTCTCCGGTTGTCGCATGAGCCCGCATACCATGGGCAAAGGTCCAAACCAAATTGTCAAAACAGGAAACTTCTAATTGCACGAGCCAATGCTGTAGGTGAAAAAGGCGTTGCCTAGTTATTATAAAAAAAGCTGTAGATTGCAGATGTGGACAGAATTGACGGAATTGGTATAGAAGTGACACAGAGTTGAGACAGAAATAAAAAAATTTGAAGGAAGATGGCAGGGATGGAAAAGGAGGACGTTGAAGGTTATGTTCACAATGTCTCTGAAGTGAGAACACCGCCTTCGGGCAACAGATACTTTGACTTCAAGATCCAGGCGAGGGACCAAAACAGGCGGGTAGTTTGTTTTAATCCAGAAAAACGGAAAGAAATCAAAGACAACGAACACAGCAAGTCGCCAGTTAAAATCTTCAATGTCTCCCCAAAGAAACGTAGATACGAACCGGAAAGTGTTGAATACACAATGAACAATAGATTGAAGGTCATCTGGACGAAAGATATGTCATTTCCTTGGAGTGAACTGTCTACTACACAGGGTCCACTTTCGATCAGCCAGATACAGGAGTCAAGTATCAATTGCGACGTCGTCTCCTTTCACGCAAAATTAATTTGGAAAGGAGAAACCGAAAGCGTCTATTCACACGTGATGTAGCTGACGCAAGCGGCGCAATTCCAGCAACGATTTGGGAAAGTTTGATCCCTAAGTTATTGCAGGGAGACTCGTACATATTCGAGAAATTCAAAGTTAGCTTTTTTAACAGAAAGTTTATGAATGGAACGCAAAATTCCGAGGTGAAAAAATCCGAAGCCGTGGAGTTGTCACCAGAAATATGCGCAGCTGCCGAGCAACTGAAACCCAAAAGCAAAGAAACGGAAAGTCACTGGTCGAGTTTTAGGTGTTGATGTGCCTTTTGTGCTTGTCTGTGTCAACTGCAAAAGCCGAATTCCAGAGTCACCTGATCAATTTGTCGATTGTGAGTAGTGATACCCCCCCATCGAGGGACCAAAGGGATGCCGCCTCATTAAGTATTCAATTTTTAATTATTCATTCTCATGCTCCTTTGCGACCCTCTAACCCTAATCTCATTACATCATTATGTCTCGTGCTCCTATATGACCCCCTAACCCTAATCACACTCAACCCCCCGTTATTATTTCACCTTATTATTTATTCATTCTCAGACTCCTTTAGGATAGTCTAACCCTAACCCCTAAACCCTGGCTGATACTAACCCCCCTGGGTACGGATTCATAATTAATTAGGTAAATTGAATTTTTAATGAGCTCTGTCAATATCCTCCTCAGGCTCCTTTGGGACCCTCTAACCCTAATCTCATTATGCATACGTCATTATGGCTCATGCTCCTATAGGACACTCTAACCCTATCCAACCCCCTTACCCTGGCTTGTTGCTGAACCCCCGGTTTTTATTACGTCATAACTGACTCGCGCTCTTCCGAAACACCCTAACCCTAGCTTGTTACTTAACCCCCCTGTTATTCACTACGTCATTCCCGATTGGTCTCCGACTGATTTCCGAAGTTACGTAAAAGGCACTGGACTTATCTCTTTATAACTAATAGAAACCAACTTTCATTTAAACCCTTAACCCTACTTATAGCCAACACTTGTGGGACACGTAGACGTACAGAGCATGCGTGCAGTAAACTTTAACAAAATAGACGTTCTTTACAAGGAACTAAAAAGAAAGTGAGAGAGACACTTTATATTTTTTATCTGAAACCTTGTCTCGATGAGTATAGAGAGTTTTGGGCAGCCTAAGTGTCTGAATTGGCAGAGCTCGTATAGACTCAGATTAATAGCATACATGAATATTATATCAGTTTGGAACTTAAACGGCCAAACAGTTCTTTACCCATTTATTTGGACATATGTGCCGAATTGTCGCTTATTTGGCTTTAGTGTATAAAGTAAACGATGCCTTGAATGAAGAAACCGTTCGGAAAGCTGTTCGATAGACATTGAAACACTTTCTTCAGATAAACGGCTGACTCGGCTATTTTATTAACGTCGTCAAGCATCTTGTTAATGTTGCTACGGCTGATATTTGCATATTTATCCTGAGTGCACGTGCAGGAGGCAAAAGAAAAACTCATTAGGGGCAATTAAGAGGATTAAGCGCTTGGACAGGTCTAGGCGAGAAAGTCATTAGCGTGTACTTTGCATAAGACAGAATTCACAACAATCGGTTTAAAATATTTATTTACACAAAAAACTCTTGATTATTTAGTGATCTATCGGTAACACTAGCATATGGGCATACAGTACATCTTATAATCCGAAGGCATGGATCATGAGTCTTGAATTCTGTACCACAAACATTACATATCAGATTTCGAATAACGCATTTGTTAAAATATTTCCACAAACACTTAGGACACTCAATTGCATGTGTAAAGTTAACAGGATTCTGACAACGTTCGCAATCAACAGGTTCGTCAATTATAGAATTTTCTGATTCTATTTCGGTGTAATCTTTATCGTGTTCGGAATCTTCTTCGGAGGAAGTTTCTTCGTTTTCGCTCTCTGATTCTGTTTCTTCTTCTGCCTGCGCCAACATTGTCAGCACTCGAACATTTTCGATAAGGTTTTTGTCAATGTTAATGTCGGCGAGTCCTTTTACAAATACATTTAGACCAGCTGGTTCGGGAATTCCTGAGAAGTAAGGTGATACGCAGTATTCTACCAATTCGGCTATTTTTGTGTTTGGTATAGTTCTTCCTTGATACACAATTTCTCCTTTGGGATTCCATGTTAAGTTGACATAGGACGCGAGTAAACTATTCAGCAAAGAAGACGCTGTCGCTTCATCCACTCCGTAGTCAAAGTGTGACAGTATTTCTTTAACACGAAAATCATCATGTAATCTTTCTCCCATCGTGTTCAGGGTTCGAATGAGGGCCTTTACAAAATATCGTTCTTTTATATTAGTTCTGCGAGTCCTTCTAAAACAGGACCACGTAAGACATCAAGAAATCCTGCGCCTTTTTGAATCAGTATCTCCTTTTTTCTCATGAAACTACTTCGGGGACTAGCCAAAGTTGATATGTCGTCGCTATAAGGCTTAACGTCTTCAAGCAAAGCAGGTGATAATTGATATTGCATTGACCAAAAGTTCAACATACAATCACAAATGCATCTAATTTGCTCGGGGCTTGCAGTCTCCAACAGAGCTCGCTGTTGAATAGGTTCACTTGTACATAAAAGTTCAAGAAACGGTTTGTGCTTTTTGATCAACATCTCTATTTGACAGTCAGTGTCGAAATGAGTAAAACGCTACCAAAACACACATTTTAAGAGGAGGAGGAGGAGGAGGAGGAGGAGGAGGAGGAGGAGGAGAAAGAGGAGGAGGAGGAGGAGGAGGAGAAGGAGGAGGAGAAAGAGGAGAAAGAGGAGGAGGAGGAGGAGGAGGAGGAGGAGAAAGAGGAGGAGGAGGAGGAGGAGGAGGAGAAAGAGGAGGAGGAGGAGGAGGAGAAAGAGGAGGAGGAGGAGGAGAAAGAGAAGAAGGAGTAGGAGGAGGAGGAACAAATAAACACATACATACAAAAGCATTTAGCTTAAAAATATTTATTTCGGTTTTCGTTCAAACATATACATATAAAAAGTTTTAGTAAGGTCTGCTTCTTAGATTATATTTAGGCGTTTTTATTTTAAAGGTAGCGTGATAGTCTTTCTTGTCTTCTGGTGATAATTGTGATACATCTTCTTTTGTCATGGGTAAATATTTTGATCTAGTCATCAATAGATGATGTTCATACTCTTCTCTATCATCTGGGGTCATCTTTGCCAAGTCGCTTTCTTTCCAATCCGAAGAGCTTTCCCAATTATGAAAGAAATTATGTTTAAGCGTCGGTTGTTCAACGGTAGGAGGCGGTGTTACAAAATAGGTTTTAGGTGTAGCATGGAAACTCCACGGAAGATCGTCAGTTTCTTGCTTTATCTCCGGTGTCAAATTTTCTGTATTTTGCTGAGTTTGAAGATTAGTCAGAGGTTGAGACTGATTATGCAGTTGGTTTTGAAACGTCAGAAAACGTCCTAGTTGATTGGAGTAAAGTATGTTCTTTTCGTCAGGTGTTAACTGTGGCGCTTGTACAATATCTTGCATTTTTTGTTCTGTATTGTACATGGCATTAACGATTGGAGGTAATTGATAGGATTGCTTTTGTATGAAACTACCCAGCTGTTGCTGCAGGCTTGAGCTATTTTCTCCAGGTAGAACATTGGTCTTGAGGCGATGATCGTCGTCCGTGGTCGGTTTCAGATCAAGCATTAAATAACCATGAGGACGAGTTGTGGCTTCCTCGTAACTCTTCATAAATTCATGGACATGACCTGGGTTCACCTGCCGTGCCAAGACAGAAATTTGTTGCTTGTCCCTCGGAGACTTGAATAGTACGATATAGTGTGCGTTGAGGCTGATGTTTCTTGTTTCTTTGCCTTGGTGAAATATATTCTGAACAATGTAGATCACGGAGAGATTCCTGTGATGACTACCTTTAGTAAATAGACTAGCAATACGTTTATCTCTTCCTGACTGATCCATGAGATCATCGAGGACGATCAGGTTACGTTGAGAGACCTCAAGAAAATTATCAGAGTCAATGTCGGAAGGTATACCCTCATAGAATTCGATGCCTGGTATTGTTTTGATCATTTCTAAATACATGGGCTGCCATTGCCCATAGCACCAAATGATACGTTCGGGAGGAGGATTAATCGTAGTTTTGGCGTTTTCAAGAAGCGTTTTCACCCATACTGTTTTACCACTCTGTGTGCATCCAGCGACAATGCAAGTAAATGGATGCTGCATGACTGTTGCGTCATTGAGAAGATGTGCTGGTCTTGAATAAGTACTGTCTTTATGGAAATTTTTTATATGACGTTGCATGTTGAATAGTGTAGAAAACGTTTTTCCACAAATGCTGCAGACATAAGACATGTTCACTCGTTGAAGAACATGAGCAGAATAAACATTTCTAGAGAATGTCATATTATTTATTCCTCCTCCTCCTCCTCTTTCTCCTCCTCCTCCTCCTCCTCTTTCTCCTCCTCCTCCTCCTCCTCCTCCTCTTTCTCCTCCTCCTCCTCCTCTTTCTCCTCCTCCTCCTCCTCCTCTTTCTCCTCCTCCTCCTCCTCCTCCTCCTCTTTCTCCTCCTCCTCCTCTTTCTCCTCCTCCTCCTCTTTCACCTCCTCCTCCTCCTCCTCCTCCTCTTTCTCCTCCTCCTTCTCCTCCTCCTCCTCCTCCTCCTCTTTCTCCTCCTCCTCCTCCTCCTCCTCCTCCTCCTCCTCCTCCTCCTCCTCTTAAAATGTGTGTTTTGGTAGCGTTTTACTCATTTCGACACTGACTGTCAAATAGAGATGTTGATCAAAAAGCACAAACCGTTTCTTGAACTTTTATGTACAAGTGAACCTATTCAACAGCGAGCTCTGTTGGAGACTGCAAGCCCCGAGCAAATTAGATGCATTTGTGATTGTATGTTGAACTTTTGGTCAATGCAATATCAATTATCACCTGCTTTGCTTGAAGACGTTAAGCCTTATAGCGACGACGTATCAACTTTGGCTAGTCCCCGAAGTAGTTTTATGAGAAAAAAGGAGATACTGATTCAAAAAGGCGCAGGATTTCTTGATGTCTTACTTGGTCCTGTTTTAGAAGGACTCGCAGAACTAATATAAAAGAACGATATTTTGTAAAGGCCCTCATTCGAACCCTGAACACGATGGGAGAAAGATTACATGATGATTTTCGTGTTAAAGAAATACTGTCACACTTTGACTACGGAGTGGATGAAGCGACAGCGTCTTCTTTGCTGAATAGTTTACTCGCGTCCTATGTCAACTTAACATGGAATCCCAAAGGAGAAATTGTGTATCAAGGAAGAACTATACCAAACACAAAAATAGCCGAATTGGTAGAATACTGCGTATCACCTTACTTCTCAGGAATTCCCGAACCAGCTGGTCTAAATGTATTTGTAAAAGGACTCGCCGACATTAACATTGACAAAAACCTTATCGAAAATGTTCGAGTGCTGACAATGTTGGCGCAGGCAGAAGAAGAAACAGAATCAGAGAGCGAAAACGAAGAAACTTCCTCCGAAGAAGATTCCGAACACGATAAAGATTACACCGAAATAGAATCAGAAAATTCTATAATTGACGAACCTGTTGATTGCGAACGTTGTCAGAATCCTGTTAACTTTACACATGCAATTGAGTGTCCTAAGTGTTTGTGGAAATATTTTAACAAATGCGTTATTCGAAATCTGATATGTAATGTTTGTGGTACAGAATTCAAGACTCATGATCCATGCCTTCGGATTATAAGATGTACTGTATGCCCATATGCTAGTGTTACCGATAGATCACTAAATAATCAAGAGTTTTTTGTGTAAATAAATATTTTAAACCGATTGTTGTGAATTCTGTCTTATGCAAAGTACACGCTAATGACTTTCTCGCCTAGACCTGTCCAAGCGCTTAATCCTCTTAATTGCCCCTAATGAGTTTTTCTTTTGCCTCCTGCACGTGCACTCAGGATAAATATGCAAATATCAGCCGTAGCAACATTAACAAGATGCTTGACGACGTTAATAAAATAGCCGAGTCAGCCGTTTATCTGAAGAAAGTGTTTCAATGTCTATCGAACAGCTTTCCGAACGGTTTCTTCATTCAAGGCATCGTTTACTTTATACACTAAAGCCAAATAAGCGACAATTCGGCACATATGTCCAAATAAATGGGTAAAGAACTGTTTGGCCGTTTAAGTTCCAAACTGATATAATATTCATGTATGCTATTAATCTGAGTCTATACGAGCTCTGCCAATTCAGACACTTAGGCTGCCCAAAACTCTCTATACTCATCGAGACAAGGTTTCAGATAAAAAATATAAAGTGTCTCTCTCACTTTCTTTTTAGTTCCTTGTAAAGAACGTCTATTTTGTTAAAGTTTACTGTACGCATGCTCTGTACGTCTACGTGTCCCACAAGTGTTGGCTATAAGTAGGGTTAGGGGTTTAAATGAAAGTTGGTTTCTATTAGTTATAAAGAGATAAGTCCAGTGCCTTTTACGTAACTTCGGAAATCAGTCGGAGACCAATCGGGAATGACGTAGTGAATACCAGGGGGGTTAAGTAACAAGCTAGGGTTAGGGTGTTTCGGAAGAGCGCGAGTCAGTTATGACGTAATAAAAACCGGGGGTTCAGCAACAAGCCAGGGTAAGGGGGTTGGATAGTGTTAGAGTGTCCTATAGGAGCAAGAGCCATAATGACGTATGCATAATGAGATTAGGGTTAGAGGGTCCCAAAGGAGCCTGAGGAGGATATTGACAGAGCTCATTAAAAATTCAATTTACCTAATTAATTATGAATCCGCCATATGGGGGGGTTAGTATCAGCCAGGGTTTAGGGGTTAGGGTTAGACTATCCTAAAGGAGTCTGAGAATGAATAAATAATAAGGTGAAATAATAACGGGGGGTTGAGTGTGATTAGGGTTAGGGGGTCATATAGGAGCACGAGACATAATGATGTAATGAGATTAGGGTTAGAGGGTCGCAAAGGAGCATGAGAATGAATAATTAAAAATTGAATATTTAATGAGTCGGCATCCCTTTGGTCCCTCGATGGGGGGGTATCACTACTATTGTGCTTCATGCAACATAACAGTTTTGGTGGAAACTTGAAGAAAACGGTGTCTGCCAATATCGTGGTAGTTAATGAAGATGGTGAAGATATGGGTCGTTTTTATTGTTCTGGTTCAGTTCTTAACAGCATGTTTGAGTCTCTTAAAAGAACGCAAAATTATAACATTGAGAATACTGATGCAGCTCAGCTCTCGCGAAAGATGATTGTGGAGACCCTTCTTCCGCTCAAGAAAGTTTCTTTTGATCTTGCGAAAAACGAGAAATTGATCATAAACATGCAAGTCAGCCAGTAATAACTGTTAAACATTTCTTTGAACAGGGTTACAGCGTTCAATAGTCATCTAAACTTTCAGTAATGGATTAAATTTCTTGTTTTGTTCAAGTACGTTAAACTTTATATGACCAATGTATATGACCGCTTTGCTTCTAAGATATTAGGTTGCTTTTATTGTATAAACTATGTTATGTTTGCATAAATCCCGACTTTCGAGGGATTTATCTTATTTATTTCATGATTGTGGAGGTTTTCCAACAATGTTTTAACTGTTTTGTCAATCTAAAACGAGGATTTTGGAGTTTTTACTTCTTGTCTTATCTAATTACTAATTAGTATTCATAGGTTTTGGTGAGGAAGCCTCGGTACATCAAAGAAAACCGACTCAATCATGAAATAGTTATAGCCAAAGAGTCTCTGTTCAAAAATGTTGGGTTGATTATATTTTTCTTTGTGCTTTATTATGTGTATTATTTTGCAAATTGTGTCTCAGTAGTCAGTAGTGTAACTACAGCCAAAACCAAAATTATTCGAAGTCAAGAATACTTCACTATATTTTCATTCTTTTACATATTCGTCGATAGATTCATAAACGACTTGTGTTTCTATATATTTCAAAGCATATTTGTTCCTTTTGTTAACTTTTTCGTCCTACATCCTTGCAAAAATATAAACGTGGACATTGTAAACAAATAGCACGCTACAAAACCCAAAATTCCAATTTACGGCGAAAAAATAACAAAACGAAACAAACGTTATTTCAAAATCTAAAGAAAACAAGTCATTCATGAATTCATCGACACAAAATGTATACAGTAAAAAATAGAGTGGCGTATGAGAGCTGGATTTTGCAAATTGCTCAGAGCAACTTTATAAATATACACTCGCTAAAGATGAGACTATAGTTCAATATCGGTTTAACAGGCGCCATGCAGATATCTTAATCACATAAATCTAACGCACTCTGTATATATATACATAGGTCAAAAGCGAAATGTTTTATTAGTCTGCTGGTAGCATATGGCAAGCAGCCGTTAGTACTCGTATGTCTAGACAGCGAATCGAACAAAATATATTGCTGACGAGACATGGACTTTTGGAGCAATTTTACTCAACGAAAACACGCGTTATATTTCGATAAAAAGTCTTAGATACAGGCAGATATGCCGTTGATATAAATATAAACGCGGACTTTGTAATTGTAAACAAATATCACATGACAGCACGCTACAGATAACAAAAGTCCGATTTGCGACGAAAAAGATAACAAAACTAAAATGCTATTTTAGAATGTAAGGAAACACAAGTAATTTATGAATTCATCGACAAAAAATGCATGCAATAAGAATACAGCGAAGAATTAAACATTTCTGCGATCTACCCTTACAAAAATAAACTATAGTTTTCATACCAGAAACTATAGTTTTCCATCCAAAACTATAGTTTTCAATAAAAAACTATAGTTTTCGTTCAAACTATAGTTCTGGAAATCAAACTATAGTTATAACTAAAGTTTACTTGGCCAATGAACTATAGTTTCCCTTCCAGAAACTTTAGTTATTACCTGATTACTATAGTTTTCATAAAAACTATAGTTTTTAAGATCAAATTATAGTTACTATGCAATAACTATTGTTGTTTACAGCTGAACTATAGTTTTCCAACTGGAAAATATTAAAGAAACTTTAGTTTGTTTTGACAACTATAGTTTCTAAAGAAACTAAAGAAACTATAGTTTTTAAAATTCAAATAGTATTTATCTGTGAATTATGGCGAAACTATGAAAAGTATAACAGTAAGATATCACTGATTGGTATAAACTCACAAATCGTATCTATTCATTTTATACCTGCCGGTTAGGCAATTGTTAATTGAACTATGGTGACTTCTATCAACTAAGACAAAAACTGAAAAGTGTAAAAAACGTTTTTATGTAATATATTTTTATTGTTTTCGAGTGTTTGGATTCCCCTGATGAAACACGATAGACGAGTTGTTGATATGGCATCTCAATCGAGCGATTTCAATTACAAAATACAATTAAAATAAACCCTCAAGAGATTTTATTCTTGAGTGTGTGTAAAATTTATTCATACACCAACTTGTTTATTTTGCATAGATAATTAAGACCTTAAGAATTAGATGAACACCGGTTTTCATCTAATATCTTAGGCATTCCTGGCGTATCCAACGTCAATCAGGTGATTGAATGGACTATTGTAATTGGCTGATTATCTCATGAATTATTAATGAGTTTGAGATTATTAAAGTCATCATCCTTTGTCGCCAACAATATTGGCTTAATCTCTTCTTGTCTTCACAATTTTACAGTAATAGTCAATTGGGGTTCCTAACAAACTCTCAAATCATTCTTTCTTTTTTTACCATTCGTTAGCCACCGTTGCTTTCATGATAAGGATTATCTTATGTAAAACTAAAGCATTCAGATTTTGAGGTAAAAGATATTTGTGATTATATGAAATATTAAATTGTTGGTATTAAACAGGCTAACAGTAAAGTATGTTTTGTGTGCGTTTGTTTTGTTTTGTTTTGTTTTGTTTTGTTTTGTTTTGTTTTGTTTTGTTTTGTTTTGTTTTGTTTTGTTTTGTTTTGTTTTGTTTTGTTTTGTTTTGTTTTGTTTTGTTTTGTTTTGTTTTGTTTTGTTTTGTTTTGTTTTGTTTTGTTTTGTTTTGTTTTGTTTTGTTTTGTTTTGTTTTGTTTTGTTTTGTTTTGTTTTGTTTTGTTTTGTTTTGTTTTGTTTTGTTTTGTTTTGTTTTGTTTTGTTTTGTTTTGTTTTGTTTTGTTTTGTTTTGTTTTGTTTTGTTTTGTTTTGTTTTGTTTTGTTTTGTTTTGTTTTGTTTTGTTTTGTTTTGTTTTGTTTTGTTTTGTTTTGTTTTGGTTTGTTTTTGGTTTTGTTTTTGGTTTTGTTTTTGGTTTTGGTTTTGGTTTTGTTTTTGTTTTGGTTTTGTTTTTGTTTTTGGATTTGTTTTTGGTTTTGGTTTTGTTTTTGTTTTTGTTTTTGTTTTTGTTTTTGTTTTTGTTTTTGTTTTTTGTTTTTTGTTTTTTGTTTTTTTGTTTTTCGTTTTTTGTTTTTTTGTTTTTTGTTTTTTTGGCTTTTGGCTTTTGGCTTTTGGCTTTTGGCTTTTGCGTTTTGCGTTTTGCGTTTTGCGTTTTGCGTTTTGCGTTTTGCGTTTTGCGTTTTGCGTTTTGCGTTTTGCGTTTTTTTGCGTTTTGCGTTCTGCGTTCTGCGTTCAGCGTTCAGCGTTCAGCGTTCAGCGTTCAGCGTTCAGCGTTCAGCGTTCAGC
>CAXIUP010000285.1:347500-551857 GCA_964035015.1 Corallium rubrum | reverse complement strand
CACCTTAAATGGATGTCAAACTATCTGCAGAAAATGATGGGGTTAAAATTTTCTACCTTTCGATATACAGGGGTGTCAAGGGGTCGGAGACATGGCTTATAGGAGTGACTCAAAGACCTTTCCTGGTCCTAGCCCAAATATAGTACGGTATGAAGTGTCATCAAAACAGCATTCGTAGGATTGGCATGCTAAAGTTGATTTCTGTTTCTTTTTTCAGTTTTTTTGAGTTAACTAGGCGTCAAACTATCAGAAAAGGCAGTTAAAATTTTCCAAGCTCTCAACCCCCCTGTACATCGAAAGGTCGAAAATTTGAACCCACGGGAGCTGTTTTCATGACACTTCGTACCATGCTAATTGGGATCACCACTAGAACCAGCACAAGCTGATATTTTCGCAGAATATTATGAGTCGATATTTGACTCCAATTCTGAAATAGTACCTAAGTGGTATAAACGTTATGTCGATAATACTTTCGCTGTATTCTGTGATGACAAAACTTTTTCTTTATTCAGTCCTAAACTCTCTGAATTAATCATTCACCCTGCTTTATAATTTACTTGTGAAATCAAAGGTAACAACCAACTTCCGTTTTTGGATGTATTGGTCCATAAAGATTGGGAAAAAATGTTATACTAAATTTTTATCTGAACTAACGATTTAAAAAAATTAAACCAAAATAGCAACATAACATATAGCAATAAAATCCAAAAGTGCTTTAGGCCCTGGTGAAAGGCCTTCGCCCGAAACGTTAGACTCCTAGATTCTCGATTGCTGTTTCAACACTGCCTATTCGCAGCACATTACTTTGATTTTAAAGACAAAAGCCGCTTTCGAGACTTAAAAATATATTTATAAAATAAACAGAAAGCCATATAATAAATGGCATATAGATATCGTTTGCTCGGTCTGTACGAGAAAGTATTTGCTTTCGAGTTTTTGGCGCAAACCTTCTGGCGTTTCGTTGCTCAGTCTGTATGGAAACCCCAGACAAATAGTTTCCCATACAGGTAATACGTTAGTAAATAAATACTTACACTTCAGTTTCAATTTGATGTCGATAAGTTTTGTATCAGTTAAATTGTGACTCCTAACAGTGCATTTATAAGTTCCAGTGTCTTCTTTGCCGGTGTTTTTAAGAATCAAGTTTTTCTCCAAATATCCAGTTCCATTGATCATCATTCCATTTTTCGACCATGATGCTGTAGCAGGAGGATTGCCTCCAGTGGCGCTACATAAACATGTAATATCTTCACCTTCTTCAACAGTGAAAGAAGATGGAGAACATTTTATGATAGCAGTAGGTTGCTCTGAAAGATAATTAAACAAAAAAAGGTACACTGATAATCCAAAATCAATTGCTGTTCTACGTAGTTGATGATAGTTCTACAAACTGCATGCATCAGCGTTCCTAACCAGTCGCTCAAATTTCTTCAAAAAGATTTATCAATTGCGAATTTATCAACGTCGGATTCATGTTTGTCTGAGTTTGTATTTTATTCTTGCATTTCCAACAAAAGAAAACGGTTCATTAGAAATCCTTCGAGATTCAATTTCGGTTTGGCTGAGTTTTGGTCTATAAATAGTAACTGCAATGTGCGCTTCGCTATTAGATAACGATTCACATGCATAGTTTTCGCTTATTATTTACTTTCAAGTGATGAAAATGCAAGACAGTTTGTTCGTATAAAATTGGAGGGAATTAGTCGCTCTTTTAAAGGGATGGGCTAAGTTTGAATTACCCACGTAATAAAACACTCCATACATTTTTGACAATTTAAGGATCACGTGACCAACCTTTGCCAGAGTCTTTTCGCGCCATTTTGAAAACAAAGAAGACCATATTGCCCAGTTTCATGTTGCGAAAGAGACTGGCACTGTCCTAGACAATCCGTTAGTGCCAGTCTCCGGCGTGGTGTGAAACAAAGGAATATTGCACGCTGGAGGCTGGTACTAACGGATTTTCCAGGACAGTGCCAGTCTCTTTCGTGACATGAAATTAGGCAATAGGTATGAGATTGCCAAGTCAAAATTAGGATCGGCAAAAAACGGTTGACCTGCATTCGATCTATGTTAATTCAATCAATTAGTACGGCACTTGTATGAACTGAAACAAGTGTAAACTGTAAACGTCTTAGAATGTGTTTGTCATACACATTTAATGTTGCTGTTGTGTTTTACCACAGAGTTTAAGTTTTGTTTCTTCAAAGAAAAACTATGAACTCGTCTACAGTCAGCATTGCCGAATGCCAACCTCGTTTTCAAGGGCTGCACCAAGTGCAGGAAAACGACGTCTTCAAATGTCTCTACTCTGGAGAACGATTTAATTAGCGTGGACAAAGACCTATAACTGCATGTTTCAAAAAGTCTTAGAGTTAGTTAATTTTTGACGAACACGTCAGCAACTGTAAGAAATAGAACTTTACTATAAACCGAAAGTCGAAAGTTAGCCATAATAATTAGAGTAATGGCATCAGGGAGATCGCTTATTTACGCATAAGTTGTCCAACCCGGTGACGTTTACGTTTACACAGTTGTACTAGAAATACATCAATGCAACAAACCCTCCCCGCTTTTACATGCTTTTTTCAAATACCCCCACCCACTCCCGATTAAAATAAGCACTCTTGATATACGGCAAAAACACATGATAATCCTTGGGATTATTACAGAATTTATAGATTAGGATGACTAAAGTTACTAAACTGATTTAATAAATGTTGAACATATCAAAAGAAAACTTAAATTTCATATTAAACTCTGCATGCATGGTTGTAAAAATATATTGTTTTTAGCCATTCAGGAAGTTTCCAAAAGAATTACTTTTGCCAAGCCTTTAAATGACTCCCCTAGTGTACAGCTACATTTATAATAGGAATCTATACAGTAGAAACAATTCAGTAGAATCGGATTCCATGCAGAACGAAGTATTAAACAGACAACCTTTCAGACGAAAATTTGGAAATACCGCCAAGAAAATGGACAAAGCCTATGAGTATTAATAATAAAAAGTGCATGCAAAGTCAATGAAAAACATCACGTCCACATAAGCTCAAGTAAATGTTTTAAGTTAGCTTTTAGTTAAGTTGACTTAAGGTTTGGACGAGCAAAGGGAAAGAACGAAAACACGTAAAGCTGTATATTGTTTAGACTTGCTACAAGTCGACCTCTTGTTTGCTTGACCTCTTGTTTGCTTGACCTCTTGTTTGCTTGACCTCTTGTTTGCTTGACCTCTTCTTTGCTCGACGCAGCGAGCGCGCGACGTAGTCGCGCGAGCGAGAGGTCGACTTGTCGAACTTGCTTCGCGCCACTTTTGGCGACCCAAAATCAGGTCGCTGAATTAATTATCTTTTCGACCAGGCAGAATACAGCGTAAGATAAACATGTTAATCATGTCGATTTCACTCGATGTCTCGATTTATTATTATGAAATATTATACCTTCAAACAGCGAAGTGTTTACAGTCTTTACAAATGGCTACGATTTCAGAAGCGATTGATAAAGCAAAGCAGTCTGTTGGCTACTCGGAATTAAGAGAGTATCAACGGCAGACTATTGAGGCTTATCTCTCTAACAGAGATGTGTTCGTTTCGGCGTCAACAGGAGCTGGGAAAAGCCTTACGTTTCAGTTAGCGCCATATGCCTTCGAGCATTTATCAGCAAACAACAAATCACTGGTTCTCGTGATCGTTCCATTGGTTTCGCTGATGAAAGACCAAGTTAACGATTTGGTGAGTCGTGGAATTCCTGCTTCTTATGTTGGGGACGACTGCTCGGAAGATCAACTGAATTTAGGCTCGGCTTTGTGGCTAACAATTGAACAACAATATATTCCCAGGCTTCAAATTAAGTAATTTACGATGTAGTGCAATTGCAGCATTTGTCATTGGGAGGAAACGCTATAAATATGAAAGGTTTAAAATTTGCGAGCAATCTTGTCAAAAGAAACACGTTACAGTCTTCTTCAAGTATAAGCATGTGGTGGTCAGGATTGATTTTGGGCATCATCATGTGGGCAACGTATTATTAGTTCTTGCTTTTATATTTGCATTTTTAATAAGGTAAATAATTTCAGCCAGAAAATTTTCATGGCGATGATGTAATTATAGATAAGTTTTGTGGAAACACCACGCATAATTTTTTTACGGCAAATAAAAATAGGTGGTGGTGTTCCACAAAACGTATCTATATTTTAACAATTAGACAACGATCCCGAGTTTTCTATTTAACAATTAGTCACCGAAGTCAAGGTGACTATCGGTGAATATTTACCGAGCCGCGAAGCGGCGAGGTAAATACACCGATAGTCACCGAGACTGAGGTGACTAATTGTTTTAGTATAATTTCAGAGGTTGATAAAAACCAATCACATTGAAACAAAAACTTTTAGGCAACTACTTTCATTTTATCGGTGGTGATTCTGTTTATTCATAGACGATGTTAGCAAGCCAGTCTTTGTCAGTAAATAATTTTTTAAAAAAAGAGTAAACAAGTACTTTGGAACTGAACTTGTACATACATTCAAGTATATGCTAAAAAGACTTTTATTCTGGTGTTTTGGCTTCTGTGATACAGACTTTTTGCACTTAATTCATGTTCATTATGTTCTTCACTCATGACGAAGTTTTCGAAAACATCGCTACGACCAAAACCTAACTAAAACTTGCTAGAAAATACGAAGAATTATAGAAAATATACTTGCTTACCTTTACAAAGTTTTGTTTTTATGATATTTGATATGTACAACATCTCAGTGATAAATATTTTCAGTATTATGCTCTTTTGTTTGTTTCAAAAACTACAGACACCATTTTGAAAAAAAAATCAACAGTTCAATGAATCGACAAATTCTAAATCTCATAACTCAAAATGACAACTCCGAGGGGGAGACTGAAACGAGTAAAGTTAGTGCAGTGTTAAATAAGTATCAGTCTCTTTTCCAATACTACTTTTGAAGAACAATTTCTTGTGATGCAATAGTCACCGCGCTAGGCGGTGACTATCACCTCAGATTCACCGCTGAGCGGACCAATCAGAAAGCGGGAAAGCCTCTTTTCCACTATGAAATTATACTAAGAGCGAATAGTCAACGAGGCGAAGCCGAGTTGACTATCGCTCACAGAAAATGAAGGTGAGTTGTCTAATTGTTTTAGGATAAATTAACCAACGAAAGTTAAATAAGTTCTCGACCATAACAAATTCTTTGAGGCTCGTTTAATACATTTTTTAATTGCCAACTACAAACGTTCAACAGTCATTTCGGACATCTCCTTGGCCCGTACAGTAACAGATGGAAAAGTAAAGTTTTCTTGCATAATTTAGCATGGGTTTTCATGTACAATATTGAAACAATATATATCCACTCATTTGATTTGTAAAAGTGACAAAAAGTTGAAAGAAACATTCAATTTAACATATAGTTTACATCACGAAATCTTGTCAACAGCAAGCGTAATTTTGAAATGTGTTTTGTTTGCAGTTATTTCGTTTTAAACGAACACAGATAAACAATTTAACGACCTTACCATTAATAATTTCCATTCTAACCTTTTTGTAGCCGTTTTTGTTTTCTGTAGAACGTATTGCTTCGCCTAAATGTTCAATTTCTTCTTTCATTTAATGCCCACTCCGTTATAATTTCGGCGCCATTGTTGCTTAGCAGAACAACCGCTGGCTCTAATGATCATTGTTCGTGCTATACTACGCATTTTGTCATTGGTCGTTTTTTTTAAAAGAATGACTTTCATTGGTTTATCCCAGAGGTTTATATCACCAATTAGTATAAATTTAAAAGTTTATAATGCAAATCCTCGAATTTCATTGGTTATTGCAGGAGTTTATAATTGGTGATATAAACCTCTGGGATAAACCAATGAAAGTCATTCATTTAAAAAAATTGACCAATGACAAAATGCGTAGTATAGCACGAACAATGATCATTAGAGCCAGCGGTTGTTCTGTTAAGCAACAATGGCGCCGAAATTATAACGGAGTATGCAAATGAAAGAAGAAATTGAACATTTAGGCGAAGCAATACGTTCTACAGAAGAAAAAAACCGGCTACAAAATGGTTAGAATGGAAATTATTAATGGTAAGAGCGTTAAATTGTTTATCTGTGTTCGTTTAAAACGAAATAACTGGAAACAAAACACATTTCAAAATTACGCTTGCTGTTGACAAGATTTCGTGATGTAAACTATATGCTAAATTGAATGTTTCTTTCAACTTTTTGTCACTTTTACAAATCAAAGGAGTGGATATATATTGTTTCAATATTGTACATGAAAATCCATGCTAAATTATGCAAGAAAACTTTACTTTTCCATCGGTTACTGTACGGGCCAAGGAGATGTCCGAAATGATCGTTGAACGTTTGTTGTTGGCAGTTAAAAAATGTATTAAACGAGCCTCAAAGAATATGTTATGTTCGAGAATTTATTTAACTTTTGCTGGTAAATTTATACTAAAACAATTAGACAACTCGCCCTCGTTTTCTACGAGCGATAGTCAACTCGGCTTCGCCTCGTTGACTATTCGCTCATAGAAAACTCGGGCTCGTTGTCTAATTGTTAATTATAACTCCTGCAATAGCCACTGAAATTCGAGGATTTGCATTATAAACTTGTAAATTTATACTAATATAATATATAAACTATTTCGCAGATTATGTTTCCCTCACATTTTTTATATGCGTGTAAAATAGACTCCACGAGATTAGCACCCTCATCGGGCTCCAGGCCCTCGGCTCTACGCCCGGCTCAGGGATAAGAATGGTTAAATATAAACTTGGAAAATGTTTTAACTTATAGTTAAAATACAGCAAATCAATAAAAAATACCGTAAATCAATAAAATATACTTACTTTTGACAGTTCATCTCTCATGTTGTCTACCTTGAGTAAGTTGAGATTTGTAGTGGCAATAGTTGCTGCCGAAGGCAGCTCACTAATCTTGACATGGGTTGCCTGTGTCTCATGTCCAGACCTCTTTGCCGAGTTATGTATAGTCAACCAAATCTCGATTTTAAGAGTTTATTTGTTGACCGTTTTATGACGTTTTGTGACGTAGACGTTTCTTCCTACAACTTACATCATCACATACGCCAGAAGGATTTGCTCTGATAAATTGTATGTACGTTTGAAGTTTGTCAACACCACGACGGCGATGGATTTCTGAACTGGCCATGCCACGAGTCAAGCCGACGTGCTGGTCAAATGTTCAGTGTTCTCGTTCACTTGTCAACTGTCCTTTTATACAATTTCAGGGAGGAGAGATTATGTTGTCGAGGTAAGATATCAATTGCTACAACTGACAACAAACTGTTTTTTGGTAGGAGATTTCACAGTTGTTTTCTTCTATCTTTAGGTGTATATTGCCAATATTGGTATGGGTTCATTGTGTTTGTGCTGATCAGCATTCTGATCAGGATCAGACGCTACTATACTATCTGCGTGTGTGTATTTTGACTTATACAAATTCTGCAAAATAATCTGATGGGCTCAATGGTACATTGCTTTATTTTATTATAGCTCTAGATTTGTCAAAACATATTAAGCACTTGGAATTGCATTGGCAGTTTTGCCACAGCATTAGAGCAAGAGACATGATTATTTAATATTTGTATATTAATTGTGATATCAAGTCAAGCGATAAGTTATAGTAACTTGTAGTTTTCAATTATATAATTAAAAAATATAGAAGAGATGTGTAAATACTCTGGCTATTGTAATTAATTTTACATTTTTGGACTTCCCAGTCTTCTTCGCAGGTAATTCTGTGGGCTCTTATGGTGAGAAGGTGAGAAAAAAATGGATGGAGTGGGCAATCTTAGGTGGAGTGGGCAATCTTGGGTGGAGCGGGCAATCTCGAGTGGAGCGGGCAATCTTGGGTGGAGTGGGCAATCTCGAGTGGAGCGGGCAATCTTGGGTGGAGCAGGCAATCTCGAGTGGAGCGGGCAATCTCGGGTGGAGTGGAGTAGGCAATCTTGGGTGGAGTGGACCATCTTGGGCGGAGTGGGCAATTTTGGGTGGAGTGGGCAATCTCGGGTGGAGTGGGCAATATCGGATGGAGTGGGCAATCTCAGGTGGAGTGGGCAATCTTGGGTGGTGTGTGGTGTGAGCAATCTTGGGTGGTGTGGGTAATCGTGGGTGGAGTGGGCAAGAGAGGTGTCACATTGGTCACAGATTGCAGATATTTGCCTGTGGAGTAGGCTAAAGGTTTTGTCCCTTTCGAGGCAGCACTTCACTTGCGGTAGTAACTTCTAGTTTTAACATAGTCAATCGAGATATATGGTCTGGAAACTCGGCAAACTTCAAAGCGCCTATAATGAGCTGTGATTTTATGTTGAACCGTACTTTACACCGTGCACATCCTTTGTTTTAGATTTATTAATATTTAAATAACACGGTTGAGTGATTGAACTGAAACGTTGCTATTGGACAATTCGTTCATTATACTAAAATACAATGTGTTCAGTGACCGTGCACCGTGCACAAAAATGCATAAAGGCGAACAAAAAGATAGACCAAAGACTTTAGCTGAGTTTTCAGACCATATCTCGATTGACTATGGTTTTAAACAGCATCCAGCTTCAACTTAATGAAGGTAGACAACGCCATGAGAGATGAACTATCAAAAGTAATGTAAGTATACTTAAAAGTAAGTATTACTTTACCGCCGTATGTTGCGAAGTTCGTTGGAAAGTTTCAAAGTTCATTCGAAACTTAGGAACTACGTAAACAAGGTTGCCAATTATCCAATCAAATTGAGAGCTGTGATTCAAAGCTCATTTTGATTGGATAATTGGTACTCTTGCTTACGTAGATGAACTTCGGAACTTCCCAACCAACTTCGCAACACACGGCGGTAAAGTAATGTTAAATCAACTGTAAAATACGGGAATATTTTCAAAGTTTACATAACAATTCTCATACAACTGAACCTAGAGTAGGTTGGGCAATCTGTAATTTACAAAAATTAATTTATGCAAAGATCAGACGAAATAATTTGAGAAGATTAAGTAATTAGAAGGAAAGGTTGACTTTACATATAAATTCCTAAAATGACGTCACAGACTACGGGTAGTAGTAAAACACAAAATTTAAATCAACTGTTTTACTTTAAGGGTGTTCGGACGTGTTTCGTGCAAGACAACCGGTTACTAAGGAGGTCGGAAATATTTTCTTACAAAACATATTCTGTAGTAGATATATTGCAAAAAGGTATAAAATGAAAATACAAAAATGAAAAGGACCGAAAAAGAAAAAGCAAAGAAGAATGTCGGGCCGAAAAAAACTTGAAAGACATCGGGACATGCACAGACGACGGAAAAACATGAAGAACGTCGAAAAGAAAATTAGAGTATAGTTTATACAGAGTAAATTTAAATGTTTGTGTCCTAGGAAAGTATTACTGCTGGAAGGAAAGCACTTATTTCAATCATTACGATGACTTAGATATAATTGCCTCCAAGTAATAATATCACAATAACACAAATATATATAAAAAATTCACCGCAAACTAGAAATACATAAACGCAATAAATAACCCCTCGCTCGCTTTTACATGAATTTTTGTAAATACCCCCTGATTAACAGGTGGGCAATTTGTCTGCGCTGACCAAAAAAATCGCGGGCGTATTTGTTCTTTATTGACATTTTCTTTATGCGAAAGTCAAAATACGATTTTAATAGCGAGTTCTCTGAGCTTTTCTTTGTTTTTAATATGCCTACCAAGCTTGTCCATCCAGCGATTTGCTGTTCAACTTGATGTTCTTCGTTGAAGCTGAAAAAGTTAGCAATCGCGGAGCAGCGGAAGTACGGCATTTTACGAAGATGATCTTAAAGAGAATTGATTTCAACTCCTCGAGTCCTTTCTGTTCGACCTTTGCTTTATACGTAGACGTTGATTTGTTTCTGTTCTTTTAAAAGTGATATACGTTTCCAAAAACTCCTTTCTCAAGCCTTTTTGTCAAGAATAAATTATATTGGTTCAAATCTTTGTCAAGAACTATATTGTTCCTAGTACCCCACAATTTTAACCGCGCATGGTCCGTCCACACACATATACAAATAAATATTCAGATCATGAAAATTTGTTCGCATATCACGTTTGTCTACACGTGTAAAATGACTCCACGCGTGTCGAGATTAGCACCCTTGCTGGGCTCCGGGCCTTCGGCCCTACGCCCGGGCTCGGGCTCTTGCATTAACATATTTCTGGTTTAAGTTATTGAATGGCAACAAAAGCAACTAATTTCTTACCTAATATAATAACCAGTACTTCAGAAGAAGAAATATCCAAACCACGTGGTGTAAGGGCAAGTCTGTACGTTCCATTGTAATCCAGATTGACATTTGTTAAAACCAATGTTGTTGGCTTTATGACGTTAATATTAGGTAAAGAGCTGTTGAATATAGTTACTGCGCCACCAACAATATCAGCCAGTGGATCAGATGAGCTAACAGAGTTGCTGAAAAACCATTGAGTATAGATAATTGCTTTGCCACCAAAATCATATGTCCATGCTAAAGTAACATTGGATCCTTTAGAGACGTAAGTATGATTACCAAATGATGGAAAAGAAATCTTGGCTGAAAGATACAAGAAACAATCTACAATGAACTTAAGGTGTCACTCATTATAAGTAATAGCATGGCATTGAGGTTGATTAGTGATTAAATGTACCCGAAAGCCGAGGGAGGTTTAGTAAAAGTCTGGAGGGCGAAGCCCCCCGGCCAAGTCTTTTACTAAACCTCCCGAGGCTTGAGGGACATTTAATCACTAATCAGCCGAAATGCCATGCTGTCACTTTGTAATATTATGGTTACCAAGGAAGAATGAGAATTATAAAACAAGAACGCTTTCGGCGGAGTCAACAACTTCAAAGTGAATAAATTATTGAGTTGTGATTAATACTATTGGGAATTCGATAAGTGTTCACTTCATGTATTTGTTAGTTATTATATGCATAAGCGAACTTTGGCGTAAACATTAGGTATGATTAGTTACTAATCGTACCTAATGCATAAAGATTAGGTATGATTAGTTACTAATCGTACTTCATCTTTATGCATCGGGTTATTTAGAGATTAAATGTCCGTGTGGAAACAATGAAAACCGAGGTGGCCATGACATTACGTGATTTTTGGATAGGTTGATTGAAGAGTGAGGACAATTTTGACAATATCTAGCTTACGTGCAGACTCATATTTGTATCTTAATTTTGTAATATGAATCTACACACAGGCTTGAAATAGTGTGAATTTTAAAAATTAACCAGGCTAGCTGAATTCAGACACAAACATGTACCTAGAAGTTACAAGCGCTACAGTGGTGTATTGTTTAAACATACAACATATAAAATCGGGATTTTACCTTGTAAAGAATTCGGATATGAAGCAAACAATAGACTAAGCACAGCTGTACAAAAGAAATTGCATGACCCAGTCATGTTTATTGTTAATGGTGAGAACTTTTACAGAACGCTGACAAAAGAAATCAAAGATGTATCATCAAATTACAATGTACCAGAATGCATGGCTAAGTCGTGCGGGAATGGCTGACTTAATAACTAAATCGTCAATTGTTTTTCTAAATCGTCAACCGGACGATGTGACGAGAGTGTTTTATATGTCCGCGTCGCCGTCGGCACTCGGCAGTGATCGGCTAAGTCCCTCAGGTAAGGAATTGTACTTTTTGTCAGGAATTTTGGCTAAACTACATCGACTTTGTATTCTCTAATATAATTTTAAAGTTCTGAGACGAAACTGCGAACAACTACGAGACGACTCAGACGATGGATGTTTGTTTGGCGAAGGAGTGAGAATAATAATAGTTTTAACTTATAAATTGTTGGGATTTTTGCTGTTTTGAATTATTTCATGTGTTCAATTGTATTTTGGGTCTGTCGTGTAAATTATGTGTTACAGAACGTCGGGAAATCGATTAAACAAGTTAGCAACGTGCACATTATTTGAAATTTTACTCTTTTTAAACTAACTAATCATGACAAGTTTCATCGGAGTTTCCCTGAGCCTCTGATCCTTGGTAGTGACCAAAAGGATCGCAATAGGGTCTTTAAGATTCGGCGACGCGCTGCCACGACGCCGCCGCCCGGAAGTAAAATTTCAATAATTGACCGAATGCGCATGCGCAAGTCCAAAGCTGAGCGCGTCGTCTCCTCTTCGACGACGTTGTTTTGGCAAATTCACGTCGTCGTAAAAGATTTTCTGGCATTCAGCTCGTTTCTTGTCATGACTCAACTCTCGCCGTCCACAAGTACAAAGCAACTCGTGTAAGTATTAGTTTTCACGATAATTTATTCATGCACTCATATTTTTGTTACGAAGGGGCGTGTATCTTGAGAGTGAGTTGTTGTTTGCGAAGGTCGTAATTTGATTAATAAGTGATAAGACAGGAATAAAGACTTTATATTTTGTTATATTTTCTTTATGTAGCCTAGACAATGCGTTCTGCACAATTTTTAGTTTCATAATTTTTGTTTTGAAATCGTGAATGACATAAAAGATATACCATAATCGGCTACATTTCTTTGTACTTTGATGCAAAAAACCCAATGTCATGGACACCAGACAGGGACATCATTTTTTGTCGTGAGATTTTGGTCTCGAATCTCTTCGTAACAAGAAAATCGTCCACAGAAAGAGGGAAAGTTTGGGAGGCGATTGCCGACAAGTTGTGTGACATTAGACAGCCAACTTTCCGTGTAGATCAGAGGTCTGTTAGAGACCATTATAACAAGCTTTTAAGTCGTTTCAAGAGAAAGATGAGAGAAGAGATAGGTGCTAGTGGGATAAGCCCAGAGAAAAATGAGATGGAAGTTTTGTTGGAAGAAATAGTGGAAAGAGAAGAGGCAGCAGCAAGTGAGAAAGAAAACATTGATGAAGAGAACAAGAGGAAAGTAGAGGCAGACAAAGTTGCAGCAGATGACATAAGACGAAAGGCTATGGAGAAACTATCAGAAACCAAGAAAAGGAAAGCTGGAGAGGGTGACCAAAATGTTACAAAGAAGAGACGGAGAAATGGAAATGAAGCAGTGTCGTATCTACTGGAGAAAGCTGAGATGGAAATAAAGGTAAAGAAGGAAGAAATTGATCTAAAGAAAGCAGAACACAACTTAGAGAAAATCAGACAAGAGAAGCAAGTTGAGCAGCAAACCAGCTTGCATGAGCAACAAAATAACTTGACAAAAGTTATGATGGAACAACACCAAGAACAGCAGCAGCAAATGCAAGCAATACAAGTCATGATGTTGCAACAACAGCAACATCAAAACCAAGCATTGGTGCCCCTTCTTGAAAAACTTTCTAAGTAAATCTATTATTATTATTAGTAGTATTATTTATATTCAAATATATAACGACAAAGCAATAATTATAAATATCAAATTACATTCAAATTTTAATTAAATTACATATTAAATATAATTTGACTTTTTGAAAATAAGTTATTTCACATGTGGTTATTTATTACAATGCAGAATAATTGATATTATTCTAATCGTCAATGTGAAATTTAATTATTATATAAAGTTCTTACATACAAAGTATTTTGAATAAACAAGTCTTGCTTGAGATGATAATATGACTTTTACTTATAGAACAGAAAATTTCTGTTTTATTTTGATATATACAGACACAGTGTACATGTAGTAAAGGGGGTGTTTATATAGACACATCAGCCCATACCCAAATGTATGTGGATGTACTGTACTACAGAATACTAGAAATTATAAGAACTTCACTAAGTCATGGCTACTTGAATACCATACAATCCCACTGGCACTTGTTTATTAATGGAAATAACCTTCCTAATATTAGAAGCCTAAAAACCCTTAGTGAAATGGTAAGAATACCAGTAACAATATGGCTGTACCTAGTGGTTGTAACCCCAATGGTAACAATATGGCCATAACAATACCTAGTGGTTGTAACCCCAATGGGCTTGTCTCTCTTGTGACCATGACCTCTGCCTTATTGTGATTGGTCGATTAGTGTTTGAGGGCAAAACATTTTGCCCTCAAACGCTATAACTGACCAATCACAATAAGGAAGAGGTCAGGGTCACGTGGCGTGAGACAAACTGATTAGTTAGCTCACTCAAAACTCCTTAGACAGTTGTATATCCCCAGGGTGTATGTAAGTGGTCTACTATATTATACTCTTGTGTTAGCCAGAGCAAAATACTAAAGGCATACCTGGGCAATAAATAATGGTAATTGAACTGAGTGTAGTGCAATTTGGTCTGAAATAAAACGCGTGATTACAAAATCGCACGACTGCAAAGCGGGAGTGTGATTTGTAACCACAAGTTTGATTTCAGACCAAAATTGCACGACACGAAGTTCAATTACCTCTTTATTATATCCATTTTGAAATCACACAAGAAATGAAACAAAATGATGAAAAAATGATGCGATTACAAAAATGATGCGATTACAGCTCAAAATAGTGCGATTTGGGCATTAATCGCACTATTTTCAGCCAATCAGATTGCGAGTATCACCACTGATTTCAAAATGAGTATAATAAAGGGTTAAAGTCATATGGTATGTTCACATATATTTCAGCAGCTGCACCATACTTATCATATAACATACATAAACCTAATCATTATTAATTCCATTTAGCCATATCAGTAACTTAAATTATTTACTTTAGTTAAGCAAAATATTCTTGCAGACTTGGAGGCTCTAATCCAAAAAACTTTGATGTTGTATTACCATAAAGGCATGTTAGTCCATTTCTCAAAATTGCAGATACAACATACATCTTGCCAACTTGGCTAAGGCCTATCTTAAGATTTTTTTTGAAATCCATAAATTTAAAATAATTAATAATATCACCAAAAATCCATTCTACTGCAACCCGCACACTGCTCATGCTTCTATTGAATTCTTCCATTTCTTGTGTGATCTGGCCATCTCTGAATGGAGCTTGCAAGTGGACTCTAAGTGGATATGCTGGATCCCCATAGATGCACATGGGTTCACCAGTAGCGGAGAAGGCATACTGTTCCAATTCTTGGAGTAGTCCTGAATCAGCAAGCATTCCAGAGTCGTGTCTTTTCCCTTCTACAATATGTAAAATTATATTATTTATTTTATGTATATGTTTACATAATAACAGCCTGTGTACATAATGCCTGACATAATGACAAGTGCATACAGACCAAAGTGTATGGATGCAAGTACTACGTCTACATGTACATCAGTACATGCATAACAAAATTTGGTTAAATCAAGGTTATAAATTGCTAATAAGACTTCTGTTGTAGTACAATTTATTGACACTATTTAATATATGCAAGTGAAAAAATACAAGATTTACATACACAGCAATAAATTCAGTAATTAATTTAAGTAGCAATAGTGGGAAATATGCAAGAGTTTTTAAAAACAAGACTGCAAATATTTTAAATCATTTCTAAAAATCTCACCTATTGGCCCAGAGATTAGCAAGCATGCCATTTGGAAGAGCGACTGACTGAAACTTCAAACTATGGACTCTTTTGTGTCCATTGTAGACAATCCTCTGGTTCTTGTTTGGGCGGCAAATGGGTCGCACCGTCCCATCGACAAACCCAAAACAGTTTTCCAAAGCCGCCCCTTTCCTAGCCACAGATTCAGCGTAGAGTTGGAGATTTTCCGTGCTGAGCAATGCATGATTCCACCGACTGATAAGATGGCCATGTACTTCAAAAATGTGGTCGACTACAGTGTTAAAAATCATACACAGCTAGGGCACTGACAAACCGGTATCTGGTCGTTTCGTCCCCTAAACCGTTTCGTCCCCAGCCGTTTCGTCCCAACCTTTTTGTCCCCAACCTCTTCCGATCCACAAGCCCAGCCCATTTGTCGCATATAGCGAGTATGTTTCTTGGTGTGTTTAGCCCTTACTTGTCGAATTCTTGTAAGAAAAACGCGTATCTCGCCATTCTGAGTTGGTTGTCCGCGGTAGTTGGTTTTTCACAATAGCCGATGAGTCATGGACACAATACTGATCAAGGTAATTTAATTTCAACAGAGTCAACTGAAAGCACGAAAACCGCGTATCTCACCATTCCGAGTAGAAATTCGACTTAAATGATGATTTTGAGATCTGCGAAAGCAAAAAAACAACACAAAATACCGAGGAGTGGGGAGGAAATGGTCGGGGACGAAACGGCGAGGGGACGAAACGACTATAAAACGACAAACCAAACGTTGAGATCATGACACTGTAACGGCAAGGATAGGCAAGCCTCTTCAAAACGATGCACAAACCAGTCATGCCAGCACAAACGGTCCCTTGTTTGCATCTAAAAACCTCGGGGATTCTCAGCACTTCAGCAAGAGCCGAAAGGTCGTCTTTCTCGAAACGAAATTCAGCTATGACCCCGCTCGGGTCCTTCTCCTCCAAGTTGAATAGTGGGTAATTCTCCACTGGAAAATCAAGGTTTTTAGACTTATGAGCATCCCACAACAACACAAATTCTTCTTCATTGATATAACAAGCATCAAAGGCAATAGCAAGTAGATCTCGAGTTTTTCTGAAGGAAGCCATGTTTACGTCGGCGTTGTAAATATTATGAAACATCTTAATTGCTACGCGGTTGTCATGACGCCGCCGCGCTCTCGCCAGTCCTTCGCGGCCAAGACGTCCGCGTCGTGGCAGCGCGTCGCCGAATCTTAAAGTCCCTAATGTTTTTCAAGGCGGCGATTGTCAGCGATGATCGCGGGAAACAAACTTTTTGGTCGGTGATGACATTTGAAGCATGCTCTCATGAGAACTACAATCGTTGACAAAATGGTTGGCACACATTACACGTTTACTAGGTGCGGACCCCCCTTCCCCCATTTCAATGTTGTATAGCAACTAAATGATGTGCTAATGGTGTTGTGATGCCCATCGACACTCTATCATCGTAATGGGACCAACATTGAGACGGGGAATGGGGGGGAACAGGGGGAAAATTAAAATTTTCCAGCAATATAGGACTTCAACACAACTCCGCAGTGTCGTGCCAACTATTTTTGTCAATGATTGTCTGAATAAAATATAGATCATAAAATCCAAAAAGTTTACAACAAAACATTATTATGAGTTGCGTCGAATTAAGAAAAATGTTCTAAAAACAATTCTCATGGATACTTTAAAGCCATGTGCACACCAATGCAAATGACGTTGTTATCTCATCAGACTATATGCGCATGAAGAATAACCTATCATAGTGAACATATAATTGGTACATGCATGCATGTAATGCCGTGCGCATATATGCATGCAAGCGTTTTTGCTCATCCCTGAATTTAACTTTATAAGAAAGCTATAAAATAAATTGCAATAGATTGTGGATTATGCCGATGTTAAATGTATTTTAGCGGAAGATGTGTTACCGGGGCATTACTAGCAAACGCGTGTGCCTTTTTTACTTTTAATAAAAAGTTCAGAGAGAGATTATGCGGAGTTAGGTTCCCGTGAAGTAAGCATCGACGACCGAGAAACGGAAATGATGTCTGTAAGGTGGAACGTGTTCAATTTCAAGAGTCAAATACCGCAGAGTCAGCAGAAGGACGGGCGCCATGTGCAGCATGTTTTGCTCGTCTTCTACTTGAATAGCAGTGTTTATGTATAGTTTATCATGGAAGAAATAGGTTTATCACAGTTATTAGCACAAAAGCATTTTGAATCGCCACACTTTACCATACCTACGGGGAAGTACAACACACTTTACCACACTTTACCACACTTTACCGTCCGGAAATTCGCAAATAATATTATGACTCTATATTTAGATGGTTTGGTGGTAAAGTGTGGTAAAGTGTGGTACAGTGTGTAGGAAATACTCCTAGCTACGGTAAAGTGTGTCTTTAAGAAATGATATTGGTGCTCTTAACCTTTTAAAGTATAAATTTCACAGCATAATGTAGCGTGTGGAGTATTTTTGAATGAAACGTAACTACTGAACTTTACCCTAATGGCCATGTCTGACATCAAGCTGACATAAAGGATTGCGTTGGTTATATGAGACGCGGTAGTGCAATTATAGTGTTAAATACTTTGTTATGTAATGAATAACGCGTATATTAATAATATATATATATATATATATATATATATATATATATATATATATATATATATATATATATTCTGCAAACACCGTTGTGTTACAAACAATTTCTGACAATTATATCACATTGACTATATTACACGGGGAAATTTGTTGATAAGAAAGTTTTTTCTCCTGGCGCAGGAACATCGCCAATGCGCGTTGTTTATCATTCAATCGTACCTGGAAACTTAACTTGTATATGTAACATAATGCAATTGTGACGTCATATAATAAATATATTGTTTTTTTTAAACATGTAATAAATTACCTTTCCCTTATAGTGTAAGGTATGTCAAGTTTTAGAAGTATGTCACATGCCAAACGAGAGATGTGTGTTCTTAATTGTTTCGATATTTTCAGACATTCTGAATAAAATATAATAAAATATAGATCATAAAATCCAAAAAGTTTACAACAAAACATTATTATGAGTTGCGTCGAATTAAGAAAAATGTTCTAAAAACAATTCTCATGGATACTTTAAAGCCATGTGCACACCAATGCAAATGACGTTGTTATCTCATCAGACTATATGCGCATGAAGAATAACCTATCATAGTGAACATATAATTGGTACATGCATGCATGTAATGCCGTGCGCATATATGCATGCAAGCGTTTTTGCTCATCCCTGAATTTAACTTTATAAGAAAGCTATAAAATAAATTGCAATAGATTGTGGATTATGCCGATGTTAAATGTATTTTAGCGGAAGATGTGTTACCGGGGCATTACTAGCAAACGCGTGTGCCTTTTTTACTTTTAATAAAAAGTTTAGAGAGAGATTATGCGGAGTTAGGTTCCCGTGAAGTAAGCATCGACGACCGAGAAACGGAAATGATGTCTGTAAGGTGGAACGTGTTCAATTTCAAGAGTCAAATACCGCAGAGTCAGCAGAAGGACGGGCGCCATGTGCAGCATGTTTTGCTCGTCTTCTACTTGAATAGCAGTGTTTATGTATAGTTTATCATGGAAGAAATAGGTTTATCACAGTTATTAGCACAAAAGCATTTTGAATCGCCACACTTTACCATACCTACGGGGAAGTACAACACACTTTACCACACTTTACCACACTTTACCGTCCGGAAATTCGCAAATAATATTATGACTCTATATTTAGATGGTTTGGTGGTAAAGTGTGGTAAAGTGTGGTACAGTGTGTAGGAAATACTCCTAGCTACGGTAAAGTGTGTCTTTAAGAAATGATATTGGTGCTCTTAACCTTTTAAAGTATAAATTTCACAGCATAATGTAGCGTGTGGAGTATTTTTGAATGAAACGTAACTACTGAACTTTACCCTAATGGCCATGTCTGACATCAAGCTGACATAAAGGATTGCGTTGGTTATATGAGACGCGGTAGTGCAATTATAGTGTTAAATACTTTGTTATGTAATGAATAACGCGTATATTAATATATATATATATATATATATATATATATATATATATATATATATATATATATTTTTTTTTTTTTTTTTTTTTTCTGCAAACACCGTTGTGTTACAAACAATTTCTGACAATTATATCACATTGACTATATTACACGGGGAAATTTGTTGATAAGAAAGTTTTTTCTCCTGGCGCAGGAACATCGCCAATGCGCGTTGTTTATCATTCAATCGTACCTGGAAACTTAACTTGTATATGTAACATAATGCAATTGTGACGTCATATAATAAATATATTGTTTTTTTAAACATGTAATAAATTACCTTTCCCTTATAGTGTAAGGTATGTCAAGTTTTAGAAGTATGTCACATGCCAAACGAGAGATGTGTGTTCTTAATTGTTTCGATATTTTCAGACAATCGTTGACAAAATGGTTGGCACACATTACACGTTTACTAGGTGCGGACCCCCCTTCCCCCATTTCAATGTTGTATAGCAACTAAATGATGTGCTAATGGTGTTGTGATGCCCATCGACACTCTATCATCGTAATGGGACCAACATTGAGACGGGGGATGGGGGGGGGGGGGGGGGGGGGGACAGGGGAAAAATTAAAATTTTCCAGCAATATAGGACTTCAACACAACTCCGCATTGTCGTGCCAACTATTTTTGTCAATGATTGTAGGCTTAATGAAGCAGTCTTCCAATAGCAACAATTGCATGCATGGGGTTATTAGTGTGGTCCTTCATTAACGTCCCGTGTTCTGATCCATTGTCATCATGTTCCTATAAAATTTACTTCCATATATAAGGAACTCTAATGCTTATCAACATAATCATTACTTGCATGTTTGACAGCTTCCAAACCATGTGTAAGTTATATATCTATGATCAAACTGTGTCCACAAAGTGACATACATGCGTTGAAAGTATTCCAATGTCAGAAATATAAATTAAAACTTTGTATAAATTAAAGAAGAAACAAGACTGTACATACCTCTGCCACCAGGTTATCATTAGAGATGTTTAAAAAGAAAACGAGCCATCCAGCTAACCAGGCTAGCTCACGAGACCTTTCACGAGACCTATACACATGTATGAATGAATACTAGAAATACATGAACGCAACAACCCCTCGCCTGCTTTTAATACATAATTTTCTTCAAATAAGCATCCAATTAGTTTTTCTTAATATATTATAACACGCCCCCCCCCTGTCTCATGCAGTTCTTACAATAGCCCCTGTCGTCGAACCGAAGTAAATACATTACAGTAAAATCGGACTGTCAAGATGAAGCAAAAAATCACAACAAATCTTTATTCAAAAATACACAAACGATAACAAAAATGTGTCATGTTCTCGTCGTCCGACTCACTGCATGCCATTCTCAGACACAGCAAAAGCAAACGATAATCACAAAGACTAAAGTGGCTAATTGTTTCAACTACATGAATTACAAAGTTGAACAAAAAGGAAAACTTAGTTTACGCTCTGTATGAATGTAAAATAATATTCTGTTTACATGGACGTTGCCAAAGTGATCTTAATTTAGATTTTGCAAGCGTTTAAATGGCTTCCTTGTCTGTTTCACAATGACAGAAAAAACAACGTATTAAAATTAATAGCTCGAAAACTATAAGTATAATAGAATTAAAAACAAACCAGTACAATCAAATTTGCCATGAAAAAGTAACAGGTAAGGTTTCAGTCAGAAATAGGGAAAAACAGCGGCGAAAATTGACAAAGTTCATATCCATAATCAAAAGAGTAAGTTGTTAATATTAAACGTCAAAGTCAAAAACACTAGAAAACACGTCGAAAAACGCCACAGAAAACAAATTAGCGAATCTATACCAGAAATAAGAGAAAACAAAAATATGGCAGTATAAATAGACTGTTTTTGATTAATCAAACGGCAAATTTTCATTCAAAAAGAGATAACAGTGGTTAAGAAAAATATAGAAAACATATATACCACGTCCTAAAAGATTGGCGTCTTCAGCAAAACACAGCAAAACCCCTCAACGTAATAAAATTGATATCTCTCAAGATGAAGCAAAAGGGAAACTTTCATTCGAAAATATATTTTCAGTGGACAGTGGTCGAGAAAATATGAAAAACTTAAGCTTACCTTTTAATAGTGACTTAGTCTTAGCATGGAAATTTTATACCTTCGAGTTTATTCTTGCTGCCATCTTTCAGTTTCCATTTTACTCGCAATAAACAGTTTTTCCTCAGTTTTTCTTTCTGTTCCTTCGAAAGAGATGTACTAACTGATCCAAAAAGTGACTTTCTTTATTCCCGTCCAGAGATTTTCGGCAACAATAAATGATTTCGCAATATTAAAAGACGGTTTATTTTGCTATCGTGATCACTAAATGATTTTAAATGTTGACGTCAGCCAATCAATTTCCGGCTTCATACTGTTACCAGTCCCCCCAAATTTTTACTGCGCAACTTGAACATCCTACCAAGGACTAAATATATAAATATTCAAATCACTCAAAATCCCCTCCTTGCTTTTTCTACACGCGTGTAATATGGACTCCACGCGTGTCGAGATTAGCACCCTCACCCGGGCTTTCGGCCCTACGCCCGGGCTCGGGGAAAATGCTTGATTGCACTCGTACCAAAATTATGCAAAAACGTTTGCATAAAATACGGATAACGAGCGCAATCAAGCATTTAGTCTACATGGAGAATCTTGTGGTCAGATTTTTATTAATTTCTCATCTACATTTTAACCAAATTCAACCAAAATTGAAAGAGTTGGTACGTCCTTGGCCCATAAGCAATCTTTCCACATACTTTCATGAAAATCTGTGCAGTACTTTGTGAGATATCCTCGCAACAGACAGACAGACAGACAGACAGACAGACAGACAGACAGACAGACAGACAGACAGACAGACAGACAGACAGACAGACAGACAGACAGACAGACAGACAAACAAACAAACAAACAAACAAACAAACAAACAAACAAACAAACAAACAAACAAACAAACAAACAAACAAACAAACAAACAAACAAACAAACAAACAAACAAACAAACAAACAAACAAACAAGCAAGCAAACAGACAAACAAACAAACAAACAAACAAACAAACAAACAAACAAACAAACAAACAAACAAACAAACAAACAAACAAACAAACAAACAAACAAACAAACAAACAAACAAACAGGGGTGAAAACATATATAACATCGTGAAAACATCACAGCGTGTAAACAAAATATGAAAAACTAAAGGCTCTTATCCAGTCATCGCAAAAACCAGCTCGCTGCGAGTGTTTGCATCTAATTAAAAACAACTCACAGTGCTTGTTTTCTCGTTGTGAGTTCTTTTTAATGAGATACTAGAAATACATAAACGCAACCCCCTCGCCCGCTTTTAACACATTAAATATACATAATCCCCCCCCCCCCCCCGATTAAAATAAGCACCTGATCTGTTTTTGTATACAAATATAAACACCCTTGCCCTCCTGGCCTCCTTTACATCCTGTTTTATCACGTTTATGAATGTAGTTTTTCTATTATTGACCAATTTCCAAAGCAATGTTTTATTCCAAAATAATAAAGCAGTGGCTGAGGAAAAACTTGTGTCACGACCTAACTTAATAGCACTAGAAATTGATAGCAAAAACAAACAATAATTGCAGACGCTTATATCAAGGTGCCTATTAAACTGTTTTAATAAAAGGATTCCCAATGTTCCAAAATATAATGTTGAACCTTAAAGAAAAACATCAGAATAGAAAAAAACGTGGGTAACAGCCTGAAAACTATAGGTATAAGAGAGGAAAAACTAACCAGGGAAGAACTATAACTTAATGCAAAGTTTTACTCGAACCATGGAAAAAAACGCCTGGGAAAATGTATATTATTTGACAAGATTTTTGCTGTTTTAACTGAGTTTAATTAATACTGAAAAGGTTTCGGATATATACCGACTCTAATCAGCTAAAGAAACGGCTGGTAAGTTAAATACGAATCACTGCTTACCGTTAAATTTTCTTTTGGCTCTTCTCAGATGCTGCAAACACTGCTATACAGGCTACAGCGTTTGGTTTCCGTGTTTTTTTCGTTCGGTTCTTAGCAAAAAGTAATCAATTCTCTTCAAAATGTGAAAAGCTGTTTGTGATGATGTTCCTTTCAATTCACTGTTCTCTCTCGAGCCAAGATATACCAGTGCATAAGTCTTTTGCTGGCTTTGAACAGACACACGAAGAAACATCTTTTTGTTTTT
Organism: Corallium rubrum; assembly: GCA_964035015.1. Classification (NCBI taxonomy): domain Eukaryota; kingdom Metazoa; phylum Cnidaria; class Anthozoa; order Scleralcyonacea; family Coralliidae; genus Corallium; species Corallium rubrum. Next base: position 528,087 of record CAXIUP010000285.1, on the reverse strand, counting down.
TTCAGTCACATTTGGCGGCATCTTTTCCGATCTTTATAGCAATTTTTCATGCTTTTTCAATGGTTTCTAGTCGTGTTTAATATTGTTTGGTCCATCCCGCTGCAACATCTCTTCTTGGCTTTCGTTTTTCGGCCATTTGTAAACCAATTTTTCTGACAAAGATTTTGTTTCGCTTGAGCCGCGAAAGTTGGCGATTTGATGGATATATTTAACAATTAGATTATGAGCTCGAAATTTCTATGAGTGAATAGTTGACGAGAGCGGAGCTCGAGTCAACTATCATCTCATAGAAATTGAGAGCGAATAATCTAATTGTTTTAGTAGAAACTAACTTGTGTACCTTAGTTGTTCCAAATTATTTCAAAAAACGAAGCATAACCATTGTTTCTGTGCGAAAACCAAGGCAAAACAATCTTTCACTCCTCGTGTCCTCCATGTTGTTTTACTGCATGGCCGCGCGAGTATTGGTGCTCAATTTGCTACTCGCTATCTATTGACGAATAGATATCGAGTAGAGTAGCCAATCAGATTGCAGCATTTGCAATAGTACACTAGTAAGTTTCTACTAAATATACATACATACATACATATAAACATCTCGCAGAATTTCTTTCCCACTCGCGTGTAATTTCACATGTAAGTGGACTCCATGCGTGGCGAGATTAGCACCCTCACCGGGCTCCGGGCCTTCGGCCCGTCGCCCGGCTCGGGGACAAGTACTTGCAGCTTGTTTTCTCGTCAGAAACTATAGTTCGCAGCTAGCACTGTGAGTTGTTTTTAATAAAATGCAAACACTCACAACGAGCTGCAAGATGGTTTTTGCGATGACTTGAAAAGAGCCTTTAGGTCCGTTTGACGAACAATGGCCAAAGTCTACAGATGAGACACAAGTGATTACAACGGGGTGAAAGCAAATTATAAAAGTTTGGTCCATATTTATAATGCACCTATCAATGTTAAGCCCGAGGGGGGGGAGGCCGGGCAGATGTGGGGGATTTGATTTTTCTGAAGAATTTTTGGGCAAAATCCCCACCCTGGAGCTCAAAATATACGTCAAACTAGATCAAATCCCCCCGCCTCCGGCTCTGTCACTGTTTGTCCATTTCAAAAGAGGCATTTTCCTCTCAAAGTTGTGGATTTTTACAAAAAGCAATATATTCCAACACTATACTCCCAGGGTGCATTCGGTGTAGTCTAATCGGAAGATCTTCGGCGTAGAGTTACAGTAAGCCTTGGCGTACTGGTGCACAATCATCTTTCCTGGCGTAGTGGCGTACGCTGTTTTTATCTTGGCGGCGCATAAATACCAATAAATACATCAAACGATTCAAACAGCGTAACAGGTTTAGGCTTAGTACCGACATTACACATGTGTTAAATGAACGTGAATAAATGTTGTACTTTAGAGTCTGAGTCTGTTGTTTTTGCACCCCGGTCACCCTGTATCGGACTATTGTATCTTATTGATATTTAAAAACTAATTACGATTTAAACTTCTCAAAAATGGTCCTAAACGTGTGGAATTTTTGCAGAACTGACTCATACGCCCTGGCGTGGGTGAGAGTCGGAAGAATGGGCTAGGGTGAGATGTTGGCGTAGCGTTGCGACTGCTTTGGCGTATCTTCGGCGTAGCATTTACACCGAATGCACCCTGGCTATACTCTCTATCAAAAAGCAAAACAAAGGCGACTATTTAGCCCGAACAAAGGCATCAATTCAAATACAGTGAATTTAGAAATAGCTTATGGTTATAAACACGTTTTTGACAAATACAAATCATCAATCTTTGAAACGAAAACGACAGCTTAGTGAGCTTACCTTCAGAAATGGTCTCCTCGTTGGTTTGTTCTTTAAAATCCAAGATGGCCACCCCGCAATCTCACCAGATCCTGCGCTCCTTTTGGACAGCAGCGCTAGACCCGGTATCATTGCCCGGTATTAAAGGCCCGGTAAACCCCGGTGCCAAATTAACTGCCCGATATTAGTTCTGTTCTTCTCGCCAAAAATTCAAATGTCCCCACTCCGTGTGGGGAAGACAATGAAGTTCAAATCCCCACATCTGCCCGGCCTCCCCCCCCTCGGGCTTAACATTGATAGGTGCATAATTTTGTAGTGTCTGTGGTCGAAACACAATATGGAATCAACTGCTAGATGTCACTGTTCTTGACAAGATCAAATATATTACATTAGCCTAAGATTAATCTCAGATGTATTTGGAAAAGCTGTTATTATGGACAAGAAAATTGGTGGAATTAGAATAATCAAAACTGAACGTAGAGGAATCAGCCGGTTATATTCACGATATGTGTCGGATAACTTTTGATATCACCTTCACTGAAGTGGAGTGATTTGCCCTGATGATGGCACGTACCGGATTGCCATGGTCTCGTGAAACCAGAGGACCTAACCAGCATGATTATGTAACTGGGGCCTAACGCTTATCCGATACGAAATGTAATACGATACGCAAGCAACCTGGTATTGTGTAACTTGGCCAAGAAGGCGGAAGTAAAATGGAAAATATTTATACCCTAATGAAACACGTAAATGTATCCGCAGAAAAGCTAATTCTGAAGATAGATTTGCAATGTCAAATTGGCTTTGAAACGCTGCAGTAAACCCAACATACTTAAGAGAAATTCTCACACTAACCTGAACCACTGTACTCCAATCTTTCAAATCTCCGTGATGTTGTTATGATATTGTCCTTCCGGCCTTCACGTCAATTTGTGAATGCTTCCTGAATCAGGGGCGGATACAGGGGGGGGGGGTGACTGGGTGACTAGTCACCCCCCTTCCCTGCCCCAACCAATACAGGATTATACAGCGATACACTAGCAGCTGTTTATACAAATCACAACAGTTACTCGTGTGTAAAACGTGCATAAATTGTATTGTATAACAATGCTTATTGATACAGGCCGTAGCTATGGCCTCTCTGCAATAAGATTGGACATCATGATACGCTAATATCTTGTAAATTTGAAACCCCAATTTTAAAACAGTAAGAATCACGATTATATAGACGTATTGTATACAATCTCAATCTGAAATCTGAATATACATAGTACTTTTGGAACATAAACGTATAAAACATATCCCCAGAGTCCACGACAATGACGACATATGGTGTATTCATATATTTGGGTATTTTGTTTGGTAATTTATATCCTTCAAAACTCTTTCAAATGCCCCTCAAAATGCAGGAAATGCTATTTCAGAGACTCTAAAATTCAAAATATTTCCGAAGGAGCATGCCCCCGGACCCCCCTGGAAGTTTGTCGCATCTTCCCCCCCCCCGCGCCCTTGTTAAATATTCTGAAAGAAACAACTGAGCACCTTATAGTCACCCCCCTTGCAAAAATCCTGTATCCGCCACTGCTGAATAGTTTGATAAGACCAAAATACGAAGAAAATAATGTATTAAGACGATGATTAAGATAATTAGAGGAAAAATCAAAGTAAACCTAGCTCATAAAGCATTAAGATTAAATAACGTCACTAATAAGGCTTTCCCAAGCATTCTTGGCATTCTTCAGCTTGGCACCGAATGATTCCGAGTTTAAACCGAGTATATATATTCAGCGGCTATGGCCTACCGGATAATTAACAATTAAGCCGTGTTTACACTGCAAGCCTTGGCCTAACTTTGGCCTATTTTTTGGCAGTGTAAACACGTCCTGGGCTGGCCTACCTGGGTCAGACTACCTAGGCTTGCTTCTTTTGTTGGCCTATGCCTTGGCGTGTAAACTCGTTAGACGAGCCCGCGTTTTCTTCTATTAGCTGATAGCCAACGAGGCGAAGCCGAGGAAACTATCTTCCGAGGACTAAAAAATCAAACATGCAGCCACAGGGAGCAGAGAAGTCAAACATGAGTTAATTTACTGAACGTCTTACCTTAGACGACTTATGCATCAATTCACAAACCTGGACTTGGCTGGATTTTCAACTCGTACGGCTTGGCAAGTTAACAAATACTTCGTGTACTAAAATTCAAGCAAACTCATTACACAGGAAACAGCCGTGCGCCATTTTGTCAAATTGCTCTAACTCGCATGAGATTTAACAAAAAAGTTCTATTTTAAGTATCCTATCTAAAAATTGTATATTCTCACCAAATCGTGGAAGATATTTGTAGAAATGGTTGTTAAACCTGCATATTCGGTGGCCAAAATTTACAGATTGTTTTCGTACGATGTGCACCGCAACATCTGGTGGCGGAAATGACGTATGTGTTGATATGAGCATGACAGAAAAGAGGTTTCCCGAAGTTATTTTAAAAATCGATTGTCTTTTCCATATATAACTAAATCAGCGGTCTTTTCATGAGATCTCAATTCTTAAATTCTCATACACCAAACCTGGCTGAAATAGAAGGGAATATCGACGGTAGGCGAGATTCGTATTTTTATCTTAGACTGTGTCAAACGTCACACTTCAGTGTTTCAATTAAGCTTCACACAAAGGAGTGGACTCACGAGATCGAACTCAAAACACCCTGGTTTTGCATCAAGTGACCGACTCATATTTATAGCTACGCATAACATTTAATCAAAGTCACAGAATAAAGAACTGAGCAGAAGGGCCACTCGGGTCGGAACCTTTGAAGTTTTTGTCCCCGCGATTGTTACCGAAAACCACTTCCGGAAAATCTCGCAGCCAGTAAACCTCAGCCAGGTCAACAAGGAGTGTAATGGCGAAATACGGAGTTGGATCACTAAAATCGCTATATCTCACAAACTAGTCGCTCGATTTTTACGCTACAACCAGTAGGAATAGAGGAGAGGTAGATAACAATATTTTTGCCATTTAGAAGGTACGAAAAACATTTGAAAGTGAAAATTTACGGAATTAAAACGAACTCGAACCGCCACTGTGAAGCTATTTAAAGCATTACCATCTTCTTTAAACTTGCATTTGCAAGCAAAAATAAGAGCAGACAATCTTTAAAAGCAGTTTAAACGTTAAGTATAAAGATTAAACTGCACATATTTCCTGTTATTTCTTGAATGGATTGAGTAATTTTGAAGAACGAAGCAATTCTATTAGGTGACGTTTTGTCGTTTTACAGTATTAAATATATTTTGAAATTAATTAGGCCAGTTTAGTACTGTTGTTATATTTTTTTAAAATTTCATGAAACTAACATGTAGGAATTAAACTTATGATAGAGGTAACTTATGTTTAAATTACTGCTTGGTGTCACCACCTGTGAGCTGTTTGCTGTCTTGTTTGACACCAGGGGCCAGGGCTATTTGTATGTTTTAATACCATATTTGCAGTTAAAACACTGAATTACAAAATATACCAAATTTCTATTAGAATACATGATAGAATATATATAAAGTTTTTTCACATCATTGTCTTACAGAAGGAATAAAACTTTTTCAATAGCAATCAGTTTTGCATGTTGAAATCATTTGATATTGTGCAAGTTTATATACATTTTAGTAAAACTAATTTCTCTGAATGACTTTGTTTGGATCTTTGGACATATATAATTATGCAAAATTCAAAGTTAGTGCAAATTTGCTGTTGCACTGGTGCAGTTCAAGAAGAAATTCAACCTCAACTCAATCACAAACAGTCAATCCCAAATATTTATTTTTATATAGCAAAAAATAATTTACACTGTAGTACAAATCAAAGTACAGTATCAAACTATAGAAATAATTTACAAGTGACCATCCAATAAACACAATACTCCATTGAAATTCTTATTATACACCAGTCCTTGTTTTGATCTAAAATATGTACTATGAAGGAGCTTAGCAACCCCAATCTTGGACTGATCGCATATATTTCAGTACACTGCTTTCAAGTTCAAGAAGATCAATGGTCTGACATGATATGAATATATTAAACAAGTTCAAGAAGAAATACTGTATGCATGATTCAACTGTAATAAAAAACAAAACAAACATAAAAATCAGCCACGCTTCTCAATAAAAATATTAAAGTTATTATTGGAGAGCTATTAACTTTAGTTTTGAAAAGCGGGTAGATTGTGGGCACTTGGTAGTTTGATTTATGGAATACTGGTCAGCAAATTTCAGAGTGTCACAGTGTGTAATTGCCCCAAATCCACCTAACAGAATTGCTTCGCTGTTCAGAGCTACTCGTCTAATTCAATAAATAATAACACATACGTGTGATTTCATCTTTGTACTCAATGTTGGAAATGTTTTCAAAGAGTTTCTACTCTTTTTTTCAAGCCGTAAAGGCAAGTGGAAAATCGACAAGAATACTTTAGTGGCTCTATACTGTGGCGGTTTTAATTCCGTAAATTTTCACTTTCAGATGTTTTTCATGTCTTCTAAACAGCAAAAATATTGTCACTTACCTTCTCTCAATCACTACTGGTTGTAGCGTGAAGATCGGGCGACTAGTTTGTGAGATATAGCGATTTTAGTGAAGCAAATCCGTATTTCGCCATTACAGTCCTTGTTGACCTGGCTGAGGTTTACTGGCTGCGAGCTTCGCAGACCTCGCGCATGCGCACTGAAAAACGGCGACACTCCGAGCCCCGAGTGGCCCTTCTGCTCAGTTCTTTATTCTGTGTCAAAGTCCTACTTTGGCCCAAGCTTTTATATGATCAGATCATCAAAATATGTTGACGTACAAGTAGGCAAGATATCAAAAATTGTCTGTAGATTTTTGTCTGACGATTGTAAGAGTATTGTATAATAATTCGGTTGTAAATGGCTCAGTCCGTCAGTTATGAAATCTTCTACGAGTAGAATATTACAATTAAATATTCCTTACTTCTGAGTTCTGAAACTGATCGCACGAGTCCCTACGAAAATCCATCATTCACAAAATTATATATACAGCCCTCTGTATGCGACCAGCAAAGAACGGCCACGTTGAATTGAATACCAGTTAGAAACATGTTTTTCTGTGTTCGACGTATTTATGTTTTGAAATCTCCTTGAAATTTCCAACGGTCAACTGGTCTAGTGAGGTCTCCGGTGCACATCGAACGATTGAACGTTAAAGTTCCTATGAAACGAAAATTAAGTCTGTCTTATTTGAAAGAACACTTAAAATGATAGATTAACATCTTTTGCAGTTTTTCGTTTCCTTGCTTCGTTCTTGAGATATTTCAGTTTGTTTGATATGCAGATTAAACATTTTAACGTCACATGTGCATGAGTTGTTGAAAAAAGGTATATCTTTGATATTATCAAACCAAAATAATTCGAGGGAAGCATGTGCGTGTGTTTCAACCCAGAACACTAAACAGGTAGATTTACACTAAACATGTAGATTTTCAAGTGATTATATTTGACAAGAGCAAAGATATATAACGTTTTTCGATAACTCATTATGCACGTGTGACGTCGCAAAATGTGACATTTACATCTGACAAACTGAAATATCTCAAGAACGAAGCAAGGAAACGAAAAACTGCAAAATATGTTACTCTGTCATTTTAAGTGTCCTTACAAATAAAACAAACTTAATTTTCGTTTCATAGGCACATTAATTAAGAGTTTTCTCCCTTTCTCTATTTTTATTCGGGTTCTTATCGGGGCATATCACCGAGGTTCGGGCAATACGAGCCCACAATACTATAGGCTGCGGTGTAATGAGTTTGTTTGAATTTTCATACACGAAGTACTTGCAAACTTGTAAAGCCGTGAATTGATCATAAGTTGTCAAAAGTAAGACGTTGAGTAAATGTAACTCATATTTGACTCCTCTGCCCCCTGTGGTAAAACACTCCCACTCGTTTATGAAATATGACTTAACAAATGGTTGAGTGGGAATATCGGTATTTGGTCTACAATAATTTTTACTACTTACAGAAGAGCGACGTGCGTTCCCATTTATTGAGATGCCTGCTTGAAGTTTAAACTGTTTGCATAACCTTGGGAAAAATATCCATATTCCTGCAATTCCTTCTATCTTGTAAATGGTGGCTTGTCTCCAGCTCCGATGTTAAACCAACAACAGTCTTTAGCAATGTGTCCTTTATTATCGCAAATAAAACAGGATCGGCTTTCTCGTTTTCCATTCTGTTGAAATCGTTCATTGCTACCAGAGTAGTTCTCTCGCCGCTTCAAAGACATTTCTCTTCCAAATTTCGTTTTGTTTTGTTTTGTTTCATTTCGTTTTTGTTTTGTTCGTCGTTTTTTTATTGCTGTCAATTCCTCCCTGGATACTGCTGCAGCTGTTGACGTCGTGTAAGTCTGATCAGTGTAGTCTTGGATGGCTCGGTACCGTTGGACAAAAAACAATATTTTTACCAGATCTGAAACAGCGTCGTTCTCTAACAATTTAATTTTTACGTTTTTCGGCAAACCTAGTTTCATGAATTGCCTCGTCATTAGTGCAGTTTTCGCAGCGTTATCGATTTCAACAGATCATAACGATTCAAATCTCCTCTTGCGGCTGAAGAAAGAATTTCGTAATACGAACTATCCCGGGCTAATGTAAATTATGTAAAAAATCTCATTAGCAGCTATTGTGTTTGGAGGATGTTTTCCTCCAACATAGCTGCCACATCTTTATCTTCTGAATCTCAAGAGAATGATTGCAAACCATGCATCAATAGCTGTCATGAAGTTAATCTGGCAATTTTAAGGACAAGGTAATTGAATATGACGAACTTTCGCCAATCCAAAATCAATAATATTTGGAAATCATGAAAGTGGATATGTAAACAGCGGGCGGCTAGCTTTCAGGCAACTTTATTTTCTGCTTCGTTCGTTCGTTCGTTCGTTCGTTCGTTCGTTCGTTCGTTCGTTCGTTCGTTCGTTCGTTCGTTCGTTCGTTCGTTCGTTCGTTCGTTCGTTCGTTCGTTCGTTCGTTCGTTCGTTCGTTCGTTCGTTCGTTCGTTCGTTCGTTCGTTCGTTCGTTCGTGCAAAATCAATAGACCTTTTCACCAATAGGGGCGCCATCTTGAATTCGCAATGCATTATGGTCTATCCAGGGTTGCAAGCTCAAATAAAAGGGTGATTGCTTAGTGTTGAGACACAATGCGGTAATTTTTTCTTGATGAACACTTTCATGGCAACAATGTCTGGATATGATCGTTGTCATATTGGTAAAAGCAATAATTCTCGTACGTATAAGGATACATTTGTCATGAATCTATCCTTACACGTCCAAGAATTGTTGCTTTTACCAATTATTATATTTAGATATTGTTGCCACGAAAGTATTTATAAAGAAAAAAATACCGCATTGTGTCTCTACGCAATCACTACGCAAACACTACGCAATCGCCCTTTTATTGGAGCTTGCTACCCTGGATAGACCATAATGCATTGCGAATTCAAGATGACGCCCGCTATTGGTGAAAAGGTCTTTTAGCATGCAACGGTTTTGGCGCTAAACAGGTGCCTTATAACTGTAGCATATAAAGCCCATAGCTTTCTTGTAACAACAACAGGGGTGGTTTCAAGGTGCACTGACACTTGCCAAAGGTGTCACCCTGGACTCTGGAAGGCGGGAGCGTCCATTTTCCCGTGGTAGGCTAAAGCTCTATAGATCGTTTTCATCTGACGTCACGGCGGTCATATTGGCGTACCAAAACAATGAAATGGCGACCATATTGGTGTACCATCTTTATCCTATGGGAATTTAGCTGTATTCTTATTCAAATATTTCGTATTGTTTCACCACCCAATGGGGCCACCGATCACGTGAGTGAAAATGATCAAAAGCTTGGCCTACCCCAGTGCCTATACCGTTACGAGCGGCTTAGATCAGCATTTCGTTGCTAAAAATCTCGGCAGTTTACCATCTTTTCACTTTGCTCTATCCAAAACACTGCCTACAAAGCACTCTTTAGCCGTTAGAGGTTTCTATGTATGGGGATGGGAATTAAAATAGCACCTAACCCCAACAGACCTGGATTCCATTTGGTTGCGATGATGTCTTAACAGTATCGAACGTAAAGCGTTGCAACTTATTTCTTTCTTTATAAGAAACGAACCGTTAAGGACACCCACACAACTAAATATAAACCAGACTTAACTCTTTAGAACATCAGCTATGTATTGTTGTAATTATATAGCCCCTGATAAGTTAGGGACCCTCCCCCCCCCCCCCCCGTGTTGTTGACTAGTTGATTCGTAGGCTGAACTTCCTGTTGAGTTATATTTTGCATGAACACGTCTGATTATTTATACTTGATATTAAAATAAATAATAATAATAATATTTCCACTCATTTGATATGTAAAAATGACAAAAAGTTGAAAGAAACATTCATTTTAGCATGTACAATAGTTTACATCTTGTCAACAGCAAGCGTAATTTTGAAATGTGTTTTGTTTGCAGTTCTTTTGTTTCAAACGAATAGGTAAACAATTTAACCATTTACCATTATTAATTTGTTGCTTAACAGAACAACCGCTGGCTCCACTGATCATTGCCTACTACGCATTTTGTGATAGGTCAATTTCGTTAAAACAAGGCTTTTTATTGGCTTATCGCCAGAGTTTTCTATCAGCGGATACAAACTCTTGCAAAAGCCAATCAAAGCTAAGGATTTGTGATAGAAACTCGTAAACTTATACTGATTTTAAATATCAAAGCGTAGCAAAATATCTTTAGAAAAGCCATTCAATCAAATACAAGAGTAAAATCATAATATTTATTAAAAATCTAACGTTTCATTGTTAACATCACAATATCTTCAGAGATAATAGCTGATAAGTCCAGATTGCCTAGGTATATACTTACAGAGTTGTAAATAAATTTATTAAACACACATTAACTAATCAGAGAAATGTACTTATAAGTAGACGTTACAGGTGTAAGAAACAGTAAAATTGACAACTCTGTAAGTATATACCTAGGCAATTTGCACTTATCAGTTATTATCTCTGAAGATGTTGTGATGTTAACAGTGAAACGTTAGTTTTCAATTGAATATTATGATTTTACTCTTGTGTTTAATTGAATGGTTTTTCTAAAGATATTTTGCTGGTGTTTGACGCCTTTTCTGGTCTCACGCGCCGGGGAGGGACCTTAAGTACAAAGAAAAGAGTAAAATTGACGATCGTGTATGCCAATATGGCAACACAGAAGTTGTTATGCTATGTTTGCACTGATGTTTGAAGTTTTTGTAGTTAAAACCCTAAATAATAAGAGAGATTTTGTCGTTGCGACAAACTTAAATATATATGGCTTCACCTTAGAAAAACATATCAACCATGGTTGATACTGTTTTCCAAACTATAAATACTTATATTGCTAAATGTTGTAATACCACAAACCATTTTTCTCCAAAATTATTTTCCAAATTATAGTTTTAAATACACATTGTAGTTACTTTTGACTACAGCGGATTGGTATAAAATGTTCAATTTTTGCCCAAAATACATTGATTTACATATATAAATATACTGTAGATCAACTGAGAATAAATTTTTAAAAATGGAGTAAAATTGACGATTATTATACGCTTACCCAAATGTTCCCTTAAAAAGTGTTTATATGCTTATGCTTCTCGGTGTTTCAATGCGTGCAATGTGGTTTTAAAAACCTTATATATTATATAAATGTTAAAAATGTTAGAAATTTAGCCCTTAAAGTGCCTATCAAACGAAAATTAAGTTTGTCATATTTGAAAGAATACTTAAAATAACAAAGTAACATATGATATTTTGGGAAGTTCCATGGTGACTCATGTTACATCTTGAACAAAAACAACGGATCAATTCCAACCTAGTTTAGTGATTAATTTATTTTAACACCTCAACTATTGTATGTAAACACCTAAGGTCCTAAGGTATTTGAATTATAATGAGGATGGAATATTTAATTGTACAATGCCACTAATTAGGACAATAGAGTGGTGTGTGATTCATGTTACGCCAAAGTAACATCACCCAAAATTAACTTAAATTTTTCTGAATTTTCTTCGGAAATTATAAGTGGGAGAAAGTACAATCTATCTTGAATTTAGAGACTTTATGGTAGACACATTATTTGCATAAAAATTAGTTGAATTTTAAATGACAATAGGTAGAACAGTTATATAATGTCTGTGACTCATGTTACGTGACTCATGTTACATCTTAAGTGTTCTTTATAAACCAGTCCATAAATGTGTCTAATTGGCTCTCAGACATAAAAATCAATGCATGTAGTGATTACAATTTAAGATTACAATTCTCTTTATTAAAGAGTTTGACTTGGGCAGATACTTCACACCACCTGGTAAAAACAATTGAATGAACATACAGGAGAAAATAGTAGGTGATTATTTCTCTCTCGAGGCTTAAAATATTGGCGACTGAGATAACAAATGATTGAACAGAGCGCTGAAGCAATCAATGGCAGTATTCGATCCAAATTGACTTTCCTATTGGCCCTGAATATGTATGCTATCAAAATAACTAGTTATTTTAAAGTTCCGGACAACTTTATTTTTTTACGAATGTCACCATGCATTAGCATGGAATTGCCCTTTTGCAGTTTTTCGTTTCTTTACTTCGTTGTTGAAATATTTTAGATGGCTTGATATGCAAATTTTAAATATCTTGACGTCACATGTGCATACTGAGGTATCGAAGAAGGTTATATACCGTTGACATTATCAAATCAAATTAATTTTAAGAAAGCGTGTGGGGGTGTTTCTCCCACAACACCAAACATGTAGATTTTCAAGTGATTATTTTTTGATAATAGCAAAGATATATAATCTTCTCTGATAAGTCATTTTATGCACATGTGACGTCAAGATGTTTAATTTGCATATCCAACAAACTGAAATATTTTAACAACGAAGCAAGGAAACGAAAAACTGCAAAATATGTTACTTTGTCATTTTAAGTGTCCTTTCATATAAGACAGACTTGATTTTCGTTTCAAAATCGCACTTTTTGTCATTTCGCCTTTTACATTGAACGTAATGTACATGCCCACTATCTGGCATGTTTAAACACGATTTAAAGATTGATAATTATTATCATCATTACTTCCCCTCACTTTATCCAATTCCTGATAACCAGACTCAACTTCAGCGACTGCTTCTTGACGGTTGACGGGTCTTGAAGTCTTCCTCAGTGACTGATAATTATCTTCCTTATTCATTCGCTGTAAATCCAATTCTTGATAGACAGAAGGATTATCATGAGTTTCAGGAGCCCTACGGGCTTCAGAAGGTTTAGGATCTCTCTTTTCTTTCCTTCGTCGATACAACCACATTACAGTGTAACAGAATATAATTCCAATGCCTATCCCACAAAATAATGTGATAACAGCTATATACCATTCTATTCCACCATTGTTCTTGTCAGAGATTGATTTTTCTACAGAAAAGAAAGCGAAATACCAATTGCAATAAACTCAAATCAAAACAAAACAAAACAAAACAAAACAAAACAAAACAAAACAAAACAAAACAAAACAAAACAAAACAAAACAAAACAAAACAAAACAAAACAAAACAAAACAAAACAAAACAAAACAAAACAAAACAAAACAAAACAAAACAAAACAAAACAAAACAAAACAAAACAAATCACATCACATCATACCACACCACACCACATCCAACAACACAGCACATCACACACCACACCACACCACACCACACAACACAACGCAACGCAACACAACACAACACAACACAACACAACACAACACTACACCACACCACACCACACCACACCACACCACACCACACCACACCACACCACACCACACCACACCACACCACACCACACCACACAACACAACACAACACAACACAACACAACACAACACAACACAACACAACACAACACAACACAACACAACACAACACAACACAACACAACACAACACAACACAACACAACACAACACAACACAACACAACACAACACAACACAACACAACACAACACAACACAACACAACACAACACAACACAACACAACACAACACAACACAACACAACACAACACAACACAACACAACACAACACAACACAACACAACACAACACAACACAACACAACACAACACAACACAACACAACACAACACAACACAACACAACACAACACAACACAACACAACACAACACAACACAACACAACACAACACAACACAACACAACACAACACAACACAACACAACACAACACAACACAACACAACACAACACAACACAACACAACACAACACAACACAACACAACACAACACAACACAACACAACACAACACAACACAACACAACACAACACAACACAACACAACACAACACAACACAACACAACACAACACAACACAACACAACACAACACAACACAACACAACACAACACAACACAACACAACACAACACAACACAACACAACACAACACAACACAACACAACACAAACACACCACGCCACGCCACCCCACTTCACCCCACCCCACCCCACCACAACACTACAACAGTACAACACAAGACATATATGATATAACAACAAAAGCTGAGAAAATCAATCGGAAAGTTTGTATGTAAATCAGGAAAAATTTGTATCCGATTTACCACACCTTATTACTGAACATTAATTTCTTTTGAGTTATATTAGATACAATATTAGCGGCCAAACTGTATAGGAAATACAAGGCGAGTTGAAGGCGAGCTGTTGCAAATTCTATGCAAACTGTAAAAAATATCCGTTGTTTTACTGGCAGCTGGGACAGTATCTGGCTTAAAATAGGATGTATCTAAATAACCCAGTGGCGTAGCTAGGAATTTGGAGAGGAGGTGGCGAGCGTTGTAAATTTCCGACAAGGCGCGTAATCATTAGGCGTGGCCATTATCGTGTTTATTCATAAACTTTTTTTAATTTTCCCTTATTTTTTATGTAAATTTAATTATTGATGTCGTTTATCTATGGCACTATTTTTCACAAGTTAGAATATTTACAGTAGAATAATAAAAGATCGTTTAACCTTTCATGTTTTTATCATAGATAATGGAAGGGGAACCGGATAGGAAACTTACGAACCAGCAAACGACGTTTGCTCAACTTGCTATGACAATTATACACTTATAAGCGGCTAATGCACCTAGCGGGTGGTCCCACATGCCCAGGATCGTCTATTGCTAAAATTAAACAATAGCGTACAGTAGTGTCTGATTTTAGCCATGTGGGACCACTCGATAGGTGCATAATTATGTGTGTGTAATTACCATAGCAAGTTGTGCAAACATCGTTTCCGGTTTTGTAACATCGTTTTAAGTTTCCTATATCCAGTTCCTATTCCATGATCTATGTTTTTACACCATGTTTTATGCCATTATCAAGTTATGTAAGAGCTAATTAACGAGAACCGGGGATTAAGCTACATAGTAAATATTTTAGTTTAAATTTCACAAGGTTTTGTCTTCAATGGGCTTTATACAGATGAAGACCGTGCATTTATAATGATCAATTCAATTCAATTCAGTTTGTATGGGAGATAAAGACTTACGAATAACAAAGAAAACCGCGTGAAATTTGAACTAGTAGTAGTATTAAATTATTGAAACATTTTCCTAGTTTTCCATTCAGAAACGGTTGCTGAAACAACTTCGCGATTTATGGAGATACATGCTAGGTTTTAGAGTCGTTTTTAAAGAGCTAATTAACGAGAACCGGGGATTAAGCTACATAGTAAATATTTTAGTTTAAATTTCACAAGGTTTTGTCTTCAATGGGCTTTATACAGATGAAGACCGTGCATTTATAATGATCAATTCAATTCAATTCAGTTTGTATGGGAGATAAAGACTTACGAATAACAAAGAAAACCGCGTGAAATTTGAACTAGTAGTAGTATTAAATTATTGAAACATTTTCCTAGTTTTCCATTCAGAAACGGTTGCTGAAACAACTTCGCGATTTATGGAGATACATGCTAGGTTTTAGAGTCGTTTTTAAAGTGCAAATGAAGCGAAAATTAAGAACACTTAAAATGACAGAGTTGCATCTTTTGCAGATTTTCGTTTCCTTGCTTCGCTCTTCTTTCATTTCAGTTTGTTTGACATGCAAATTAAACATTTTGACGTCACGACGTGCATAATGAGTTATCGAAAAATGTTATATTTTTTGATAGTGTCAAATATAATTACCTGAAAATCTACCCACATGCTTCCTCAAACCAAATTAGTTTGGTAATAACAAAACTATATAACTTTTTTCCATAACTCATTATGCACGTCATGACTTCAAAATGTTTTATTTGCATATCGAACAAACTGAAATATCTCAAGAACAAGCAAGGAAACGAAAAACTGCAAAAGATATTACTCTATAATTTTAACTGTTCTTTCAAATAAGACTGACTTAATTTTCATTTCATTTGCACTTTAAATTATTAAAGATATTTTAAGTATAAGCACATTCCCTTACCTGTGGCTGTAGGCGGAACAGAGCTACACAGCAAAATTGAGAATTCTTACCTAGAACATTGATTCTCATTTTAAGCAATAATTTTCTTAAAATAAGAAAAATGTTCTTGCCTAGAACTAATTTTACTTAAAACAAGAAAATTATTTCTAACCAAGAATATATCTTACTTAAAGCAAGAAAATATTTTCTTGACAAGAATAAACCAAGAATTGATTTCACTTAAAACAAGAAAATATTTTCTTAACAAGAATAAACCAAGAATTGATTTCACTTAAAGCAAGAAAATATTTTTTGGCAATATTAAACTAAGAGTTAATTTTGCTTAAAACAAGAAAATATTTTCTAACCAAGAATAAAACGAGAATTTGTTTTACTTAAAACAAGAACAAATTTTCTTACCACGAATAAAGCAAGAATTGATTTTACTTAAAACAAGAAAAGTCAAAAAATACGCACCGCGCTTCCGGGGGGACCGGGGGAGCGTCGAGGGGCAGTCAATACTTTCTTACCAAAAATTGATTTTACTTAAAGAAAGAAACTATTTTCTTGCCATAAATAAACAAATAATCATTTTACTTAAACGTAAGAGAACATTCTCTAATCACATGCGTACAATGATACAGAAATAAACCAAGAATAAATTTCTGAAATTTATAGCAACGATGATTTTGTTATTCACTTGTTCTAGAGCATGAAAATATCTTAACTATTCAACAGATATTTAGTGCAGCGTGCTACACACTATTTATTTGATTAGACACAAAACTGTCAATTGACCTAAATATTCTAGCCCATAAGTAGAAATATTGATTTGCAATGTCCTTATTAAGACCACGCGAGGCTAACGCGGGATAATTATCCCATGATGACGCGGGAACCCGGTGACGGCGTGTTTTCGAAGTTCGTTGGCCGTTGGCGATTGTTTGTCATTATGGCTTTGTAATTTATTGCTTGTTTTGTAAATGGTTCTTCGCTAGACGTATACAGACGATGGATGCGATCACATTATTGAAGGTAAGTCATAGATTCTTACATGTAAATCAGCAATTTTGTATACTGATTGGTGATTCAGCAAATGTATGTAGCTTCATTTATTTATTCGCTAGTCGCTACGGAATAGAAATGTTCTTACAAAGATTTGCCGTTTGATCCTTACAAAATATGTTTATTTTCTTAGTTTATAAGTATTACAATTGAAGGAGTTACTTATGATTTGTTTTGGGAATTGACAAATTGTTTGTGTTGATCAACAATTACATGTAAGGTCCGTTGTTATTCGAATATTTACTCTTTACGTTCAACAGCGAACTTTGAAATGATGCCGTGAACTGCGAACTTCGCAAGTTCGTTTCGAAGTTCGCAAGTTCGTATCGAAGTTCGCAACTTGATTGGCTATTACGTAATGAACTTGCGAAGTTCGTCGCCAACTTCGGAAATAACGAACGAACTTCGGAACACAATCGGCAAAAGTTATATGAAATCCTCTGTAACGGCGGCAATTTTGAATACATAACAATGCATAGGTAAAATTCATTTACTAAAAGTCGACCATTTGGTTCCCCTTTTGATGCATACAACTGTTATGTTTCGATATTTAATTTAAGAAAAGGCTCTACTGTGTTAACAGCACAGCTTGACAACTAGATATTCCTAGACAGCAATGTTCTTTGTTTGGAATCTGGGGGCAAACTTATTACAGTATGTATGCTATAAACCAGACTGCAAAGAATATTAAACATGTTACCTTTTTGTTTGCATGTTCAGAGTTAATTAAACAAATGAAATGTTCAGGAGTTAATCCATGGTATTGTTGAGAGTTAAAAAAATAAGGCTTTTCTTCTGATATATTTGTATTATTTCAGAAGCACTTGCCTGATACAGGCTGATCATAGTTACACACAAGGTTACAACAATCTTTAAGTAGCTAAATGTAGTCACATGGTTTGCATGAAGCTTCAGCTAGTGCCAGGCTAAACTTACTATAATTATTTAATTTTGCAATGTATCAGTGCAAACCAAGAAGGGGATGCACAGTGTATATATGTGTTTGGCTGTATACTAACATAATCTTTGTCTTAGTTTATTAAAAGATTATCAAGACCAAAATCATATACCTTAGACTGGAAATGATGATAGTACTGGAACCCCAATTCATGACAGAACAAAATAAATAAAGAGAACATTGTTCTTTGAGTTTAGACGTGTGTGAAAAGATATCAATTGATTTATTGGTTAGTATCTAATGTAAAGTTTTATTTCTTAACAGTTCTGTAGTTATCACATTCATGCACACGTTTACAAATGATGGTTCAAAATTGAAGCTTTCAACTGTTTTGGATTAAGAATTTGTTAAAAAATTATGTGTCTAGTAGTGCAATATATAGTTTTCATACTAAAACTTTAATCAATTAAGGCCATTATTTGTTGCATATTAGTTTCTCATTTTCCCACTCACATTTTTGCCCAACTATTCCAGCCCAACTCAAGTTTTATTATTATTATTATTAATGTTATTATTATTAACACAACCATGAGGAAACCTCGGCTCAGAAATCACAAAGGAGCTTGGGTGTCATTTGGTGTAGTCATGTTTTTTCATGTGCATGTCATATGCCTGTATTTTTAACATACTGCGGTACTTAGTTCTGCTTTTTAATGTACTGTACTACCCCAATAATGGGTTAATGGTAATGGCTGCCCTCCCGCATGAACTTTTGGTAAAGTCCTGGATGAGAAACTAATATATATGCAACAAATAGCTGCCTAACATGAAATTCATTACTTAATCCTGGGGGTATTTACATATGCTGAAAAAATTAAGAAACATGTAGATGGACTGAGATGTGCTGTGTAGGCTTGTAGCAACTACATGCAAACTTTATCCTACCAGTGTCAGCACATTTCTCAATAAAGAGGTTATAATAATCATAGTGATGAAATCACATATTAATTAGAGGTGCTACATGTATTGTTACCATATTTTAGTTAAAATATCTAGTGTGGAAAGATTATTAGATCTTTATTCAAGAATTTTCACACCATAGAGCTTTTTCTTTAAAAATTGAAAACTAAAAAGGTTTCCATAATTTAAGTTATACTCATAACTGGACTTAAGTATGTAACTTGTTATATGATAGACTGGAGTATCACTTCTATCTGTCAGGGACTGATCATTTTATTTATTAATATGTGATTATAACTGGGTCAGGTAAAATTGAGCCTATGCCAGGTTCCAAATTACTTGTTGCTTGATTGCCCTGGAGCCAAAGTTTTACTTGGGCAAATAGATTTTGGCTTTTGGTTAATCATGGAGAGATTTTAATAGCTCATGAGTTAACCACCCAATGCTAAATATCAAGAAAAAAGAAATGACTCAGTCAGGCATATGAATAAAAAATATGCAGTGCCTACTGTATTTGCATATGTTGCACAATAAAATACATTTTAAACAGTTCTATTTTGTGAAAGATAAGATTTTGGTCAACCAACCAAGAATTCTATTACAGCCTCACATTACCTACAGTATCATTTGTTTGCTGGTCTTAATTTTTCCAGTTTGCAGGCTCCAATTTAGACCTGCCATATGTATTTACCACTAACACTTTTATCTGTGCTTCCCACTTAAGTTAAACCTTTATTTTAATATTACTTTTGACTTTTTGTAATGTTAAGATGATGAGCAACTTGACAGGTGGCTGTGGAAGTGGTCCAGCTTTACCCCTGGTCTTATGGTGTCTGGTTGTGGAAGGCAAATCCTGTATATGTTCAAGAAAAGCAAACTGTTTGAAGCTGTTGTGACATTATTCGCAATATTCTAGTAATTGGATTTGGCATACACTGTACTGATCTGTATCTTCAAGGATGGTGGATGTTGCTGTGAAAGTTGCAAGACCTAATCTTTGGTGACAAGTGTCATCCTGGTGTGATTTCAAATTGGATGTTACCAAAACCCTGAATGACTTGTAAAAGTATTGCTCTCCTGGAGAATGTTAGAACATTCGTATGTATAATGTCTGCATGTTTTTTTTAATATAATTTCTATTGTTAGTATTCTTAAATTTAACTTTCTGTAGACATGTTTCGGTAAACTTATGCCAGTACAAGATATGAAAGAATTATTTCGATAAATATTTAAATAATTATTCTTATATGCTATTGAAGATGGCATAAGTTCCCAAAACATTTCTACATTAAAAAAATTTGTCATTTACTTGAAGTATATAGTAACTTTAGTGCTCTTAAGAACACATGGAAATAAATAATGCAACTCAGTACATGTACATTTAATTTTTTCTTAAAATAAGAATTTTCTTGTTTCTTAAAACAAGAATCCATTCTAGAATCAGTGCTAGAAAATTTTACTTACTTGCAGACTATTTTTACTCATTTTAAGTAAAAATATTCTTTATGAAATTCTAGTCTAGAATAATATTCTTACTATACTCAGGGGTCAAATTTCACCGAGGCCACCGAGGCCATGGCCGACGGTGAATGGAAAATGGCCTATGGTCACAAGGCAACCCAAGGCCATTTTTGGCCTTGGGTTGACCGCCGTACATATATCACCAAGTTCTGCCTTCGCTGATCATGGAAACAGTGAGATTTTGTCACTAGCTGAGCACAGTGAAAGCCTGAAGAAAAACAGGTGTGACGTCGATAAGCTCCTACCAGAATGAGTAAAGTTGAAGTGTTACATAAAGCGACATTGGCAACCAAGATTCACTGAGAAATGTGGCACATCGCTATACTTTGGCGCATGGTGTTTGAAACAGAGGGCAACTCAACCAGTGAATTCACCAATATCATGCACATTCTGCAGATACTTCTCGTGCTTCCCGTAGGCAGCGCCCATGTTGAACGGTGTTTTTCATTACTCAAACGTATCCTGGATGACTGGCGACTTTCACTTGGTACCGAAACTATCGGTAAATTAATGCGCGTGTGTTCTGATGGACCTCCCCCTCACGAGTACAATTCTCAACTAACAGTTACACATTGGTTGAATTCCAGCACCCGTCGCCATCGTACAAATATTAAACCATATGGCCCCTGAAACTCACAGAAACGAAAATATGTAACTGCAGTCGACAACACATGTGACTCTGAACTCTCAGAGATACTTGTGCTTTCTGAATCAGACACCGACAGTGTCAACGGCGATGGCAGCGTCAACAGCAGTGACAACGACAGTGTGAACGGCAGCGTCAACAGCAGCAACAACGGCAGTGTTAAAAGTAGCGACATCCGCAGCGATGGCAATGACTCCAGTGAGAACATTTGAAGTGTTTACTTGTGAGGATTTTCAAAGTAATCCATCAACCATGGATTAATTATAAAACAAATTATTAAATTGTCATAAAATTACTGTAAAAATATGGTTTTTCTATTAGTTTATAACTTTATATTCAGTTTACTATCACAAGAAAGTTTTGGATGTTTTCGAAACTATTGTTTGTTAAAACTTGTTCACAGTAAATGCAGGTGACTGGGAAAAAATACCCTGAAAAATGGCCTTGGGTTGAAGGATCTAGCTAGGCCAATAATGGCCTAACTAAAAAAAAATTGGCCTTGGGTTGGAGGACCTACCTAGGCCAACAATGGCCTAGGGTACAAAATATAAAATTTGACCCCTGTATACTGACAAGAATTATTTTGCTTGTTTTAAGCAATATGTTACTTAAAACAAGTAATTTTTTGCTTGAAACAAGAATTGCACGAGAATATTATTTCTTATTTTAAGTAAAATTATTCTCGAAAAATTCTAGGTAAGAATAATATTCTTGACAAGATTCTTGACAAGATTCTTGGTAAGAATATTATTCTTACTATACTGACAAGAACAATCTTACTTGTTTTAAGCAATTGTTTGCTTAAAACAAGTATTTTTTTTCTTAAAATAAGAATCAGGATTTTGCTGTGTAGTCATAGACGACCTAGCCATAGCTGTAGACGAAGCAAGGACAACGGTAGACGCGGTTCTCGTTGACTGTTTGTCTGCTTTCACATTGAGAACTAGTTCTTCCACTATGTTTCCAAAGTTATTCTTGGCAAGACAGCGATATGTTCCAGCATCGCCGACATTTACATTCTTAATTATCAATATTCCTTCAATACTGGTCAGAACGTCCTCAAACGTTTGGTTTTTGACAAAAGTAATTTTGTAGTTTGGTTCGGGGTAGCCGGCAGCTACGCATGTTAATTTGACGTTGTCACCAACTTGGGCAGTATTGTTGAGCATGTTGTTGGTAAAGAAGATGAAAAATGGTGCATCTTAAAAAAAAACAATGAACGACATGTAACCTTAAAGTGTCTATATGAAGCGAAAATTAAGTTTGTCTTATTTGCAAGTACACTTAAAATGACAAAGTATAACATCTTTTGCAGTTTTTCGTTTCCTTGCTTCGTTGTTGAGATCAGTATTTCAGTTTCTTTAGTTTGATAAGCAAATTAAACATCTTGTCCTCAGATGTGCATAATGGCCTATTTTCACAATCGAAAGTCAGACAAGAATCAGTTTTTAGTGAGTTTGAAATTCTATGGTCTTAATTGGACATATTAACTTGGACAAATTTCTCTCCGACGAAGGCGGGCCTTCGCTCCAAACGTTAGACTCCTATACGTTCTTAGTTTCGGCAGTATATCTTAGCTTACTAGGCCTATATTTCGATTGTTGTTTCAACACTGCCCACGCAGCACGCTACTTTGATTTCACTGTTTAAATTAAATGTTAACCGGGCAATGAATTATTGACTGTCTGTAAGGCAAAACTTTCTGACATTGCTCATGCCTACTGTGGTACACCAATCAAATCCTAGGAGTTCTCCAATCTCTCTTACCAGAGAGAGACATTGTCATCTGTAAGCATGACAAAGATAAGCAACTTGCGATTTTATCATTTTTGCCGTGTTGCAAGTTGCAAGAAAAGTTGGATAGGTTCTACTTTTTGCTGCAACTTACAACAAAAATCGCAAGTTTGCTGAACGTGTAACATCCTTCCTGCAAATAGCGATTTTTTTTTCCATATGTAAATTTGTTGCAAGTTGCAAGAAAAATCGCATCGTGCATGTAACAGCACCTTTAAGGACTTGTGTGTGCTGTGGGTTGGTTGAAATCTGGTAGAACAAATCGTTGTTTTGCTAAATTTTTGCCAACCCATTGTATATATATATATATATATATATATATATATATATATATATATATATATATATATATATATATATATATATATATATATATACCAAGAAGAATATGTAACAAAGTCACACAGTTGGCAAAAGGTTTTAGAGCGCTCAATACCATTATAGGTAGAGCGAATATTTATTTATTAAGTGAAAAAGCTGTCGCTACTCGAGTTTCACGCTTTTATATAGGCGTGAAATTCGAGTAGCGACAGCTTTTTCACTTAATAAATATAATATATATATATATATATATATATATATATATATATATATATATGTGTGTGTGTGTGTGTGTGTGTGTGTGTGTGTGTGTGTGTGTGTATGTATATATATACGTGAGTTTTGGTTCACGAAATGTTAGAGTGCTCAATACCATATAGATAGAGCAAAATATAAAGCATGAAGTATAGTTACCTTAAAGTCTTCGCTACCAGAGGTTTCACCCTAAACGGGATGATCCCGTTTAGGGTGAAACCTCTGGTAGCGAAGACTTTAAGGTAACTATACTTCATGCTTTATATATATTTGTGAAATTCAATACTAATTCATGAGTTTTGCAGCCAATCCAATTTCAGAAATTACGTCACATGTATACCCCTGTAAACCCCATACAAACTAAAACCAATGATGCTAACTAGTTACAACCACTAGTGGATGTATACTCTTCTGATACAACCACTAGTGCTTGTAACTAATTAGCAAATTAGCATCTCAATATCCCAAAGGGATTTTTACTATTTATTCATTTCACAAGTTATTTACAACACTCGCGTCCTTGTTGTATTGAATATACAATCACTCGCCTTCGGCTCGTGATTGTATATTCAATACAACACGGCCGCTCGTGTTGTAAACATTACATACATATATATATATATATATATATATATATATATATATATATATATATATATATATATATATATATATATATATATATGAATGGTGGAAGTTGTCACTCAGGTGGATAAACGGTAATAAGGTTGTTCTCCGAGTGTAACGAAACCAAACTGGGAAGAAGATAATTGCCCAGCAAATAATTTTCAAAAAAGCCATAACGATAAGGTTTGGAAAAACATAATTTAATTAACCAACGTTTCGTCACTATTCAAGTAACATCTTCAGAGTGATAAATATTTACACGATTTCGACTAATATACTTAACTGATACAAAAATAGATGTGATGAAATAAGAGAAGGAAAAGGGAGTGGTAGAGAGGTGAAGAATCAGTGATAGAGATTAAAATAGTGTTAAAGGAAAGGAACGGATATTGTTATTGAGAGTAGGGTTGACTTGAGAGATGAATAAACTTTCTTTGATGAGAACATCAAGTTGGGAATTTCCCGAAGCTAAAATACTAAAATCTGAAAAAGATATGGGATGGTCATTATTCCTAGAGTGAGTTCTTTCGTTACTTCCGTCTACCGAAAACCTACTTTCACAGGTTTATTTACTAACTTTGAAAGCTTTTTACCAATTGCGTATAAAAAAGGCATGATTTTCACTCTCCTCTTTCGATATTTTAACCTAT
The DNA here is from genome assembly GCA_964035015.1 of Corallium rubrum. Classification (NCBI taxonomy): domain Eukaryota; kingdom Metazoa; phylum Cnidaria; class Anthozoa; order Scleralcyonacea; family Coralliidae; genus Corallium; species Corallium rubrum. The sequence goes on along the minus strand of CAXIUP010000285.1, from coordinate 503,038 downwards.
GTTCTTCGTACATTAAGTTTCATGAAGAACTCGACAAATTTAAACATCTTTTACTTCAAAATGGATACCCCGACAAATTCTTAGAGAAACGCATACGCGCTTTCTTACAAAAAATTTTTTCACCTCCGGCAAAAACCTTTGATGTCCCTAAATTGCTATTGTCAATGGTCTTGCCTTACACTGGAAACCACGCGCTTCAAATCCGCCAACAATTAGTTAAGTTATTTTCTTCAGCCTACCCGCATATTAAACTACGCGTTATTTTTCGACCCTCCCGTCGTTTATCTAACTTTTTTAGTTTTAAAGATCGAATTCCTTTTCAATTGAGATCCCACGTTGTATATAAATTCACGTGCCAACGCTGTAACGCGTTGTATATAGGCGAAACATGCCGACATTTACATACGAGGATTTCAGATCATAAAGGTATTTCGGCCCTTACAGGGAGAACACTCTCCATTTCTCAACTTTCAGCCGTTTTATCTCACTCTAGGAATAATGACCATCCCATATCTTTTTCAGATTTTAGTATTTTAGCTTCGGGAAATTCCCAACTTGATGTTCTCATCAAAGAAAGTTTATTCATCTCTCAAGTCAACCCTACTCTCAATAACAATATCCGTTCCTTTCCTTTAACACTATTTTAATCTCTATCACTGATTCTTCACCTCTCTACCACTCCCTTTTCCTTCTCTTATTTCATCACATCTATTTTTGTATCAGTTAAGTATATTAGTCGAAATCGTGTAAATATTTATCACTCCGGTTACTTGAATAGTGACGAAACGTTGGTTAATTAAATTATGTTTTTCCAAACCTTATCGTTATGGCTTTTTTGAAAATTATTTGCTGGGCAATTATCTTCTTGACTAGACTACGCTTTCCGCCTGGTATATCAATAGCTACAAACCGAACGCTAGGCGGACGCTCTACCGACTGAGCTACACGGTCTGGCGGAGAAAGGTATGGGAATAATTGTTTATATACTGAATGTCGAAGCGGTACTTCGCTTTATCGACTCAGCGTCGAACTATACTCAGTTCTTATTATTATTGATGAATGGTGGAAGTTGTCACTCAGGTGGATAAACGGTAATAAGGTTGTTCTCCGAGTGTAACGAAACCAAACTGGGAAGCATTTTAAAAATGCAGACCCCAGTAGGAATCGAACCCACGACCTTGCGAACGCTAGGCGGACGCTCTACCGACTGAGCTACACGGTCTGGCGGAGAAAGGTATGGGAATAATTGTTTATACACTGAATGTCGAAGCGGTACTTCGCTTAAGGTGGATTTCCATTCAGTGCATTTTGTCGCGCGATCGACTTTTTGCGATCGCTTTCTTTTGAATTGTGTGTATTCAACCAAAGCTAATGAAATGCGTTCCGCTTGACAACCCACAATTCAAAAGAAAGCGATCGCAAAAAGTCGATCGCGCGATAAAATGCACTGAATGGAAATCCACCTTTAAGCTGGATTTCCATTCAGTGCATTTTGTCGCGCGATCGACTTTTTGCGATCGCTTTCTTTTGAATTGTGGGTTGTCAAGCGGAACGCATTTCATTAGCTTTGGTTGAATACACACATTTCAAAAGAAAGCGATCGAGAAAAGTCGATCGCGCGACAAAATCACTGAATGGAAATCCAGCTTTAGGTACTTAGCTCAGTCGGAAGAGCGTCCGCCTAGCGTTCGGAAGGTCGTGGGTTCGATTCCTACTGGGGTCTGCATTTTTAAAATGCTTCCCAGTTTGGTTTCGTTACACTCGGAGAACAACCTTATTACCGTTTATCCACCTGAGTGACAACTTCCACCATTCATCAATAATAATAAGAACTGAGTATAGTTCGACGCTGAGTCGATAAAGCGAAGTACCGCTTCGACATTCAGTGTATAAACAATTATTCCCATACCTTTCTCCGCCAGACCGTGTAGCTCAGCCGGTAGAGCGTCCGCCTAGCGTTCGGAAGGTCGTGGGTTCGATTCCTACTGGGGTCTGCATTTTTAAAATGCTTCCCAGTTTGGTTTCGTTACACTCGGAGAACAACCTTATTACCATATATATATATATATATATATATATATATATATATATATATATATATATATATATATATATATATGTATATAAACTTAAGCACGAAAATCCTACAGGAGCTGTTTTCATGACTAGAGCCAGTAGTAGCTGATATTTTCGCAGAATATTATATGAGTCGACATGTGACTAATTCTGAAATAGTACCTATAAGTGGTATAAACGTTACGTTGATGACACTTTCGCTCTATTCCGTGATGACAAAACAGTTTCTTTATTCAGTCCTAAACTCTCTGAACTCGATTCAGCTGCATTAAAATTTACTATCAAAGGTAACAACCAACTTCCGTTTTTGGATGTGTTGGTCCATAAAAATTGGTAAAAAATCTTATACTGAATTTCTATCTGAACTAACGATTTAAAAAAATTTTAAAAATTAAAATTTCTACTTTTTTAAAAATTCTAAATTCTAAAAATATAGTAATAAAATCCAAAAGTGCTTTAGGCCCTGACGACTGACGAAAGGCCTTCGCCCGAAACGTTCGACTCCTACGTTCTCGATTGTTGTTTCAACACTGCCTATACGCAGCACATTACTTTGATTTTAAAGACAAAAGCCGCAGTTTCGAAACTTAAAAATATATTTATAAAATAAACCGAAAGCCATATAACAAATGGCATATGTAGCTCGTTTGCTCGGTCTGTACGAGAAAGTATATTTGCTTTCGAGTTTTTGGCGCAAACCTTCTGGTCCTTCATTGCTCAGTCTGTACGAAAAACTCAGACAAATACTTTCCCATACAGACCTCACACTAGATTTATAAGTTATGAACTAAATACTTACACTTCACTCTCAATTTAATGTTGATAAGTTTTGTATCAGTTAAATTGTGACTTCTAACAGTGCAGTTATAACTTCCACTATCTTCTTTGCCGATATTTTTAAGAATCAAGTTTTTCTTCAAATATCCAGTTCCATTGATGACCATTCCATTTTTCGACCATGATGCTGTAGCAGGAGGATTGCCTCCAGTAGCGCTACATAAACATGTGATATCTTCACCTTCTTCAAGAATGAGAGATGAAGAACATTTTATGACAGCAGTAGGTTGCTCTGAAAGGTAATTAAACAAAAAAAAACGATAGACTGATAATCCAATTGATTGCTATTCAACATAGATGATGATAGTTCTACAAACTGCAGCGGCGTTCCTAACCAATCACTCAAATTTCTTCAAAAATCATTTATCAATCCGAGATACAGATTCATAATGTTTTCGCTTCTACTTAGAAAACCTTATTTATTTCCAAGTAATGAAAAGGCAAGACAGTTTGCTTGTATGAATTGGAGAAAAACAGGAATCAGCCATTCTCTTAGGGGCCGATTTGACCCGGTAAGCCAGGATGAGATTTATATTGCGATTACACGAGGCGGGCTAGCTCGGTAAGCCGGGATGAGTTTTGAGTTGATGTCGATGATTTCAACCCGAAATTCGCAATTACCAAAGTAAATATTGCTTCAGTTGAGCAAAGTTACGTTAGTTTTACTGCAGTTTTACACTGTTATTTATGTCGATGCAATTTTTTTGGTAGCTAACTATCGTTAATAAAAAGATTGTTATAATCTTGACTAACTCATGCAGCGAAAGCACCTTCACGAAGACTAATTAATTTATTAAGTCTTCGCTATGTCTCGAAACGCACAAACATTGTTTTGATGCACTATCTGAGTTCATTTCAGCTATGTTTATTCATACAATTGCAATCAAGTAAACAAACCCGCGGCAGAACGAGTCAAACAATTTTTCAGCCCGCTTTACCAGGCCAACTCGGCAAACAGCCGATTACATGGGGGGAAAGGTGAAATTTTCAACTCGCTTAACCAAGTTGGCTCGGCAAGCAGCAAGAGATGATAAATATACGAAGCGGGCCAACTCGGTTAACCGGACCAACTCGCCTCATGTAATTGGCCCCTTAAAAGGATGGGCTAACAACCCATCGCCCGCTTGTACATGAATTTTTGGATACCCCCTGATTAGAAAACGTTATGCACCACCCCCCCCCCCCTTGCGCTCTTTTTAACTGGGGGCCTGGAAATAGCCGCTCCGTCAGAACGATCAAAACATAGTTTTAATTCTAGTAGAATATTTGACATAGAGAACTGTTCAACTCTAATTTTTTAAGAAAAAGGTAACGAAGAACAAAGAAAAACTTAAGGATAATATTTCGTAAGAATTATTGAGATAAACAAAATTGCATGTCGCATCAAGGGTTTGAACTCGATCAGGCTACTGAAGCAGGCGTCAAAATTTTATCAATTCGACATTGCTAAAGCATCTAAAAATATTTGTATTTTCCAAAAGCCATTGAAGTGATTGAAAACTACTCAAACAACTAGCTGCCACGGCTGTATTCATTTATGGCATTTCAAATTCCTTTAAACCAAATAGTTTTTCATTTCGAAATCTGAAGTGCTGAATCTGTTTTCACCTACATGTGAATATTTCAACAGCATTTGTACGTTTCACATGAGAAAAATTGTTTCTTTTTCAATTTTTACGCCTAATTATAAACAAGTTACGCTAAGTCACAAGTGGTTTTACGGCAGCCACAGGCAAAAAATACAACGGACTTTGGCAAGCAAAAACATGCAATGGATATGATGCGTTTAAAATACTTCAAGAACACACAAAATAGAAAACAAAATTAACAGTGATAGGATCTAAACAGGGAAGTCAACAGGCCCAAACTTAGCAAATAAATATTTCACGTGGTGTTTCCACAAAACTTATCTATATTACATTATCACCATAAAAACTTTCAAAGAATTAAACATAAAGATATATAAAAATACGTCTCAAGTTACAAAATGGGTTGTTCTTTATTAAAATAACAAGTGCAAGAGATTGTTGCGTTAATGTATTTCTAGTTTAAGTTATTGAATGGTAACAAAAGCAACTAATTTCTTACCTAAAATGATAACCAGTACTTCAGAAGAAGAACAGCCACACCACGTGGTGTAAGTTCAAGTCTGTACGTTCCATTGTAATCCAGACTTACATTTGTTAAAACCAATGTTGCTGGCTTTATGACGTTAATATTAGGTAAAGAGCTGCTGATTATAGTTACTGTGCCACCAACAATATCAGCCAGTGATTCAGATAAGTTAACAGAGTTGCTGAAAAGCCATTGAGTAAAGATAATTGTTTTGCCACCAAAATCATATGTCCATGCTAAAGTAACATTGGATCCTTTAGAGACGTAAGTACGATCACCAAATGATGGAGGAGAAATCTTGGCTGAAAGATACAAGAAACAAACTACAATGAACTTAAGGTGTCACTCTAATGTAATTTACGAACACAGGTTGATTGAAGAGTGATGACAAACTATGGCACTACTCATATTTGTATCTTAATCATGTAATATGAGTCTGCACACAGGCTTGGAATAGTGTGAATTTTAAAAATTATCTAGGTTAGCTGAATTCAGACACAAATATGTACTTAGAGGTTACAGTAAAAGTACTACTGTAGTGTTTTGTTTAAACCGACATATGGTTAGGACTTTACCTTGTAAAGAACTCGGATATAGAGCAAACAATAGACTAAGCACAGCTGCACAAAAGAAATTGCATGAGCCAGTCATGTTCATTGTTAATAGTGAGAACTTTTGCAGAACACTGCAAAAAAAATATCACGGAATGATGCATCGTCATATGACAATATACCGCAATGCATATTGAGTTGACTGTGCGGGAATAGCTACCTTAGTAGTTAACCCACCTACACCCCTCCCCCCCACACACACATAAAGTAGCTATGACAGTCAAATTTTACACAAAGATATGTGAAGAGAGATGGATAGTGATGATTTTAACCCTTTAGCAATAGGCAGACCTTTTAGTGAGATTTGTGACTACACCCTCGAAAGGTAGTCCTGTCCCGGGGTTGTTTTTTTTGGGTCACTAGATCTGTAAATCTGGAACCAATTAGGTAACAGTACACAAATATAACGACCAAAAATAAATTGCTCATACAAAGTATTTTCAGATTGTAATCAGATATGATAAGACATTATGCACTTATCATCACACACGAATCATAGCTAATGACGTAATATTTGAACAACGAGAGCGAGTGTTACAGTGGGATATCCAAACACGAGAAAACAATGGTATGAGCATTCATTTAACAGACAACATGCATGCATGTGCTAGATCAAGAACTGATCGCTAATAAAAACATTTCTTATATAGTCAGGCGTAACCAAATAATTAACATAAATAATAAAGATGAATATTACGTACATATTATAACACCCTTCCTTTTATAGATTTTTAGTTCAGCCTGACAAATATCTGAAGCAGTTTCTGATGCGAAAAATTACTAAACCTCAAAACACACATTCAGTGGCGTAGCCAGGGTCTTGACTTTGGGGTGGCAAGAACCTCGGTCTCCTAGGGGGGTCCGAGGGCATGCCCCCCGGAGAAATTTGGATTTCTATGGACTCTGAAACACTATTTCCTGCATTTTGAGGCAAGTATTTAAGAGTAATCCAAAAGCCATAAATTACATAATTTTGTTGAAATCAAACCAGAACATAGAATGATACACATCAGAATATCTTTAGATTTATTTATAAACAAGTCGTAAATGTAAAAACAGGTTGGAGACATTTTGTATAGACCTTAGTATTGTAATTATAGCATATGCATGCCTGCTATATATATAACACATTACTAGTCTACTCACTTGGCCTTAAAACAATGTAACACCCCCCCCCCCTACAAGTTTCTAAACGGATTTAAACTTTTCACGAGAACGGTCTTGGAGACCATTGGGGGGGCGATGCACCCCCCCCCCCCCCTCGCCCCCCCTTGGCTACGCCACCGCACACATTCAAGGGTCGTTGGAAACAGACATTAGAGTACTAAACTAAACCAGTGCCAGAAAAATAGTACTATTTAATAATAAATACCTATTGTTCATTTGCTTCATTATAGCAATAATTAATATAAAACATTGTGTTCTGGATGTAATATATCAACAAATGGTTTGAGTGTTTCATCACGGGATCCAAACACGAGAAACTGTTTTTGGGTGTTTGGATTCCCCTTGTCCCCTGATGAAACACGATAAACGAGTTGTTGATATGGCATCTCAATCAAACGATTTCAATTGAAAAATGCAATTAAAATAAACCCTCATGAGATTTTATTTTTATTCATGAGTGTTTGCAAAATTTATTCATACAGCAATTTGTTTATTAAGACCGACATGAAATTCTTGATGTTACCAGACATCCCAGCGAATAGAGGCATTTGCTGGCTCTGTTAGGACAGCCGTTAACACCGAGATGCGCATTATGAATTCTCTTCAGTAGCTCGCCTCTCAGCCGCTGGCCCAGCTCGAGGGACCACCACTCTTTCCCCTTTGAAAATGAGTCCATCTTCAACGGACATTTCATGTCTCATATTGTAGTAAGGAGAGACAATATCTGACAGGGCATTTTTATATTCAGGCCAGCCCTGTTGAATTACGGCCTTAAGGACTTGAATTCCGGTTGCTGTTGGTTGACTGTCGGTAGAGAAGCCCTGGATCGAAAGTGTGTCTGCCAGGAACATTCTTTCCCCCTTCTCATATCGAACTTCTACGTTGTACTTCAAAGTATAATCCCCTGCAGCTTCTGGTCACAATGTATAGCGGCTTTTTAAGTATAGACTCAAGTGGCTTGTGATCTGAGTGAAAATGGTCTTTCACTTGACCATTGTTCACTCAGATCACAAGCCACGATTATATAATCGTTAAACTTTTCAACAGATACAACTGCAGCCAACATTTCTTTTCAATTTGGGCGTAACGGACTCCGTCTCAGACCAGCGCCAATCTCCAGCTGTTCAGCAGACTTGTAATAAGCCAAGGCTGGTGCAGCTGAAATAAGACTCTTCACATCATTCCAAGCCTTTTCTTGAGCGTAGGCCCAACTCCACTCCACATCTTTATGAGTGAGAACTCTAAGGGGCTTAGACGTCAGACAAATTAGGAAGGAAACGACGGAGATATAACTCTCGGTTCTTTGAACGTGGCATGCATGTCCGTTATTGCTCTTGTCTTCTCTGGGTCGACTTTCAGACCTTCCACGTAGTCAGCAAATATGCGTGAAATGGGACTTCTTTGCATTTGTACTCTGACTTCTGGGCATTTAGCCTCATGCCTTTGTGCTGGCATCTACACATAAAGTTCGCTAAGTTCCTATCATGATCAGCTTCACTTGTACCATGTATCAGGACATCATCCGCGATGCACTTGACACAAGGTAGACCGTCTAATTCTTGATTCAGACTTCCTGGAATATTTCGCTACACACATTGAGACCAAATGGAAGGCGAAGCCATTGAAACGATCATAAGACGTAGCACATGTTGTGAGTCGGCTAGATTCGTCATCTAATTCCAGATACCAACAGGCCGATGCTAAATCCGCTTCAGTGAACGCGCAGACATCCGTCAGGTCAGGCAAGAGATCATCAATCACAGACACAGGGATATCGATTTTGTACTGTTCCCTCTTCAGCGCAGCATTCAGAGGCTTCGGATGTATACAGACACGCATCGCACCAGACTTTTTCACTGCGACCACAATCTGGCTGACCCATGGTTGGTTCTTCAACCGGGGCGATTACTTTGCACGAAGTCTACTCTTCCATTCTTTTTAGTTCCTCCTCGAACTTCTCTCTTATAGCAACAGGAACCTTTCTGGCTGGTAAGACAACAGGTTTACACTCTGGATCTACTTAGGTGCACTTTACCAGGAAGGGTTGCAAGTGTTAGGGAGGTCTTGATCTAACTTTTCCACGACATTGACAAAATTTTCATTGTGGACTGTTTATAGCTTCATTCTTTCCACTGCATTTAGACCTAACAAAGGTGTGAGGTCCTCTTTGACGACCAAAAACAGGCCTCTATATTTTTCGTCATTCTTTGGGTTGACCACTAGAAAAGCACAAGTTCCTATAAGTTTGACTTTTGAGCCATTCCACATATTCATAACCAGCGTATTTGAACATGGAATAAGTTCTACATCTTTAGCAAACTTGGGCGGCAAGATATTTGCACTTGCTCCACAGTCAATCCGAAACGTTACAGCTTTCTTGAACCGCTTGGACCGTCACTACTTTTATTTCCTCGAATTCTTCCTCACTCTCGATGCCGTAAAGCAAAACTGAAACCTTTTTGCACTTTTTGGTAAAATGGTTCTTCCCCTTATAATGGTTTCACGTCTTTCCTCACGCAGGACATTTCTTTTTATCTGGCGCGTGATTGTAGCCACAGAACTTGCAGGAAACCTTTTTCTTTTTTTGGGTTTCCTTTTATTCGACTTAACTCGATTGATATCACTGGGCTCTATATACTAGAGATTTCATCTGGATCTCAGTGATTTCTTGGGTGCCGTGCGACATACGTCTATACAACGGTTCAAGGTAAGTTCTCTTAGGGGGCGATTACGTGGACCGGCCTAGCTCGGGTAACCGTGCTAGCCCGATTTATATATGACGTATGTTTTTTTTAACATTTCGATTACATGGCAAGCGGGCTAGCCTGGTTAACCGCGATGAAAATGTCCATGTAATAAATAGTTTTCATCCCGACAAACCGGGCTGAAAAACTGTTGAACTCGCTTCAATACACGTTCGTTTACTTGATTGTGTGAATAAATAGTGCTGAAACTGAAACTGAAAGGGACTGAAATAGAACATCAAAACGTTTTGCGTGACTTCGTGTGTTTCGGGTTTAATAAATTAATTAGTCTTCGTGAAGACGCTTTCGTGGGTTAGCTAAGACTATAACAATCTTTTTATTAACGATGGACCATAGTTCAGGCGCGCAACGAGAGGGGGGTCGGGTGGTGCGAACGCCCCCCTTTTTTGGGGGTGCGAGGGAAATTTTGGAGGTCAAAAATTACTTCTACTCTCTCTGACGCTTAAATCATGTGATTTAAGACCTTTATACGTGGGTCAAAAGTGTCCTCAATGCAGAAAATGCGATTTTACAGATCCAAAGTTCAAAAATTTCCCGCGGGGCTATGCCCCCGGACTCCCCTAGATTTGTGTCGTAACTTTATCTAAAAACGACCCCCCTTTCAAAAATCCTGGTTGCGCCCTTGCCATAGTTAATAGAGGGGTAACACTTACAAAATAAATAAGACTAATTAGTGTAAAACTGAAGTAAAACTAAATGTAACTTTGCCCTTATTTGCTTGATAATTGCGAATTTCGGCCTGAAATCATCCACGTCAATTCAAAACTCATCCTGGCTCAGTGGCGGATTAAGGGGGGGGGGCTGACTGGGCTACAGCCAGGGGCCCGCGGCCTCACGGCTGTAGCCCAGTCAGCCCCCCCCCCCCTTAATCCGCACTACGTGCAGTGCAAGAAGGGGCCTGGTTGGTCCAATCAGAAATACAGCCAGGGGCCTCAGGTACCCTTAATCCGTCTCTGTCCCGGCTTAAACCGGGCAAGGCCGCTCAATGTATCTAATTTATATCATTCGTAAATTTCGTTAACCTCACCAATACAATGCTTTTCAATCTTGTTCATAACTACACGCCAGTCATTTGCATTCTCTTCAGCCGCACAGCTGACTGTCTTAATGACCAGTTTACATCATCGTCTCCGAGGGCAGGTTTGAACATCGCTAATTGATATTCAGCTCTTTCATGATCTAATTTCGGGATGACGAAGTAGTTATTACTGACGTGTGAGGCGGTTAAATCTGATGACTAACATAGCCGATTGGGTCGCATGCACATGAGGCATTTGACCATGAGACGATTCATCAGGGTTCTGTTGTTCACCCATGCCGTAGACGGTGTACTTTGTCAACGACTAATACCAAAGACATCCAGCCCGCTGCCACCATGTAATAACATCGAACGAAAATGACAGTCAAAACAAACAGAGCATGATAGAACATCTAGGACCACTGGTAGGCCCGCAGGGAACTGTACGTTGAAATAATAAAATGTTTAAAAACTTTGCATTGTCAATAAGAGTCAAAACAGTAACTTCCTCATAAGTATATTGGTATAAATAAGAATTTACATTTTTTGCTTGTCTTTAGTTTTCAACTTAAATTGCAGATGTACAAAAAGTTTGTAAAATGTATCTCATAATATCAGGGCTCAAAATAATGTTTCATGTTACGCCGGTCATGCATGGGGACTGGTCAGTTCCAATTGCGATTTTTGACCGGTCAAATTTCATGACCCCCCCCCCCCCCCCCCACCACCACCAAACCCACCCCCCCCCCCCCCCCCCCAAAATAAAACAAAAGAAAAACAAACAAAAAACAACAACCAAACCCCAAACAAAAAACAAACAAACACAACACAACACAACACAACACAACAAAAAACATGTAAAGTATATATATATATTAGCTAGTATATACTGATATGAACGTTTGTCATAAAATGAAATGCATGCGTAGTTCACTTCAATATATATCAGAAATTATGAAATGGGTCTTCAACAGCACAACAAGTTCCTTCAAATGGAAGTAATAAAATTATTTGCAAGTAATATGACCAGTCAAAATGACCGGCGTTATACAAATTTGACCGGTCACATTAAAAATTTGGCCGGTCATTGACCGGTGACCGGCCGTTATATTGAGCCCTGTAATATATAAGAAATATGGGTATAACGCTGCCCGAAAGGGTATGGTTTTCTACATCCAAGGCCTGGGATATACAAATTATCTACTTTGGTCTGAGATATGGTATGGACACCGATCACACTCACGTTGATCCATAACAGGACAGCTATAGACTACAACTTTTTCAAATCCATGTGTCATTCAGCGATCGAAGGCTAGTAAATATAACTGCAATGACTCAGACATTTAATTCATTCAAGATCAATTATCATGTAAATATTGAGCTCAGGTCTGGGATAGGGTATTGATGGAAAATCATATTTTTAGGTCTGGGATAGGGCAGGATTTTGAGATTACAGCAGCACTCCTCTACTCAAAGATTGCCAGAATCCCCCACCTCTTCCAGGCTATTTAGGTAGCCAACTATTTTACCTGCAAAATTAAACCGTAAACCCATATAACAAAATGGTTGTGCACCCCTGATTTTGAAGATTAAGTATTTTCACAATGTACTGTATTGTTGTTAATGAACAGGCCTGACGAGAGGGGGGTCAGCCTGGTCATTGACCAAAGGCCCATGGCCAAAGGGGGCCCATGGCCAAAGGAGGCCCATTTTAAGAGTATATTATATACATTTTATTGGCCAAATGATAAAATCAATTTAATTTATAAATCAATGGACCTTTTCAGCAATAGCAATGAAATCTTGAATTCACAATGCATTGGGGTCGATCCCAGGTAACAAGCTCAATTAAAAAGGTGATTGCTTAGTGTTGAGACACAATGAGGTAAATTTATCTTTATAAATACTTTCGTGGCAACAATGTCTAAATTTGAATGTTGTAATATTAGGAAAAGTAATAATGCTTGGATGTGTAAGGATACATTTGTCATGAATCTATCTTTACAAGTGATTTGAATTGTTGCCTTTAGCAATATCACAACAATTATATTTAGACATTGTTGCCACAAAAGTGTTTATAAAGAAAAACTTACATCATTGTGTCTCAACACTAAGCAATCATCTTTTTAATTTATTGAGCTTGTTGTTACCATACGTAGATAGACCACAATGCATTGTGAATTTTAAGATGGTGCAGCTATTGGTGAAAAGGTCATTAGCATTATAATCATCAAATTAGCGTTATTGGTTACATTGCATTGTGTCCCAGGGTTCGAAATAGCAGCCGGCTGCCGGCGATAGCCGGCACTTTTAGGACCTTGCCGGCAATTTCTAATTTCAAAATATAACTAGACTTTGGGTTATCGGCGAAATTGCTTTTGCCAAGATCAGCATTATGGTAATTTGTTTTGATTTCTCTGTATATGATCAAAAAGAAACCAGTACTTGGTTTACAATACATTATTTGGGCCTATGTCCAGAACGTAACTTTGCTGCTTGGGAAACAGCCGGCAAAAATTTTGACCTACAAAAAACAGCCGACAAAATTAGGCATATTTTCTGAACGTTATTTCGAACCCTGTGTCCCTAAACTCCCTAGTGATTTTCTCGCTGTTATGGGGCCCCTCTATATAGGCAGAGTATGGGGGGCTGAGGGCATGCCCCTGGGCCCTGTTCAGCACTTCAGCCCCCCTAGACAAAAACAAAACTCTACACCTATGCGCCTCTATATCACTGGCACAGGGCCTTTTATTATAGCATTATCATGGTTCCGTTATGGGTACTGCTATAGTATGATATGGGGGTCCTTTAAAGATTTATCACCAACATGGCCCTTTATAGATTTTCCATTACTGCGTGCCATAAAGCTTTTTACCACTGGTATTTCATCATTTTCATTACCACATTGGGATCTATCAGTCTCTATTATTTAATAACGCACACAGGTCAGATGGATTTTCATAGGTTTCCTTTAATATCATTGACACACAATTTGACACAAACAATTAATTGTCAAATGTCCACGTGTTTTATTTTTGTACAATAAAAACGAAAAGCAAAATATTCATGATAAACTGATAATCCATTCAATCATATATAATATACATATTAAATCGAGAACACAACAGTAGGGGTCATAAATATTTTTTGACCAGGGGCCCAAAATTTCTCTCGGCGGCCTCGAACAGACCTTGCAGACTGTCAAAAAGGCGGAAGTAAAGTGGAAAATATCCAAAGATTTAGCTAATCCCAAAGTTTGGCGACCGAGTTTTGCAACAGCGACCATTTACCGATATGAAAAGGAGGCTTGAAACGCTGTAGTGAACCCAATGTTTAAGAAATTCTCGGACTAACCTTGAACGAATCACTGTAATCCAATTTCCGTGATGTTCTTGTTAATATGTTATTAACAGTGTTATAAACACTTTTTAATGCTTATCGCGAATCGAAAGACAAAGAAAATAATGTATAAGGACTATGATTACGATAATTTGAGAGAAAATAAGTAAATAACAGAAGGAGTACCTGGCTCATAAAACAGTAAAGAAGGCTTTTCCGAGAATTCTTCCGGTCGGTACCGAATAATTCCGGGTTTAAGCTAGCCTTGGCCCAGGGTACCAGGTTAGGTTTAAGCGAGTTCAGCGGGAGGAGAGGGGAGGGAAGGTGTATATATAAACGCCAAAATATACTCAAAAACAAAATACAACTTTCTAATGTGTTTTCCTTTTCTCTAACAAAACCGTCTAAACAGTGTTAATATTTTTCGTAAAAATTGCGTTGTTTTTTTTGGATGGTTTATTTCTTTTCTTCCCTTCATCTGTTGCTATAGTTACAATCGGGAGGGGCGAGGCGTCAAGGAAATGTTTACGAATACCGAGTTTCATTTCCAGAGGGGCTTAAACCAGGAAGTGCGAAGATTAGCAAGGAAGAAGCGAATCGATATATACTAGACCACAGGAGGACGAAATAACACCTTTGTGGAAGACAAATTGTGTATTTTGAAGACTCCATTGGTTTTGTTTAAGCATCAAAGGTATAATGTGACTTTTCTTCTTGCTAAATGGAAACAAGATGTTTCAGAAGCCGTTAAGCTGAAGGTTTAAGAGATAAGTTATATATCATTTGTGTTTGTCTATATTGAAATGAAATATTCCCAAGGGAGTTCACATGAAGGTCTATATTTGTGTTAGTAATAGTACGTTATAAAGCACGTTGTGAATTTCGTATTTCTACTCAGAATGTCTATAAATTATGTAAACTACAGTAAACGGGCTTGTTTCCTCACTTCTTTATAACACCATCTGATGATAGTTATCGCGTCTGCTTTCACGCGTTAAGTTTTTGTAATTTATTTCTTAGTTTAATTTAATGGCGTTTTCAGTATATCACGCCTGAGAATTTCAGTAGTCTGAGAATGTTCGTGGAGAATGTTTTGTGGAGTTCCAAGAAATTCGAATTTATGCAAGGATTTCATTGTAACTAATTTGAGCTAGTTGTTGACGTCCAAGTACGCTCGCTTTTAATTAAAATCGAAAATCGTTCCTCAAACTACGACCAGCGCCGTCAACGTTTCCGTTTAATAATTTGTTACACCGGTTCTTGTGATATATTTCATTTTATAAAAGGAGCTTAATGAGTCAAAATTGTTAGTTTTTATTCAACGCACGACAATTTACGGATTATACAATGATCTGAAGGGTTTGACTAATGGGGCTTTCCTCTGTTGAACGAAATAGTATTGAAGTATGAAGACATGAAAAGTTGGTTTGCTGTACATGTAGATCTGTCACCTAGGCAGTTGTGTGACTGTTGCCATTTGACGAGTAAAATCGTATGCGACATCGTACAGTAGCGTACGTTAATCTGACATTGAAGCCAGAATAAAAGGGACGATTCTTGGCTGACTTAGGGGGTGTTTATATGGAGGAGGGCCACCTCTCTTGGCTAGTCCTAGTAAGAGGGCTGGAATTTAACTCGCGTTGGCTTGTTTACTGACTTGGGCAGCTTTCCCACAGAGCTTGAAATCATGTTTTTGCTAACACAATTTGAATTTACAACAAGCACATGAACAAACACAACTTGTAAAATAAAAAGTTGACCAAAAAATATTAGTAAAGGCAAACTTTACTGTCTTCTGAGCTTCAATTTACTAGCCCTCCTAAGAGGGACAGCCGTCGAGTGCGTTTACATGGAGAATTTCCAACCCTCCTAGGTGAGATCTCAGGTTGTCAATAGCGAGATCTCACCTAGGAGGGCTGGCCCTCTTGTCATGTAAACACAAACAAATTTTTACATGAACAAGGAATTACGCTGAGATGCAGCATTTCAGCAAAGAGGGCTAGCCATACCAAGGCTGGCCCTCCTCCATATAAACACCCCCCTTAGACAGGAATGCAAACTTATTAACCATTACTGCCTAGGCTTGCATCCTAATTGACCAATCACAAATGAACTTTTACTTTTCTTTCATAAATTTATGTATGGGACCAAGGAAAATTATGTCTGAAATGAAATGACATGTCTGAAATGAATGTTTGTTGGTGAAAGTTAAAAATTAAACAAAGAAATCTAAAGAATGCACTAAATATCCCCAAAGGCACACGTTATAATAAATAGGAATCTGACTGTCAATTTCTCATCCCCAAATTTTTGAAGTGTTTCAAATTTTACTCATCCAGTGGAGAACAATCAAATGACCATTTGGTGTCACTGAGAATTGAGTCACCATGTCTTTGCTTTTATCAAACCAAAATAATTCGAGGGAGGCATGCATGTGCTTTTATCGTGTTGCTTTTAGTAGATATCATTGTAAATTTAATGTATATTGTATATCATTATGTATTTTTAAAGTATATGTAACAGTTAAATCATACTTGTTTTGGGGCCGCAGTAATTGGCACTAGCTGTTGCGGTTACCCAGCCTATTGTCTTAAATCTTAATGTCTGTATTTATGTTTGTAATGTGTATGGCAAAGTTATTAAAATAAATAAATAAAATAATTTTTGTTTCATAGGCACTTTAATCTTCACCAGATTATTGTTTAGCAGTTTAATTAAAATCTGTTTTCCCACATCCGCAGTTTTAGACAATAACTTTTGTACAGGTAATCAGCTCAGTGATGCTTTAATCAATATTAAAAAGATAAATTATATATAAAAATATTTGCCTTGGCTGATCATAAAAAAATCAACAAAGTGCAGTTTTTGAAACCTTGGGCAAATATTGTACAGTAAAGATCTCTACACTTAATGTCTGCTCCTGAGGGAAACAGTTAGTTTTGTTTTCCCGAGAGTCTTGATATTTCCCGAGGAAATATCAAGACTCTAGGGAAAACAAAACTAACTTTTCCCGAGGGTGCTCCCTCGGGAAACAGTTTTGTTTTCCCGAGAGTCTTGATATTCCCCGAGGAAATATCAAGACTCTCGGGAAAACAAAACTAACTGTTTCGTTTTCCTGAGAGTCTTGATATTCCCCGAGGAAATATCAAGACTCTCGGGAAAACAAAACTAACTGTTTCCCGAGGGAGCAGACATTAAGTGTTTTGTTACATAGCTTGAGTTTCACTGATTAATTTCAATGTTTATCAAGGGAAAGTTAAAACAAAAGACAAATGCTAAAGACTTACCAAAACACTTTGCCTGGCTCCATAATTTCACTTCAACCAAACAAATAGAAGTCTCATGCAGAACAAAAGAACAACAATACTTTTCTCCCATTAATCTTCACACATGCTTTGAAGACCTATAAATATAATTCTTTTTTTTATACCAAACAAGTTTTTGTTTATAGGATGCCGTAAGAGTTCAAATTAAGTTCTAGTGGGCAACAATTGAAAACTTTTTGACCAAGCAGGCAATAAGTTCTCAATTATTGCCTGCTCGGTAGACATTGAAATTTAGCTAAGGTCATGTGACCACAAACCAACCAATGACAGTCATTGTTGCATCAAGTGAAACTCTAGCTATATAACAATATAATTTATTGCTGGGTACTGGTTTTCAGGTGACTGGTACAGTACTGTACATTGTACAATATTCCTAGATTTTACTTACAGCTTTATTGTTCTTTTTTCAGTCTTGTTTGCAGTTTTTCAAGTTGTTACTTTCTGGTAACATGGCTGGATTATGCAGTGTAGCTTGTACAATACTGTTACTCTCTCTATACTCAGTTGATGTACAAGGTGAGACACTCGTATCATATAATTATGTAAATGGTGAAAGAGTTAATTTAATTACTCCAATTGAGATTTCAAACAAGAAAGAAATAAACCAAAAAAAGAATTTGGAAAATTGAAGTATGTACAGTACTGCCTAAGGGCAAACCTAGTTGGATCCTCAGTTCAACGTATAGTAGGATCAACCGGAGGTAAATGAAGGCTCGACCTACTGTAGGTTTCACCTTGGGCAAACCTAGGTTAACCCCCACCCATATGCCATTTACACGCACAAGTTTCACTTGTTGGAATTATATGATCACAGTCCACAATGTGTTGCTTATTTCTGATGTTTAGCATCTTTCACTACTTTGCAGTCATACAGCTCTTGTTATTTCGTGTTTGGCAATAGTAATAGGTTCAACTTCTTGTCACTGATATTTTGAAGGAATAATGGGAAAGCTACAGTAGGTCAATACACCAGGGAACTACATAGTTACAAAATCACAAACATCTTCAAAGAGGAAGGAATGAAAGCATCTACTGTATATCTGCCATAAGTCAACAGTGGAGCACCATGATGGTGTTTCATTGCTCACTGCAAAAGCCAATACTGTACACAAAGCCCATGCAATACACCAATCCTATACATTCAAGAAAACTAAAACTTTAAGCTGAAAACACTTAATACTAACGCACCTGATACATTTTGTCTAACAAAAATTCAACATTCCATTTGGTTTGATCAAGACGTTCTATCCATCGGCCATACATATAAAACATCAGATCTCAGAAGGTTGTCTTGATGGAATTAAACGTAGAAGTTGCCACAAAGGTGGAATTAACATTGTATTCAATATACAGTACAGATAGGTTCGTTTGACTAAATTGTTGCACATGGACTAAAAATGACAATACTCCTGAGATTAAAAAGATTTCATTTCCTTTGTCAGCTTAGATGGGAAAATTCATCCGTAAATGCCTCATTCTCCTTGGTGTCATTGTCATGTTTTCTTTCAGGTATTTGGAACCCAAAGAACTCATGCGATTACCTGTATGTGTTAATAATAAAGCAGGCAAAATTATTCAAGAGCTATATTGTTGAGAAATGTCGAAGTGTGTACCTTATCACAGTCGGTGCTCAGCAACATTACAATTTCAGAATTTTCCTCGCTCTATTGCTGTCCCTGTAGCTTTCTTTTTGTAAACACAGGCAAAAGTTTGTAAATTTTCTAGTGTATTCATTTTCACAAATAGTTTACACTCCTTCAATAGTTTAAATTAGTTCAAAGTAAACAAAAAAGCATTTTCAGTCCGAAAAACCTTGCAGATTTGTTGAAAAAATGTCAGTCCTCTGAGGTTCACTGTTGCTAAGTAACCAAGTGACCAATCACATGCAAGAACTGCTGAACAAGGAAACAATCAAGTACAAGAGTAGTATAGAACATGAGGGTATGGGCACACTTTTTTTTTTCTCACCAAAGACAGCCCCCAAATGCTCAAATTTAGCAAGGAGGGTTGTTTGAAACGGTAAGCTTTTTTAAAAATTTTTTTTAGTATAAGCAAAAGGGACGAAAAAGGACCCAAACCAAAAAAAAAATATTCTGGAATTCATCAAGAAAGGATGTTTGAAAGGGGAAAAAAATTTTCGCGCCTCTCAAAACCCATTTTTGTCTGCTTATACTTCAAAAAGTGAGAAAAACGACCAATCATCTTTTGGCTTATAAACTAAAGTTTTAGTTTTGGTTTTGGTTTTGGTTTTGGTTTCGTTTGGTTTTCGGTTTCTGTTCAGATACTTTTGTCTTGTGTTGGTATACGTGTTTCCCCACAGTTATACCACCAGATAGCAGTCCGAGACATGGTATGTACGGCGTGATCATGGCTACAACTTTACCAACGTCACTTTTTAACAGTTTGTCTTTTTGTAATTCATTGTCTAGCTCCTCAGAGCTTTCTACAGCGTCCAAACCACCGAGAACATTGGAGAATCTACTGATCAGCATATCAGTCAGGAATTCATTAGCTTTTTCCATTCTTTTAGCCTCATATTCAGCGTACAGCTTATCCACAACCTTTACCGACGCTTTTCTGATGTAGTTGACTGACTGAGTTACCTCACCATCCTCTGATAGTTTTCTCAGCTCACTTCTCTTCTTATTGGTGTCATCGGTTGGTGGAGGTGTTGGGTCGGCTTTTTCAGTCTTTTTCAGATCATTGACGAGCTCATCGACGAGGTTGGGGATCTCAGTAGGTATTTCCGTTTCTAGCTCCTCAACAGATGCTTCAGCTGGTTCCACGGCGGGTGCCTTGACTTTTTTCCCAACTTTCACCGTTTTAGTTTTCCTTTCAGCCATCTTACTACGAACCAGATTTTGGGATGACCACCTTATACGCGTACGGATGTCTTAACATAATCTCAAGCCTAGCGTATTTGTTTTCTTTTAACTTTTCGGTTATCCCCATAACCTCATCACGGTTTAAACCACCCAGGTAGTCATCAGTAATAACCTTCATATCGGTTTTGTTGGGGTTGTAAAACGTTACCAACTTACTGATATTCTCCCTATAAGGTTTTGTGATAGCTGTTAGCTGTTGTGTGATTACGATAGTTGACAGATTGTAGTGCCGGGCGCTGAAGGCTAATTTAACCAACTCACCTGTTCTGTTCTTTACGGGTTGTCCACTGGCACAGTCGTCGAGGACTATCAGTGTTTTGGAACCTCTAAATATCCTAACAATATATTCTAGTACAATCTCAACGTCGTCCTGACTACAATCCACAGCGATGAAGTCCGGGTCGGAGGTGTATTTCCAGGTGGTGTAGGTTTTGTTCCAGCTGAACGTTGGACAGAGCAGAACGATGTAGTCGAAGAACCTGAAGTATTCATCTTCTAACATCTTCAGAAGATACCAGGTTTTCCCACAGGCCGTCATACCAACGACCAACATATTAAATGGGTGATCCATTTAATACTGGATTGATTTTAGATTTTTGTTTACCATATTTACCAAACCATCACTCAACACAAAGATTCGACAGACTACGTTAGCCACAGTCACCTTTTTGATAATCTCAATTAGGACCCCAGACTGTGTATTAACAATTCTTTTCCCAGTTCCGACACTGTCGCGGTCTTCAATACTTCTCAGATCAATCGCCAGAGCAAAACCATTCTTGTAGAACTTCTGGATTGTCATAAACTGATCTGTGTTTTCCTTTCCACCAAACAGTCTTTTAGCTTCGTCATAGAACCGACTCTTTGGGATCCCCTGGCTGAAGACAGCGTTGGGTACGCCCTCAATTGTTAGCTTAACACTCTCAATGTTTGGATAGACGTATTTCTCACTGTCAGTTCGGGTCTTATTTGTGAACATCATCACGATCCCTTTCATAGACTTTCGTGGGAGGTTAATGTGTTCGTTGATCAGGGTCGATCCAGCCAACCATTCAGTTGACTTCATCAACGTGACATGTTCGTAGGACAACGATCGACCGGCCGTGTACAGCGAGGTTATTTCACTAGCGATGTCGGTGTTATCAATCGTCTCATACTCCAGTTCCAGGTTTTCCAGTGTGTACCCATCAACAGATTCACTTGACTGGGCCACCATGCATCAACAGATTCACTTGACTGGGCCACCATGATGTCACTCGCTTTTGGTAAACTGATGACGTAGCGGAAGTTGTTGTTCATCTCAAAGGGAGCATAGAGTCCGTGGTCCCCAAGGATCGTATCCAATCCCACCCTCATCCTCGCCCCATGGATTGTAAGCATCAGAGCGTCAGCTACCTTCTCAACGTCCCCAGAGGAGGCCCCACTGTCATCCTTAGACATCAACTTTCTCAGGTTCTCTGGACCAATTCCATATCCAACCATCTGATCCCTAACACTCTTTGGTAGCCAGAGATCTCTGTACACACCGAGGACACTTTCACCTGTGTTGTCGTAAACAGTCTCGCCGGCTAGCTTAACAACCAGCCTTTCAACCAGAAGCCTGGAGAGATTGTTTAGAAACCACGACTTGGTGTTCATGTTCTTAAAGTCGAACAATAGATGAAAACTACCCGGGACCAGACAACTATCAGGTTTTAGCTTTGGTATGTCGATGTAGAGGTCCTCACCAGGGTTGACTTTGTTGGGGTTCATGGTGATTGTGTGTCTTGTCCGGAGCTCCTTAATCTCCGACATCCTTGCCCGTCTGAATCCAGGTAATAACTCTGTTTGACTTCTGTTGGTCATATACTACGTGACAGGTTTTATTTTCTGTTTTTCCAGTAGTCATACAACAACCACGTCATAGCTATAGCCAGAACCCACAGATTGTTGGCCAACCATGCTATCCCTTTTGCTCCCCAGGTTAGAACCTGTGCTACCAAACTGAACAGTGGTGCTAACAGAGGTCCCAAACTCTTACCCAGATTAGCGAGTGCCTTAGCGAAACCACCAACGGCTCTAGCTCCCCCCGAGACAGCCCCCCTAGCCGCCACAACTATTGTGGTTATGATCCCGGCTATGGTAATGGCTATGGCAGACAGGCCAACCATATTCTCCCTAGCCCACCTCTTAAACCTTTTCCAACCTATTCAGGTCGTTGTTTTCCACTTTATCCTCTAAAATAGATATACAGTAACATCAATGTGTTGGGGGGCGTCACCAATTCTGATTCTTAGTGTGTCCGCCTTCATTTCTGCCACCTCACTGAACTTTTCAAACAGCTGCTTCCTACGAGGGTCTTCCTCACTAGCCGCCTGTTCTCTGTAGTAGTTGGCTTCTATTTCAAGAAACCTAATCTTATCTGCACTTGTACCCTGTGGTTCAAGCATTCCCATGAATTCTCTTGCTTCCTTCTCAGTTAAGAG
This sequence comes from Corallium rubrum, assembly GCA_964035015.1. Classification (NCBI taxonomy): domain Eukaryota; kingdom Metazoa; phylum Cnidaria; class Anthozoa; order Scleralcyonacea; family Coralliidae; genus Corallium; species Corallium rubrum. Next base: position 480,434 of record CAXIUP010000285.1, on the reverse strand, counting down.
TCCTTTAGCCTGTTCTTGTAGGTCCTTCTCTCTTTCCTCAAGTACACTCTCACTCTTTGAGATGGCTTGTGAGCTTATGTCATCCACCACTTCCTGGGAGGTTGTGGGGTCGTTGTTAGCCTTCTCAATAGCCCCTGAGACTTTTTTAGAGTGTTCCTCTTCAACCTCCCTTAGCAACTCCTTGAAATTCTTGACGGCTTCTCTACTACTTTCTCCCTCATTATACACAAACTTACCCCCCTTACGTTTCATAACTCTCTCATTTTTATACTTCAGTCCGATAATGTTTCTATTACCTGTCTTACCACGAACAGGTTCAACATTTACCAACAAATCACTAGATTTCACACCATCTGTTTTGTTTACCCTTATCCCAAGCGTATTTATGATGAGTTTTTTCTTAATCTCTGTAACATGTCTCTCATGTGCCCTAGAACCACTGTCGAGACTATAACTACTGTTGGGGCGACTAGTTTCTTCTTCTGTTACGTGGGTTATACCATCCCTAGCAGACGTTTGACCTATTGTTACTGTTCTATGATCTCCATCGGTGAAGCCTGTTTCACCAGTATTTCCTTCATCCTCTCCCCTTTCCTCTTTTTCACCAAAATCATTCATTTCGAAGTCTTCTCCTTCAGCCATTATACACTAACCTATGTACAACTCAAGCAGAACGGCTCCAATCCCAACCGGTCGACCTACTGAATGATCATTATTTCCACGAACCCTAAAGGTCATCTTACCATAAACACCCTTACGGATCTCAGCTTTCGATTCAATGTCTGTGTAGTGCTGTACGCTTCCTTTCAAACTCTGCTCAGAGGTTATCGGAAGAGTACCAATCAAATCACTCCTCCTCCCATTGTCCAGACTTCTTTCACTCTCAACAGCGTCACACGAGATCCCAACATACCTCAACCCTCTATTGATATCCACCTGGTTTGGACTATTCGTCCACCCACCACCACCAACATCTATCACATCGTTTTCACCAAACCCTAAAAGAAGACCCATCTTCCCAAGCTTCAGCTTTTCCGACGTTTTCACCTTAGAAGTCCCGTTGTAAACATTCTTTCCGAACTCAACCGTCCCCAGCAGACCCCCGGCTAGGGTTTTAACAAACGTCTCTATCGCGTCAAAGTCGAAATAACCTTCAGGGGTGGATGTCTTAACACCATCAAACGACACCGAGTCGTTCAGACCTGACACCACATTGTTATAGTTCCAGTATACCGTCGCTTTCTTCAGCATTATTTGTGGTCTTGGACCTGTCACCATGATAGGTTGTTCGAAGTAGACAGTCTTCTCACCGTTCTCAATGAATAATGTTAACCTCATTACCTGGGTATATACTAACCCAGGTTTTGTACGTCACTCTCAGGTATCCATGAGTTGTGTTTATCACCATAACCCAACCACTTGACCGACACCATCTTCCTCCCACCAACTCTCTTTCTCTTCAACACCTTCTCAACCCTATAAACGTCATCCTTCTTATCCACCGGCGACAGCTCTTCCTCATAGAATTTTCCGATAATCGGTTCACCCTCAGCGTCCTCTATCTCGTAAACGTTCGGATCACCACGGATGACCTTCACTATTCTGAAGATTTCCTCAGTGAAGTTAGCCTCATAACCTTTCGTAAATATACTCTTATACTTTGACACCCTCACAGTGTCTCCAACCCGGAACTTGGGTAAGGGGTGATCACCAAAATGATGACCGAACAACGTATTCCAAACCTGATTTTCGTTTGACTTACCGACGTCCTTAGGCTTCAGCATAACGACACTGTGGTTTGTGTTGTTATAACCCTCAACGAGGTCATCCAAAACATCAGTCCACCTATAAGTCCCCTTGGTGTAAAAGTACTTCCACATAGCAGTCTTAAGTGTTCTGTTGAACCGTTCAACAACCGCTGCTTTCTTGTCCGAAAACGTACTGAAGTACTCAACACCACGTTCCTTCAGTAGACCTTTCACACCAACGTTGTAAAACTCCTTTCCGTCGTCAAACTGAGCCAGGTCGAGGTAACCGCCAAAGCGACCTCTGAACTGTTCCAACAGCTTATCCACAGCCCCGGTCATGTTTTTCGTGTCCTTTCTGTAAACGGGAACGGCGAAAGCATACCTACTCAAAATCTCAACAGCCGTCAAAATCCAGTAGTACCCCTTATTCTGGTTCCTATACTTCCCCATATCAACCAGGTCCATCTGTATCTGTTCACCAAGGTGGCTTACGAACGTCTGTCTGAACTTATGCTTTCTCACAACCGGCCTGTACCTCGTGTATGTGTCCTGTGTTTTCAGCCAGTCCCTCACTACCTTCTTACTCACATCAAGACCTTCTCCCACCGCCTTCTGGTACAGTCGTTCAGCCGACTGATACCCTGTTTTCGGATTGTAGTAAATATCTCTTAGTTCCTGTTCCAGCCCGACCCCAGCGTCCATATAACCTAACCTATGATATATGGATAAGACCCTAAGAGAGTTTTTCACCAAATACCCATACGCCGACAGAACCAAGTTCATAACTGATTCAGTCTTCGGTCAGTCAGAACCTGGTGTGTTCTTCGGGCCTGTCAACGGTTCGTACATCTACACTGGTGACAGAGATTTTAAGAACAATAAGAACTACACCAAGTATCTGACAATAAATAAACCACCGCCCAGATTTCCGAAGATATGGCTTGGTGGTGGTACGATACAGAAGAGAAGATTCAGGGTAAACGACACTGGGAGAGTGACATTGAGGGAAAATACGACTTCTCGAAGTTCACGTATCTATCAGACAACGCTATAGACTACGACCTTAACAATTTTAGGATCTACGTTAACGACCAAGACTTTTTTATGGCAGAGTTACCAGTCCTAAACCCAGGAGACCGGACGGACATCGCGGTATGGTGGAATAACAATGAACCTTATTACCAGCTCATTTTCGCTGTCTACCTCAGTTCGTACTGCTGTGGCGTTGGGGTGGAGCACCTAAAGTTCTCAGAACAGGTCTATCCAGTGGTTTCCTCTATCATGCGTTTCCACCGCTACCTCACCACGCGACGTATACTAAGACGTCTTATAACGGAAAAGAGGAGTGACCTAATGAGAGAGTTTGGCGTCGGACACGATGTGATTGACAACATGGCGAACATACCTAGAGAAAAAAAGTTTCTGATTAATCCTCACTCTGGTTACAAACACAACCGTCCGTTCCACGAGTGGATGTGGCGTCTCAATAGTGACTATAAGACACACTACAAAAGGTTCATCCCCTTACGGACAAATGGTTTTACCATGGTAGGTCTGCAGTGTCTGAATGAGTCCATTGAGGCTTATGTCTACGCCGTTCTAGGCTCACAGGCTGATAAAAGGGTCAGCATTGTTAACAAAGGTGCTGGCAGTTTCGAGGCACAGAAGAAATTCAGAGCCCTTGTAGAGAATACCGTCATTAAGTATTCCGGCAACTGGACTGTAAGTATGAACAAGGCAATATCAGATACTAGCGTCACCCAGAACCTAGCCATCAGTCCTGATACGTGGTTAGTCCCAGGGTCACTGGTAGTACTGAAGGAGAGAATTCTGGGATACAACAACGTTCTCAGAAATGCTTCGGAGGGTATGAGATTTGGTATTAATTCTGAAGTCAACTACCAGGGTGTTCACAGACAACCACTAAAGCTACACCAAGAAGACGGTCCACACCTGGAAACACTAGACGACAAACCAGACAGCACTGACGGACAAACCGACAAACCAACCGTCCATACGCCCGACAAACCAACCGTCCGTACGCCTGACAAACAACCAAAGCCGGACAATCTGGGGATCCTACTGGCCATAACAGCTGTGTCTGGGTATCTGTTCAGTAAATACGTCCTATAGTATATGAGTCTGTTTTATGGTTACAGCAAACCGGAAAAAGGAGCCCCTAGTCAGATCACTAAGCAACTCAGCAGTGCTCTAAAGCAGCTCAACGATAAGCTAAAAGCTTACACGAAAACCCACAACCACAGAGTCATTTTCGACCTGAACGTAACCAGAGCCAGTAAAAGCGCGATCTCCCAACACCCCCACCCCCCTTTGTTGATTACATAGAAGACAAAAACGGTGGGGTCTACTCAACCATGTTTTGGAGACCCCCAGGTATCAACCCACAGCTAGACACCACCGGCGACCATCATTTCCTTTACCCTGAGAGGACGATAAGGACGGTCTTTCACGTTAGCATACCCAGACTCATGTTCGTCGACGTTTCAGTTTTCGCTGTGGTAAAGAGGAACAGTGTAAGACCTAAGGATAAGTCGGGTGAATGGGAAATGATCGTTACCAATAATGGTAAGAGCGGTCCTGGTAAGAGCTTTGGGTTTAAAGCTGGAGTGAGTGACAAACTGCTTGTGGAAGGGTCGTCACCGGCTAAGTTTTACAAGTGTACGATCCCAGCGAAGTTTATTGGGAAGAAGATCTTGATATCTGCCCACTTGCTATCCGGGCTTAGAGTGTCACACGTCAGGATAAGTGGTGCAATGCTGAGGGACTCATTTTTCATCAGTAACATCGGACAAATAGGGACACCTTATCTGAATGTGTTTGGGCTGAGCCGTCTTAGGAAGTATTACTCAGACATCAACTTTTACGGTATGAAAATCGTGGAGGGTCGTCTTGGGGGATCTGACATTGAGAAGATCTGTAAGGAGGTTATGGTTGAATATGACCTGTAATTAGAATGAAGAGAAAAAGAAAAAGCGTCGTCAGCTTCAACCACATTGGTGAAAACCTCCAACCGGCTGAAGTGGACAAACTAACCCGACTCTATTCGTATTACCACAGGTTAGCGACCTGTTACAAATGGAAACACACCAGGTTGAAGAGACTGAAGATGATCCTCGAGACGGTTTCTATTGGGTTGACTGTGGTTGGGGGAATAGCCGGTGGTGCCACAGCTAACCCACTGATCCTCGGAACCATAGCCAGTCCTGGCGTCCTGATTCAAGGGTATGTGACCAAGTCGGGGATGTCTGGCAGACTGGAAAACTGTAAATTCGCTCACGTCAGCTACCACAAGGTTCTGACACAAATCAGAAGCTTCCTACGTGGGGTCCAGTACGACGAAACAGTCTTCCTATCCGACGTTCGTGTACTCGACGACATTGTGACTGAGGTCTGTCCACATTTCGACAGTATGATCACACGGTACTATAGGACTTACGACTCAGCTGAGCCTGCCGGGCCTGGCTAACGGTTCTGACGATCTCTGGTATGTAGACGTCCCGACCGTTCACACGAGCCATCCAACCGTGAAATCCGCTAGGGATCCCACTGAGGGCACCGACCACCTCCGATTCATCCGGACCGAAGTCTTCCCAATCGAGGGTAATCACCTTAGTCCCCCCAAGGGCTATGTCCTCAGTCATCTCCCCCATATACCTCTCTATACACCTGAGGTAATCCTTAGTCACACCGGCTTCACATTTTCGACCTTTCCTGAGCATCCGGTCGTGACAGGTGTCAACCGAGGCTTTTAGGAATAGTAGGGCGTCAGGGGTTGGGAGTAGATTGTTTAGTGAGTGGAAGACCTGGGAATACTCAGAGAACTGTTTGTCGGTTATCCACCCATTACGCCAACAGTTCTTAGTGAAAACCATACAGCTGTGATGTGTTCGCTCTAGGTAGACGGCAATTCTCTCACCGAGGAACCAGGTCTCCATCTCATACGCCCAGGTCTTAGGGTCGGCGTAAAACCTTTCAAGGTATGGATTGTCGTCAACTGGCTCCTCAGCAAGGTAATAGCCATTTTTTACAGCGAATGGTATAGCGAACGTTGTCTTTCCAACACCGATGTTTTTGTCGAGGGTGATCAGCCGAGCACCGAGCTTTGGGTTGGTCATTATACTCCAGGTATATGGTATGGTCCTAGACCTCCCGTATTTTATATGAAGATTCCAAAGAGACTTAGACGACCCATACTGATTATCTTCCACGGACTCAGAAGAGCTATCGGGGTGATGAGACATTGTGTTAGGAGGAACCGTAGGGGAGAGTACTACGTGACTGAGTCTGTTGTTGTCTGGCCGACGGTCTCAGAAATTCCTACAGATGGTCTCAGACTCCCCAGAGACGGCCCCAGAGATTCCTACAGATAGTCTCACAGATTCCTCAGAGACAGGCTCAGAGATTCCTACAGATGACCTCACAGATGAAACATAGATTAGTGTATAGATGGCTGACGAGTCTGAAAAAACCTCGGAAGTCCCTAAAATAACATCAGTGGTTAAGACGGAGAAAGTTAAGGACCCAAAACGGGTGGAGGCTGGTAAGCGACTGGCTCAAATATCGAAGACAGCCAAGGAGAGGAAAGCCAGAGAGCGGTTGGCGGCTGAGATTGGTCCTGGGGTTGGTGGTCGGTCTGCCTATTACGGATATCTGATCGGAACCGTTGGGTTGGTTATCGGTGGAGCCTCACTCTATTACACTATGAGGCAGGAGAGAAGGGAGGTTCAGAGGCTGAAAACCGTTGATGAGGAGAAGGTAATGGAAGGAACTGTGGTAAAACCTGAGTCACAGATCCCCGTTCGGACTTTCCCGGTCTTAGACACCTTTGATGAATGAAATATGTGTTAGTATAATGTCAACCACCGACCGAAAAGAACTGATGAATGAGCTCTACGACGCCCTCTTGATTACGAGCGGAGCTGTGGCGGTCTCCATGGCTTCGAGGAAGGTCCTAAGGGAACCTTTGGGTACTCCTGAATCTGTAAAGGGCACCGTCAGGCTGGCTCTAGCTGTTGGAATTAGTACAGTTGGGATTAAATATGCCCAGTCGAAGGGGTATTTACCGGTTGATCCGTTCAAAACAAAGTAGATGTTTTCTCAGTCGGACTGACTCAGAGGGGTTAGGGAAAAGTTGGGACCAGAAGTTAAATGAACTGTGAGATCTGTGGGAAAAAATTTAGTTCTAAGGGAAATCTCACCCAGCATGTCAGACAAATTCACAACAGGGAAAAAAAGTACAAATGTGAGGACTGGGGGAGGACGTTCACGAGGGGAGATGATATGAGAAAACACTGTGGGAGAATACATGAAGTACGCGAATCCGTCACAACATACACAAAGACTGAAACAGAAGTCGGAAGTAAAACCTACATAAAGACCGAAACAAAAGTTGTCACCAGAAAAAGTCGTGGGTCTAAGGGAGAGAGAGACGTTGAGGATATTCTACGCGGTTACACGATCGGATACATTAGGGAAAAGACGTTTGATGGGTTAACCAGGTTGGGCGGTGGTCTACTGAGGTACGACTTCGCGATACCTGTGGGTTGTGGTTTCCTACTGATTGAGTATGACGGTGAACAGCATTTCACACCCACCCGGTGGGGGAGTATGACCGCGAAAGAGGCTGAGAAACGCTTTGAGAAACTAAAACAGCACGACCAAATGAAAAACGACTACGCTAGGTTACATGGTTATCCCCTACTCAGGATCCCATGCTACAGAGGCTATAAAATTTACGATACAGTCAGAGAATTCCTGATGGGTAACGGACTGATTCACTGAATATCCATTAGTTTATATATGGCTAGTGTGGTTGCTGGTGGACTGTTTAACGCCCTGGCCTTCGCGGGCGCTGGATTCATGTTTTCAAAGTTAAATCACACCGGATATGAGGCTGAGATTAAGAGACACAACCACGCCCTCGAGCAGTTGGCCAGGGCGAAGGAGAAATGGTATGAAAACGAGGTGGGTAAGAAGGATAAAATACAGAGGTTGAGACAGGAACTGTCTGACGCCAACGCTGACATCAACACAACGAACCATGCTCTGGATCTGTTGAAGGATAGGCTGAGACAGGCTGAGGTCGTCGGGTTTTCCCAGCCAAAGCCTGAGTTGTCTGACTATTACAAACCATCGGGTGAGATGAGAGAGTATCAAACCCTGTTCGTTGGATCTGTTGGTCTGGTTGGTGGGTATCTGGTATCTAGGTTTGTTTTGTAGGGGTTAAGGGAATTCGTTAGGGTTTAGTTATAATGTCTGTTTCCTGGTCTGACTTACCGGAGGGGCTGAAGAACTTACCGTCTTCAAGCGTTGAATGGGTTTGTAAGCAGATGGGGATTGAGTTAGTAGCCTCGACCTGGGATCTAACCGGTTGTAGTACGAAGTTGTGGTGTGGAGATTGTTCCAGATTCCGTGTGAAGGTGAGCACTGAGATGTATTCCTGTCCGGAATGTGGTGACACGAAGTATGGATATGTTGTCGGGAGATATCTGGGGGCTGTTGGTCGTAGAAGTGAGCATTCGAGAAATAGTTGGATGAGGAAGAGACTCGTCAGAGTTGTCAGGGATACAGCCGTTGACGTCGTCCTAGCCGACTTTTCTAGGGTTCTCCAAGTGATGAGAAGTAAGGGTCTGATAAGAGGTCGTAACCTGTCCAGATACAATTATTACATCATCAGATTGTGCTCAAGAAGAGGGATTAAGTTACTGGATAACCTAAAGGATCTCAAAAATGGAAAAATGAAGGATCTGTTTGATAACAATCTGTTTGGGATTGTGTATAAGGAACTTGGTTGGGACCGTACCCCGGACAAGTTCTACACCAAGTGGTTGGAGCGACACCTAACGGAATGTGATCACCCCTGTTATAACGATGAGCTCAGGTGTCATGATCCACCAGGACGACGACTTAGACCCTGACATGTTTGACTATCCCGATGATGTGGACTCCCGTCTCTACGAAAGAATAATCGGTTACGACATAAATCAGTTAGACAGAGCCTTGAGGGGTAAAACCAAGTCGTTCAGTTGTGCTGTAGTGAGTCAACATCCACTGGAACAGGTAAACGCTCTTAGGAATGACGTGGCACGGTTACTACGTCGGGAGCTGGTTCAGATGAGGGGGCTGAAGTTCGCTGAAACGCTGGTTGTGACGCTTGAAAAGGGGGTGTCTGGCGGTACAACTTATAAGACTGCTCACTTCAACAGTCACATCAAGACTACAATCAACGGCGATGAGATCGGTCAGGACGTTGACACCGCGAATGAGGAGGTGGTGGCTGGAATAGCCCGATGGATAAGCGAGGGATCTGGCTGGACAGTGGAGTCAATCGACGGTCACTACGTTAATCTGACTGTCTACAGTCCACTGGAAGGCTCGTCGTATGTTGACCTCCCTAAGGAGCTGAGCCATAGTCGAAAGGGGCTGATCAACGTTAAGAATAATGATGACAGGTGTTTTATGTGGTGTCATCTGGCTCATAAGTTTCCTGTTCCAAGAAACCCACAAAGGGTGTCTAAGTACTGGAACCATGTTGACGACTTGGATTATGGTGGAATCAGCTTCCCTGTAACCCAAAAACAGTACAACCGGGTGGAGAAACAGAATGAGATACGTATCAACGTCTTTGGTTATGAAAACGGGTTAACCTTTCCGGTTTACGTATCAGAGGAAAGGTTCGCCGACCTAATGAACCTCCTGATTATAACCAACGGGAACAACAGACATTACGTCCTCATCAAGGACTTTGATAGGTTTATGTACAACAAAACAAAACATAAGAGGAAAAAACATTTTTGTGTTTACTGTCTCCAATGTTTCAGTTCAACGGAGGTTCTGGATAGGCATAAGACTGTGTGTATCAGTGTGAATGGTAAACAAGCCGTCAGAATGCCTGACCCCGGTAAGAACGTGTTGAAGTACAGTAATTTCCACAAACAGCTAAACGTTCCGTTTGTTGTGTACGCTGACTTCGAGGCGATCACGGAAAAGGTTAACAGACCGGAGGTGTCGGAGTCAGACCGAGAGGAGAAAGAGAAGAGACCGTACATGGAGAAGTATCAGAAACATACTGATTGTGGTTATGGGTACAAGGTTGTCTGTTGTTATGACGATAGATACAGTAAGGATGTTCAGGTGTGTAGAGGCCCAGGCGCTGTCAACAAGTTTATCGGAAAGATGTTGGAAGAAGTGGAGTACTGTAAGGGTATTCGGAGGGAGCACTTCAACCAGGATATGGTTCTGACTGATTCCGACAGGGCAGACTTTAGAGACGCCAACGGGTGTCACATCTGTGGTCGGGAGTATGGGAAAAGGGATGTTAGGGTCCGGGACCATTGTCATGTGACGGGAAGATACCGAGGATCGGCCCATCAGCTTTGTAACAGAAATCATAGAATGACTGATAAAATACCAGTCATCTTACACAACCTGAGGGGTTATGATAGTCATCTCATCATGGGGGAGATTGGGAAGTTTGGGCAGGAGATTAATGTCATTCCGAATAATATGGAGAAGTACATGGCCTTCATGTTAGGTAAAAACCTTGTGTTTCTGGACAGTTTTCAGTTCATGAGTAGTTCATTGGATAGGCTGGTTGGTAACTTACCGGCTGACGACTTCAGATACACAGCTGAGGAATTCGGCGAAAGGTCGGATCTGATGAGGACGAAGGGCGTTTACCCCTATGACTACATGGACAACTTCAGTCGGTTTGAGGAAATGGGGTTACCACCAAAGAGTGAGTTCTACAGTGTGTTGAATGATGAGGAAATATCAGACACTGATTACCAACACGCTTTGAAGGTTTGGAAGTCGTTTGGGATGAGAACGATGGGGGACTACCATGACGTGTATCTAAAATCAGATGTGTTGCTGTTAGCTGACGTCTTTGAGAACTTTAGGAAGACCTGTGTTCAGTACTATAAGCTGGACCCCTGCCACTACTTCACCTCACCTGGGTTGGCATGGGACGCTATGCTGAAGATGACTGGAATTGAGCTGGAGCTGATGACTGACATCGACATGTTTCAGTTCATTGAGAAAGGATTGAGAGGTGGTGTCAGTTACATAGCCAATAGGTATGGGAGGGCGAACAATCCGTATATGAAGAGGTATAGTGAGGATGAGGCTGTGAAGTATATAATGTATCTGGATGCCAACAATCTGTATGGTTGGGCAATGAGCCAGTGCCTTCCGACTGGTGGATTCAGGTGGATGAGTGAATCTAAGCTGAAAAACCTGGACCTGGGAAAACTCCGTGAAGACGGTCAAACCGGAATGATACTTGAGGTTGATCTTGAATATCCCCCTGAGCTCCACAATCTACATAACGACTACCCATTAGCCCCGGAAAAGATGGAAATACAGGAAGACATGCTGTCTGACTATTGTCGGAAAATCAAAGAGAAGTTCGGTGTCAGCGTTGGTGGTGTCAGTAAGTTAGTAACCAACCTGATGGGAAAGGAAAGGTATGTTGTCCACTATAGAAACCTACAGCTGTACATCAGGCTTGGAATAAAGGTGAAAAAAGTTCATCGGGTTTTGTTGTTTAGACAGTCGACTTGGTTGAAGCAGTACATCGACTTCAACACGGTGAAGAGAACTGCTGCCAGGAACGCCTTCGAAAAGGACTTCTTCAAGCTAATGAACAACAGCGTCTTCGGTAAAACAATGGAAAACCTGAGAAAGCGTGTGGACGTTCGGTTGGTCACCAGTAAGGAGAAAATGTTGAGGTTGGCTTCCAAACCAACCTTCGTGTTTGCCAAAATATTCAACGAAAACCTTGTTGCCGTTCATAAGATTAAGGAAGTCTTGACGTTAAACCGACCGGCTTATGTTGGCATGTGTATTCTGGATCTATCGAAAACCCTGATGTATAATTTTCATTACAACTATGTGCTGGAGAGATATGGAAGTAGGGCTAAGTTGTTGTTTACAGACACAGACAGCCTGACATATGAGATTGAGGCGGAAGACGCTTACAAAGACTTCTGGGCCGACAAAGACATCTTCGACAACTCGGACTATCCGGAGAGCTCGAAGTACCACAACAAGTCGAATAAAAAGGTTATTGGGAAGATGAAGGACGAAGCGGCTGGTGTTCCCATAACCGAATTCATTGGTCTCAGAAGTAAGATGTATTCTTACCTAAAAGACGACGGAACAGGTGGTAAAACCGCGAAGGGAATCAAAAAGAGTGTCACTAAGAAACAAATCAGACATGAACACTACAAGAACGTATTACTTGGTAAAAAACAGGTGCTTCAAAAAATGAAAACCATCCGAAGCGTAAAACATGAGTTGGGTAGTTATGAGATAAATAAAGTGTCACTCTCATGCTTCGACGACAAGAGATACCTGCTGGAAGATGGGATTAGCTCCTACGCATACGGACATAAGGATATTTAGTTAACTGACTTAAGTGTGGTCGGTGAGATATATGTTCACAGATTATCTTCTTTTAGTGTAACGGTAGGAAAACAATCCAGCTGCCATAATAATCACTATTAAATACTCCCCAGTGAAAACAATTACCTTCCCACCAGCTGTCTGTATTTCTGTCCATGGTATCACATCCCTTCCTTTTGCTGGATGTAACTTTTCCCATTTCTTAGCCTGATGAACTATATCAGATCCCTTCCTGGTTAGACCCACAGACAGACCAGTTACCAATGCAACCACCCCCAAACCAATGGCAGTTACAATTCCAGCCTTCCTCAGTCTCTTATTTAGGTTAGCCTTAGTCCACTCATCATAGTGTGTTCTGACACCATCCCTGAGCAGATCATCATCCTCCCCAGCTAAAGCCCGTCCGATTGTTTGGAAGTCACCTCCCAGATGTTTCACAGAATAATCGATAACTAAACCAGACTCACTAAACTCCCTGGATATACTTAATATGTTATTATCAATCAGATAGTCAACAAACAGTGGGTCAGCGCACTGTGGTTCCAACTCTAGTATATTTATGAAAAAATCCTCACAGTCCCTATATACAGCTCTTCTTCTTATCCTCTCAGTTCTGTCCTCTGACACATTACTCACAATGGGGCCATCAATAGAGTGATCAGACTCAACACTATTACGCTTTAAAAAGTCTCCCAAAGCATCAGTGCCCCCAAAATCTGTTTCCTCCTGATCAGGGTCTGGGTCTGGGTCATGATTCGGATCTAATGGCTTAAGCTCAATCTCCTCCATATTAAGATTACTACGATTACAAGAAGACAAACTGTTAAAGAGTGACGTTGGTAAAGTTGTAGCCATGATCACGCCGTATATACCATGTCTCGGACTGCTATCTGGTGGTGTAACTGTGGGGAAACATGTGTACCAACACAAGACAAAAGTATCTGAACAGAAATCGGGGAGTAAGTGAGATGTGTGTCAGAACCACAACCTGATCGCTCTGGGGTGTTTTATCACAAACCCAACAGAAGCGTCTGAAAAGGGTGGGCCGTTTTTCTCACTTTTTGAAGTACAAGCAGACGAAAATGGGTTTTGGGAGGCGCGAAAATTTTTTCCCCCTTTCAAACATCCTTTCCTGATGAATTCCAGAATTATTTTTTTTTGGTTTGGGTCCTTTTTCGTCCCTTTTGCTTATACTTAAAAAATTTTTTAAAAAAGCTCACCGTTTCAAACAACCCTCCTTGATGAATCTGAGCATTTGGGGGCTGTCTTTGGTGAGAAAAAAAAAAGTGTGCCCATACCCTCATGTTCTATACTACTTACAAGTAGTTTTGCCTGAATTACAAAAAAATGCCCTCTTTATTAGCCAATCATATTTGAGTAATTTTTCCCTGTATAATATCATTATGATAGATATATGATCAGTAGAAATCAATTTTGAGCGGATATTACGTGGTCGCTGCTTGACTTGATAAAAGTTCTATCCCAAGGTGAACGGTCCCTCACTAAATCAGTTGTCATGGCTTTTGATGTAATAGATCAAACATGAGTTCATCAGGGGTTCCAAACACGAGAAAACAAATGAAAACCAAGGGGCATAGCCCTGATGTTTTAGGAAGTTTCCTACAGGTTTTCATTGGGTATCAAAATTCATGCATGAGGTGTGGTATAGACAGTATACTTTCATGGATTGGCTACGATAATTCAGGAATTATTAATGAGTTTGAGAAATCTGCTTCTAGCTTTTACTGTATTTCTTGGGTTTTATTACTTGGCAATTTTTTCGTCGCACCCAGCCCGAGAAATGATCTTGCCGCTGAGAGTGATGGGTGAAACTAACCCCAAAGGGTCACAGATCTTGGCCAACTTCGCTAAAACTCCCAGCCACTTTCATAATTTCCATATGTTAATGTTAAGATCAGGTTCTGAGAATGGGAAAAGTTCATCATATACAACTGATTAACTTAAATACCTGATTATCATTAATTTCATTGCAAACAACAAGCGTATACTGTACGTGTATACAATGTAGATTTGCGGCTAAACATTAATAAGAGTTTTAGGGAATCCTTGGCATGTATTTGGGCTATTTTAGTCTTTAAATACTTATTCAAAAGTGGTGGGTAGTCTATTATCACTCCATTTCGTGTCATCATGTTACGGTCTTGTCGTGCAATTTGTATAGGTAATAGCATGGTTTCGAGTGCAATTTGGAAAAAACATGCACAAGTGAGCAATTTGGAAAAAACATGCACAAGTTAGTTTTTCAAAGATTATCAAAATTGCACTCGAAACCATGCTATTACTTATTAATAATATACATGAAAAGGTTAAGCAAAATGTTCTTCCAGCTACGAAGTTACATACTACTCATTGCTCCACTTCTTGAAGCTGTAATGGTTGAAAACTGCTTCACTTTGTTCACTAAATACGTCAAACGTTTTACTCGTAGCATGTAACCTTTTCTAGTCTTCTTGCAGGAACTTTTATGACAATATTAAAGCAAAATTCACTCTATATTTCATCGAAATGTTCTTCGACAACTCCATGTTTTGGTCGCCATATTGGATTTTCTCGTGAAGGAAAAACCATCCTTCAAAATCCGCATAGGAATTTCATTGGCTTTCCGGTAGTTTCCGGTTGTTTATTAGCCAATCAGAATGCTTAATACTCATTGAAATTTGCACTATTTCATTTTTCTGCACTGTATTACACCTTTTCTCCACTTTATTACATTGAAATTGCACTCCTCTCGACCAATCAGGATGCAGTAATTTTGTCATGTATATTATTAGCATTCTTAAAACGTCTTACCCAGCTACAGGTATTAATATACAATCTCATGAGAAATTGCAATGTCATCCTTGGGAAAGGAATCTTTGGCTTTGTTGCCTGTTGGCAGGCGACTGACTATACTTATTGTAGATATTGTGTGACCGTTTCATGCAACCCTAAACAGTCATTTACTGCAGTACAAAGCATTCTATTTTTAACATTTCCGAGAATTCGTCAAACCATATTGCCCGTAGTGAATGGCCTCGTAGTACTGTATTCACAATACGTCACAAAAAGATTTGTTTTTTTCCTTTTAATCACGATCGTGCTCACATTGTAAGATAATCACAGTATAACAGATACCTCTCTCTCAAGCTCTGTTCTCAAGCTCTGTTGTCTCACTACAATATTATACTATCTTTTCTTTTTATTTTAAAACTCAACTATATTTGGCTGTTACAACTTTGTCTTATCTAATTAATCAACTCTAATCTCACGTGCCACAGATATACTTTGCTATCACTGACTGTTCATCAAACGTTCTCTCATCTCCGACATGCCTAATCTTTTTTTTTTTCTTTCTATTTTATAGCCAAGATTTCTCCTCCATCATTTGGTAATCGTACTTACGTCTCAAAAGGATCCAATGTTACTTTAGCATGGACATATGATTTTGGTGGCAAAGCAATTATCTATACTCAATGGTTTTTCAGCAACTCTGTTAGCTCATCTGATCCACTGGCTGATATTGTTGGTGGTGCGGTAACTATATTCAACAGCTCTTTACCTAATATCAACGTCATAAAGCCAACAACATTGGTTTTAACAAATGTAAGTCTGGATTACAGTGGAACGTACAGACTTGCCCTTACACCACGTGGTCTGGATGTTTCTTCTTCTGAAGTACTGGTTATCATTTTAGGTAAGAAATTAGTTGCTTTTGTTACCATTCAATAACTTAAACTAACGCAACAACCCCTTGCACTCGTTATTTTAATAAAGAACAACTCATTTTGTAACTTGGGACGGGTTTTTTTTATCTCCGGGCCTGGGGATGGTGCTAATCTCGACACGCGTGGAGTCTACTTACACGTGAAATTACACGCGAGTGAGAAAGAAATTCTGCGAGATGTTTATCCCCGAGCCCGTGCGTAGGGCCGAAGGCCCGGAGCCCGGTGAGGGAGCTAATCTCGGCATGCGTGGACACCATTTACACGCGAGATGAAAAGCTGAAAGTAATTCTGAAACCTGTTTATAATTAAGAAATAGAAAACATTTTCCGTGTTTCCATAGAGTTATAGAAACACGAGTGGAAGTTTGGGAGAACGAGAAATTGTAGTGGGAACACGAGCCCACAGAGCGAGTGTTTCTACGCTATTTCGAGTTTCAAACTTCCACACGGAAAAAATGTTTTCTATTTCCTTTATAAAATAACCCGTCGAAAATAGGTATAGAACGTAAAAATAATCACTGCATCAAAGCGTAAATTCTCCTTACTCTTCATAATGGCGTATCCACTATCCTACACCGTAATGATGGCGCATTGAATGGTGTGGACCTTGCCGTGTTTCCATAAAGTTATAGAAACACGGCTTTCAACCAATCGCCGCGCTTGTTTTCAAAATGTTCTTTTATAAATATAAATATATATATATATATAGTGCGCCGGAGGGCCGGAGCCGGAGCTCCGGCCTATTTTTGCCGGAGCCGGAGTTTGTTCAGCTCCGGCAAAACTCCGGCAGCACTTATGTAACCGCTTCGTATTGACTAGATAGATCATTTTTATTTATCCACGCTTACACCGTCAGCAGAAGATGCTTGATGGGGAATGATCGGTACTTTTTCTCTTCTCACACTGTCATATTTGTCTTGTCCTCCGTCATCTGTCACGTCTGAGCGAGTCTTTTCTCTGGCGGGGAACATTGTTATAAAAAAACGGTGCGCCCTTTTGCCAGGGAACATCGGTAAACTTGCCTTCATCAAGTTCAATTATAAAAAGTTTTAACCACATTGACTTAGCGACTGCTTCTTGTCTCGCGCAACCGCAACGCCAATACCGTGCATCATGCATAGTACGAAATGTGCAACCTCGTACCCAAAGACCCTGGGTACGAGGTTGCAAAGTGTTAAAATCAAAAACAAAGATAGTGCTTGTGCTTCCACTTTGAAATGTGAAATTGCCGTAAAATTTCCATTAAATTTCGAATTTTTCTCGGATGCCGGAGCTGGAAATTTTCTGCTGGAGCCGGAGTTTTTTTGGCCGGAGCCGGAGGTGAAAAAACCGGAGTTTGCACAGCACTAAACAGGACAAAAGAAAATGGACAAATCCTATGAGTATTTATGATAAGTGCTTGCAATTAAGTCAATGAAAAACATCACGTCCACAGTAGCAAAGGGAAAGCACGAAAACGTGAAGCTGTATGCTGCTTAATGGGCAAAAACTTGAAAACGACATATTAAAGGGACAAGGTATAAAACTTTATATGATAGTTGCTAGATTAAGTTTACAGTAACTGACGAGTGTCTAAAAGGGTTCTATTTAAACGTCTTGCCGTTCTTGGCGTTTACAGAATATATTAATGAATAAATGCTGATTACAATCAGCAAAATAAATAAATACAAATGTCCTGAGTGACCTGTGACCACAAACACTACAATAGCAATTCAGATCGAGTTTTTGTTTACCTGCTTTACCATACGGTGTTTGGTTTCTTCAGGTTTTCTGGTTTCTCTTCAAGATATATTAAACCGGCTGTTTGTATCCTGCTTTTATTCGTTGTTCTGCTTCTTTCCATTTGAAACCATTTTGTTTCGCAAAATATGGAAATTATATAAAGTTTGCTTCAAAGCTAGTCACCACCATATATATATATATATATATATATATATATATATATATATATATATATATATATACAAACTATTTTCAGATTTTGTCTCCCTTGATTTTTATACACGCGTGTAAAGTGGACTTCGCGCATGTCGAGATTAGCCCCCGAGCCGGGCGTAGGGCCGAAGGCCCGGAGCCCGGCTCGGGGATTATATTGGCCTTCTTGTTTAGATCAGAATATGTGAATAAAGATAACCAGTTCTCTTTTATTTGTATTCAAATCAAGTCAGAAATGTTCTCGCCAAAACTTACAGGGCCGAGAAAAAAGCGTGTTGACCCGGAGTCCCGGACACAGACCGGGGGTCAATATCGTAAAATCCCGACCGCTCAGAGTTTGGTATGATGTTATAATGGCCGATATTTCATTAAAGTATTACTGTATGTAATTGTATGTGAGGAACATGACTGGTTCAAAGTTATTTTTCTGATGAATATCTTTTTACTCAATCATGCATCAAAATTTAATCAAAATGAACATGAAGATATGGATAACATACTTGTGACAAAATTACGTACTCAAAGGTTCAAAGCACTTACAACATTGAATATAAATCCTAATGGATCAATAAAGCTACTGTCCATTGCCGATCTCAAACTCAAATACAAGGAACAGTCGGTAAAAACACAAATGGTACATAAAATAATACATGTGTATGCAAGCTTCCTACTCAGCATAACAAATATATTTAACTCGTTTAATAATATTAACTGTTAAGCACACAAATAATAATGCAAAGAATATAAAGATGCTGTCAATGTCAACAAACTGTTTCCTGAAAGTCTGTCATCTTCATGTATTTTCCTTGTGTTCTCACATCTTGGATTTTGTTTGCAATAGTTTTCATGAGGTTTTAACAGGTCCTGAGTTCAGACCAATTCAGCCAAGATCATTGAACAACGTGCAGACAACTGTTACATGTAGTATTGCTGAAGCCAATATGTAGAAAACCTATGAACATTGCAATTGCTCGACCAAAGGCATTAGAAAGGCCAATATAAAGATCCAGAATGTTAGCGTTAACTCTGTACTGGCGGTATTAAATATTTATGGAATGTAGAGACCCGCTATAAAGCCATGAGAAAAATATACTGTAGTCTGTATATCGTTGTCGGTTGTAGTCCAGTTCCAGACCCAATGTCGGTTGCCACTTGGATGCGACAGCTTCGGCGGGGCTAGAAACCGTTTTGTGAACACCGGCGGAGAAGTTTATAAACAAGATACTTGCGAGCTGCATAACTGACTTCAAACACTTCCATACCAAGCAAGCAGCTGGCAAAAACACTTCACTTTGAACTACTCGATCGAAATGCCACTGTTCATGAAAATCCGCCATGATGAAACATCAGCATTTGAGCTGTGACGTCATGCCTGCAGTTTCGCAAAGCCTGTCGGGGCAATATCGCGACCCCTGCAAAAACAATAATAATACCAACAAGAAACTATTTCTAAAAAGAAATAGCTGTTTCGTTCCCGTCAGCCTCTTATAAGAAGCTGTTGCATGCCGATGGGGGCAATGACGAATTTTAGCTCGGCCAATTCCCGCCAGTGCTCTGACGCGACAAGGCCTACAATTTTGGAAGCAAAATTTTTTTATGGTTACGCTGTCGCGGAGAGGTATAAACGTTCTGCGTATAAGTACAATTGGTTTTTGGCCTACGGGGGAACTGAATTTGAACAGATTGAATTTGAACTTAATGTCATTCAATGGAGTCGTTTTCTTGATAATCATCAACAAAACATACAGCGGGACAGTCACACTTCCTGTTTCTTTTAGGCCTAGTTTATGCGTCGGACAATCGTCGCATTTCAGACGAATTTATAGTAATTTAATCAATTAAATGAAAAGTAAATTCGTAGACTGAAATGTGATGTCACGGCGCAACGAATTAAATGTATAAATTTCCTGCTCTTAATTTAGTTTTTCGTGTTTTAATGTGCAAAACATTAAATTTAATTGTCTGAATTAATTTCGTCGTATAAAACGAAGTCGCATTGTTGTCGTCGAAGTTAATATGAATTATAAATTTGTCTTAATTAAATGCGATGATTGTGCGATATATAAACCAGGCCTTACCTGTTAGCGTTCTTGAGAACGCAATTATTTTGGCAACGTGAATAGGAGAAATGTACATGTGGCGTCAGTACGACGGAAATTTTGCGGTTATTTATATGTCGCTGTTTAGGAAAGCCGGCTACATTAGCGGTCATTTATGCCACC
Organism: Corallium rubrum; assembly: GCA_964035015.1. NCBI lineage: Eukaryota > Metazoa > Cnidaria > Anthozoa > Scleralcyonacea > Coralliidae > Corallium > Corallium rubrum. Next base: position 460,377 of record CAXIUP010000285.1, on the reverse strand, counting down.
GATATTTAAGTTAAAAGTTATTAAATAATCTTCAATCTGTGTGTAATTCTTGCAAAGTTTGTATTTGATCGGAATAAATACTGGAGTGATTGAGTAGGTTTTCCAAGGCCAAGGGTCAACTCGACCACTGACTCGACCCGACCTTTCGGAATGCTATTCGCCCAATCTCAATCTTTATTGTTAAATCTAAAGCGGCAACGAGCAGTTAGAATGCAATTTCGGAGAATTCAAAGAGGGGAACGTTCCTACCGTACTCAGCATTCGCTTGTTCATAGTATTGTATGATTCACTTCTCACGGGATTGTTTACGTCGTTCAGCTAATTATGCTAGATTAGCAATATTATTTCACTTCGTTTTGGCGTTTAACCACACCTACAACTAAATTTTTTATGCGGAATTTTGATTTCATTGGATAAGATCGAAGTTTTGGCTTATGCTGCCAACAACACTGCACTGCGATTGGACTATTTTCATCTGTGATGACAGTTTCTTTTGTGACGTCAATGGAAAGCTAACACAGTAACAGTTTCGTTCCTGCGGGGAACGAAACAAAAACTGGACCGAAACCTAGACTCGTTCTACCACAGGTAGCCCGAGTAATAAATCATACAAATCCTTTATAATCAGTTTGTCTTGATCGAGACGGCGGAATCGAATACGACACAGATCGAAATATACTGTAAATAGCTCAGCACCGTTTAGTGTGGATTTACCGGCGATCAAGGTCTGCAGTTGTAAGCATATAAACGCCCTGGTTGTAAGCGTAGTGAGCACAATTTTCAGCCACATGTCTGATTAATAACAATGCATGTTCTGAAGTCACTTGTGATCTTCTAAAAACTTCGAGACAGAGCAAAGCTTCGCAAAGAAAAATAATACAGAAAGCCCGGTAGCCACAGGTAGCTCGGGTAATAATAAATAATAATAATAATAATAATAATAATAATAATAATAATAATAATAATAATAATAGATAGGTAATTGAATGTAATGAAAATTTAAATATTTAAATTCACTGAAATAGTAATTTAGCCTTTGAACATGTTGTAATTAGTAATACAACAAAGCATTACGTCTAAATAAATATTTTGAATAATACAACTACCTCGAATTTTGTGCTGGGCTCTTATATATGTCACAAGATTCTCTAGTATTTTCAGTATGTTTTGGTATGTTTGAATGAAATTGAATTTACAATCCCCAATTAGTTATCTTAGACTCTCAAGCTAAATAAATACCAGTGTCCGCATGTACGCATTGCGTACCTATTTCTATTCTGAGGTTTAACATTGGAACAGTTTGCCAGCTTAAGTTTATATAAGCCTCTGTAATTATTGTTTGTTTTTGCTATCAGTTTCTAGCGCTATTAGGACATGGCACAAGTTTTTCCTCAACCAAACATTGCTTTGGAAATTTGTCAATAACAGAAGAGCTACATGCATAAAACAGGATGTAAGGGATGGGCGGGGTTTTTTGAATGGGGGTTTATACTTGTATACAAAAACGGATCAGGTGTTGCTTATTTTAATCATGGGGGAGTTTACGTAAACGCATGTAAAAGCGGGCGAGGGGTTGTTGCGTTCATGTATTTCTAATCATTATTTTATTGTGACATCATCATTACTCGAAGGCAATTACATCTAACTTATCATAATGATTTGATTAAGTTCTTTCCTTCGACTCATTTTCTAGCAATAGTAGTATCCTACAACAAGATCCACTTGAAACCAACTACCCAATGAACTAAGAGACCTATTCACATCAGCACAGTTATTTAAATCTGATCTCTATAAACTATACTCTAACTATCTCTAGTTAACGCTGGCAAAAGCTCGGCACGTGATCCTAAAATACTCCAACTATTTTAAAATAGTTCACAGCCAAAAGTTATTGCATGTTTATGCTTTATGCTGCTGACACAGTCAACCATGTTGACATACTCAGGGCTTTCAGAATTATTTCAAGTAGGCGGCTGTGATGAGAAACTAGGCGGCTGTGAGGCGAGTGGGGAGTTTTTATCTTTAAACTACAACTAAAGCCGCTCTAATATATTGTAATAAAGAACAACTGCTTAGACATTTTTTTATACCGAATTTTATCAAACTTTACAAATTTGCAGTCTTTTAGTTATAATAAAAATATAGTAAGTAAAACAATTAACAATTTTTATTTGTTTGTAAAGGTAATTTTAAATAAGAAGATATGACAAAGTAAACAATAATTATATGTGAAGAGAACAGGGGCGGCGCGGAGCGTAAATTTTTTGTTATTAGTTGTGGTATATAAGGTAGGGGGGTCTGGGGGTATCCACCCCCAGAAAATTTTGAAATGTAGAGGCTCTGAAATGCAATTTCCAGCATTCTACAGAAGATATTCTTTGAAAAAATCAAGCGAGATGAAGATCTAAATGCTAAGTATTTAACGCAGTTCGATGACTTCATGACCAAATTAACGGAAACATCCATTGAATTATATCTGTCTATGACTGTGATGTGACTTAGTGATTAATAATATTGTAGCGGTACATTCCTTATATTCAAACTGCGCAAACGGTAAGTCTACTTGTGGGAATTGGGGCAAAATCGAAAATCAGGATTGAATGTCAATATGCGGCATGGAGAAACCCGTTGAATTGTTGGCAATGCATAACAAACTTGTTCACTGTTCTCTTACTTAGTTTTTAAGTTTACAGTTAACAGTTGTGACTCGATAGTAAAGAAAAAAGTTTTGAAACATCCCAGCGATGGCCACAACAGCCGTCAACTCAAAACTCATCCCGGCTTAGCTTGCCTGATGCGCCGACAATACATATGATCAGCGCAACGTCTGCCTGCTTTTGCGAACGCCAAGTGGTCAAGGTATTAGAATCGCAAAACTAATACCTTGTAGGATTGCGTTCTTAGATATACAAATATTCGCATCGTTCTTACCTTTGAAGGAAGAATTATGCCTTTATTACTCGGGCTACTGTGGTAGAACGAGTCTAGGTTTCGGTCTGGTTTTTGTTTTTTCGGTCGCGATATGGCCCCAACAGGCTTTGCGAAACTGCAGGCATGACGTCACAGCTCAAATGCTGATGTTTCATCATGGCGGATTTTCATGCAGGAGTAGCGAGTTTTTTCTTCTGACGCCTTTGGTTGTGTTGTTCGAAGTGAATTTGTGTTTTAATGATAAACACGTTCGCAATGCTTTTATACCATAGTAGACGTGGGTTGGTCCGCGATCTCGATAACCGTACGCTGAAAATGTGTAGTACTCGATCAAACTTTTACGAAAATTCTCGATCAATGTGATTCTCCGACAATTTACATGTGTTATTAATTAAATGGTACTGAAAAATGTTGCTCAATGCTGTAAATCAAAGAACAAAGAAAGTTGATAAAGCCAACTTGCAAGTGAAAGGTAAACATGCTGTGTTTCACATCTTCGTCGAAGTTGTCATTTAACTGAACAGACTTGTGTCTGACAGTCTGTGAATGCTGTATGTAAGCTTAAGTGTATTGAGGTAACTATTAATATTTGTGGTTTGCTTTATTTGCTTGTATTGTTTATTATTGTACTGGTGTCTTGCACTAAAAGTCGATGTCGTTAAACAGTTTATACATTACTTTCATCAAGTGTGTATTATTGTTTGGATACACCAATATAGCCCGACCATTCCAATGTTTTTGTACACCAGTATGGCCACCATTTCAATGTTTTGGTACACCAGTATGGCCACCATTTCATTGTTTTGGTTCATCAGTATTGCCACCATTTCATTGTTTTGGTACACCAATATGGCCGATTGGCCACTATTTCATTGTTTTGCTCCAGTGTCCACTATTAAGTAGCCCGAGTTAACGCCTAGCAGGCGTCTTGTTTTGTTAAAGATGGATTCAAGAAGGTTTTCCTTTCGTCAGATAAGTTCTAGTCGCCATATCAAAGCTTCAAAATTGTTATAAATAATCGCTCTTTGTTTCCATATTATTGAAGTATTGAACTCCAGTGTTAGGAGCTTTTCCTTGTGAAATAGGCGATACAGCCGATACTACATGGATGATTTATATATTGGGATGTTATATATTGTTAATGTAATGAAGTGAAAAAAATTGCAGACTTCTGGCTGCGAAACAAAAGCAGTTTTAAATCGAAATAGTAAAGGGTCTGACTTCAAAATATAAATATTGTACCACCTGTGGTGAAATTTAACACCGAAAATCCGCGTTTCTTGTCAAGCCAAGGTATTAGTTTTGAGATTCTAATACCTTGAGGTCTAAGCCTTTCAAACACTCGTCGCTAAAGTCGAAGGACGTTGCGCGATTCAGCGAGGACGGTATGGTACTGTGGAATACTAAACTTTTTAGTGCTTAGCTACCAGATAATTGAAATCAAACAATCATTCCGTCTCTGTTCTGTAAGAATAAGTACTTTGTGATGGAATAATTATATTATTTTACAATTCATTTCAATCTGGAGAAAAAAAAGGTATTAGACTAATACCTTTAATACCTTAGCGCGCCGCCCCTGGAAGAGAATTGTTTGGTTTGAGGAGTACTGCATAATATATGTCAATAAATTCATGCACGTGACTACCAAATATGTTTAATATGCAAATCAATAAAAATAACGATGTCGATGACTTGAGTTTTACGACAGAAAACGTCTTTTAAAAAAAATAAATCAGTCTTAGTGATACATAATTTAACTCAGTACATTTTTACCTGGTAAGTTGCATGTTTTTTAGTAATTCCAAACGAAAAAAGCGTCCCGCGGCGTTTGTTAGACCCCGTTTCACGATACCGGCACAAAAATGACATGAAAACGGCATCGTGTAAACGGGGTCTTAGACATCGGATGAAGGATCTAAAGGCACACAGGGCTTTTCTTTGAGTAATCAAATTATTATGGATCGACGGATACATTTCGACAGGATTACTCGAAGTACTCGTTTTTTCCGCTTACCAAGATGGACGACGTCAATATTTTTGAACGAATATACAAACATCGAGGAATAAAAGTAGACAAGGTTGAGTAAAGAATGACTTTATTTTGATGCTTAAAGTAGAGAGAAAGGTGCAGAGTAGATATATTGATATTTGAAAGAAAAGTAGCCGGCGGTAAACCTCGTGGCAACCGGCGGAGCACCGCCGGTCGCCGGCTTATTTTGAAAGCCCTGCATACTGTGTTTTTTAAACTAAAAGTTAACTGCCACTTTGCAACGTGACTGCATAACTGTTGCATGTCAAACTGCATAATTCTCTTTGTTACAGTGCAAGCTCCAGATGCCGAGCTGCTAATATTTAATGTTAGCATATACCTCGCAGGTGAATAGTGCTTTTCACGCAATCTGATTGGTTCCTCTAGCTCGGGATATCCTGCACTATTCACCTGCGGGAAAAACAAAATGGCGGCCAGTTTTGCTTTGTTTACAGATCAGCCTTGTTTATCAACAAAATCTCCTAGTAGAATAACGAGAAAAGTCAACAAAATTTAGTAGAAGAGTGTCCACAGGTATGTTTCTTTACAATTTTCTAGCCATTAATATATTCAAAAGTTGTAAAAACTGTTTTGTCGACAAATATCGAGTACGCCAATTTGCTAGCGGCCGTATCTTGTATGAAAATACCGAAAAATATAAGAATGTTAAACTTATTATTTCATTTATGAGGAGGTATATGCTCAAACAAATATTCACCTCAGTGTCGGTGAATAGTGTAGATATTTACCTCGCAGCTTCGTGGCTCGGTGAATGAATATCCAGCACTATTCACCTCCACTTCGGTGAATAATTGTTAATTAGCACACTACTTTGATTTCACTATTAACATGGAATATAATTAAGAATCACAATGTTAACAGCCGACAATCGATGCTAAAAGCTTCACACCAAAACAAAACGTGTAGTCTGTGCGGAAACGGAATGGCGGAATTGGGGATAAAACGCGGAATTGGAGATAAAACGCGGAATTGGTAACTAAATGTGGAATTGGTAACAAAACGCGGAATTGGAGATATAACGCGGAATTGGGGATATATCGCGGACTTGGGGATAAAACGCGGAATTGGAGATAAAACGCGGAATTGGGGATAAAACGCGGAATTGGGGATAAAACGCGGAATTGGGAACAAAACGCGGAATTGGAGATAAAACGCAGCATTGAAGATAAAACGCACAATTGGAGATAAAACGCGGAATTGGAGATAAAACGCGGAATTGGAGATAAAACGCGGAATTGGAGATAAAACGCGGAATTGGAGATAAAACGCGGAATTGGAGATAAAACGCGGAATTGGAGATAAAACGCGGAATTGGGGATAAAAGACAGCATACGAATTAACCAGTACGCCGCCGATCAATTTACAAAATACGAATCAGCGAAAGATTTGCCCCAGGTCTCAGTTATTGAATTTCAATAAGAACTTAGAAAGTGTGTTCAGCTCACTTCTAAAATAATACTTTGAAGTGGCATTGAGTTGCACGTTTCTACTTTCTCGCAACGCAATAAAAACAAATGACGACCAAAGGACACGGAAGATGAGAGTTTACCCGATTGGCACGTCTTTAATTTCCGAGCATCTCTGCTTTGAACATCTCCCCTTTTTGGAGTAATGTGCAATGCAGATACGTTGATGCAGCAATTAGATATTTCTGTATTGTGTTCAACACAGAATTAGGCATGCAGATATACATTTAAGGTGGCTTGGTAGGAATAAACTAGAAATTACTATCGCAAGTGAAGTGCTGCCTGAAATAGGACAAAAACGTTTAACCTACTCTGCAGGCAACTCTATGCAGTCTGTGGCCAATGTGACACCCCCCCTTGCCCATTCCACCCGAGATTGCTAACTCCACCGGCCCGAGATTGCTCACTCCACCCGAGATTGCCCACTCCACCCGAGATTGCCCACTCCACCCAAGATTGCCCACTCCACCCAACCCAAGATTGCTCACTCCACCCAATTGCCTACTCCACCCGAGATTGCCCACTCCACCCGAGATTGCCCACTCCACCCAAGATTGCCCACTGCACCCGAGATTGCCCACTGCACCCAAGATTGCCCACTCCACCCAACCCAAGATTGCTCACTCCACCCGATTGCCTACTCCACCCGAGATTGCCCACTCCACCCGAGATTGCCCACTCCACCCAAAATTGCCCACTCCACCCACCGTGAAATCTCCTACCAAGAAACACAGTTGTCAGTTGTAGAAACTGATATCTTACCTCGACAAGATAAACTCTCCAGCACGGCTTGACTCGTAGCATTTCCAGTTCAGAAAATCCATTGCTATCGTGGACACTCACTCACCAATCATTGCCAAACATTCCATTCGTATTTACCTCCGTAAATACTCGACACTGCAGTATGACGCTCTGACGTCACAAAATTGGACATCCAAGCAACTCGCCGAAAAAACTCAAGATCTCACTCCTTTCCATAGCTCGGTCAAGAGAACTGGGTAAGAGACACAGCTCACCCAAACTAAGGCACCAATTTTAAAAAATCATATTTTTTTCCTCTAAAACGTTTTGCAGTGTACATTTGTGCCTCATTCTAGTTCCTTGCATAGTCCTAGTGTCAGTGCTGATAATTTTCCACTTGCAGCATTTGTGTATCTGGACAAATCACATTTATTGTAATATGCAAATTTAATGCAAATTAGCATTTCTGAACTTACTAGAACAAAGATTTCCCCCCTCCTGTCTAATTCTTTTAATACTCAAGAGTAACACTAGGGCTGTGCAAGGAACTAGAATAAGACATGAATCTACGCCGTGAAACGTTTTAGAAGGAAAAATCTGATTGTTTATAGGTTTTTCGTATCGAGCCACCTTAAGCATTATACATTTCTGCATTGTGCTTATTTGCCCAAGAGCAGCACAGAATTAGGTCCACATATAGTTTTACAAGAGACACACGTTAAGGTTTACCTATTTACCTATCTTTTGCTGTTATGAGCAGAGACAGCGAGACTGCCATATTGCCTTCCAACCGAAAGATAATGTAAAAAACATTACTTCCCAACCTCCTAGAGCGTCAGACAGCAGGTCAGATCCAGTTTTAGGTTTTGCCTTTTAGATTTTTTTTTTCTGTTTAAGTTTTCGTCCCCGAGTCTTATCAGTTTTTGACCATAAGTATAATTTCCGATTTACGCCATACTCACGGAAATTAATAAATAAGATGCTATAATAAAAATTCAAATCTTTATACAGACGGTCTAGATCACCATAGTGCTTTTCAGTAGAATTTTGCTATATCACAGCGCCGTGGTATTGTGAGAAATATAATTTTAACAAACTAACAGTGTATTCGACGTCACGTGTTATTCGGCATTCCTATATTCGCCAATTTACGTCCAATTCCGCGTTTTATCCCCAATTCCGTCATTCCGTTTCCGCAATTCCGCTTCCGCATTTTATCCCAACCCCATGCATGATGTTGCCTTAATAGTCATTGTTTATCCTATTAAAACTGCTCGTGCTGCTGTTTAACATATTGAACAACTGAGTTCAATAAACTGGTCGTGTATGGACACCATTGTCATACATTATATGTTTTTATCAGTATTCATTACTCTGGCTACCTGTCTGTGGTAGGCCGTGTCTAGGTTTCAGCTCCGTGTTTGTTTCTGGGTTTTTTTCCAGGTCGCGCAGATGCAGTTTTGCAAAATTTACTTCCGGTAGTATTCATGCTTCCGGTGAGGAATGTTGCTTGCTCAATCATGCGAGTTTTTTCTTACAATCGTGCGAGTTTTCTCGCTTTTGGTCAGCTTTGTTTTGGTGAAGGTGTTCTTGGACGTTGATGGTACTTTTTGGCAGTTCATCAGTAATGTGACTGACAGTGACTATGCTCACAATCCTTACTTACTATGCTTACAACTGCACAAATAATAGTAATGTATTAATACTAGTAGGCGCGGTCAAAGCGCCCGATTTCAATCATAATATAGAAACTGCTTTGTCAGTATCACATTTAGTTGCGTAGTTTCTCTGCGCAATGTTTTGTCGATCACTTACCGTCATGAATTCTTACCTGTTTCGGCTATTTGTAATTTGTGTGCCTATCCGACTACGTTAACTATTCGTGATGAACTCGTGTCTCATGAACACTTTTCAGGGTTTAGTTTGAATTTTACGGACTTGTGATAAACGTTTTGGTCTATAGAGGCGCGGCGCATATCTTACACCAAACTGGCCAGTCAGTACGCCATTTTTTCTAGGTATTGGTATATTACTTTACGGCCGTACAATAATAACTCGCGATCGAATGACGATATCCTACACCAACTAGACCTAAAATTTTTATGTCTGTGATCTAAATCGTTCGATTTTAATTTGTTGATAGTGTATACGACTATATTCGTCAATATCATTCACTTGAAATGTTAGCGTTAGTGAACGTACTTATAGTCACTGTTTAAAGAAAAGAAATTTTGTGTATAGAGCCATTTTACGATCGTCGATCGAGAAGAGAAACAATATTGTTTTGGTCAAGGTCATGAAATGGGCAGTTAATCGCTCTTAACGTGTGTATGCAGTGATTCATTCTATTGTTTAGATTCTTGAGTGTAAGTAGCTGCTTTTGAATCATTTGGTGCGCAAGATTCTTGACTACTTAATAATGAATGAACACGACACATGCAGCGACATTGACTGAGAAAGAAATTACAGAAAAATAGCTTTCTGGAGGAGATAGATATACGTTACGTATCATATAAAACTGTGCGTTAGTGTTTTTCTCTTTGCAACTCGCTCCGGACCTCCGGTTGGGTTTAAAGAATCTGTAGTTATGAGCACCTCAACCCTCTAGGCTCTAGTCTTCTTGAATTCTATTGTCATACGCAGAAAACTCCGTAGCTGGCGTCTTGTTGTCTATGTACGAACAACTTTGTTTTCTAAAATATGTAAGCGTATTTAAGCTTATAATTTGTGGTATGCCCTGTGCTCTCAAGAACAAAGTTCTTGAAACTTTGTTTTTGCGAGCCCAGGGCATACCGTGTAAGTGCCGAGTTGAGGGAAAGTGAGCAACAGTATGTATTTGACGTTTTAAAGGCGAATATACTATCCTAATGATTTCTTAAAAGAACTGTTTAAAACCATTTACACCACGACCACGCAAAAACACTGAGGATGAAAATTCGACGATGGGTTTTGCGATTGTTCCGTACATTCAAGGAATTGCAGAACCAATTAAAAGAATATTCGGCAGTTTCAACGTAAAAGTTGCTCAAAAACCTAATTTTTGCAAAACCTAAGGATCGTATTGTGAAAGAACAGAGCAAAGATGCTATTTATTCCATTCCGTTCAATGACTGTAATCAGGAGTACATCGACCAGGGAAAACGTCAGTTTAGCACGCGTTTAAAAGTGCACCAAAAAAGCGGTTTCCTTTTCAAAAAAGGAAAATTCTGCTTTGTCGGAGCAGGCGTGCAAAACCAACCATGAGATTGCGTGGGATAATTCAAAAATTATTACTACCAACCCACGGTTGCACCAAAGACGTTAAAAAATTAGGAGGCTTGGCACATCAATAGCGCCCACGTTCCATTAAATCGTGATGACGGCGGTCTATAGGTGAGTTTCAGGGTGTTGCGCGCATCATTTTTCAACAAAACTGGCAAGCTCCACTCAAAGTAAACATCAACAAAGTATAGATACAGTTTTATTCTGCTGTTGTTGGCTTGGAGGTGGCTTGCTAGCAAGTCTGTTTGCCATTGCTTACTTTGTGTGGAGCCCACCAAGAGCCCGCCAATTCATTTGCAAAATGATGCGCGCGCAATACCCTGAAATTCGCCTATCGCCGGAAGCCTGTTTGCTTGCATCTTGTTAATAGATAACTTCATCCATATGAGAGTATAACAACGATCACCCCTGATGAAGACACTACATTGGAGTGTCGAAACGTTGGGTCATGAACAGTAGTAACCATTTAAGCTACTTTCAAGTTCAACGAGTAGCGTTAAACTATAGGACCATTTATACGGGAGAAAATAAGTCGGCCCGTATAAATGGTCAAGTCGCGACTTATTAGAAATTGACCATTTATACGAGTGTGTTCGCGACTTAAATATAAGACGCGTCTTAGTTAAGTCGTGACTTATTTTCTCCCGTTTAAATGACCCTAATGTCTAGTCAAGAAGATAATTGCCCAGCAAATAATTTTCAAAAAAGCCATAACGATAAGGTTTGGAAAAACATAATTTAATTTACTAACGTTTCGTCACTATTCAAGTAACATCTTCAGAGTGATAAATATTTACACGATTTCGACTATTATACTTAACTGATACAAAAATAGATGTGATGAAATAAGAGAAGGAAAAGGGAGTGGTAGAGAGGTGAAGAATCAGTGATAGAGATTAAAATAGTGTTAAAGGAAAGGAACGGATATTGTTATTGAGAGTAGGGTTGACTTGAAAGATGAATAAACTTTCTTTGATGAGAACATCAAAGAAAACGAAACGTTAGTAAATTAAATTATGTTTTTCCAAACCTTATCGTTATGGCTTTTTTGAAAATTATTTGCTGGGCAATTATCTTCTTGACTAGACTACGCTTTCCGCCTGGTATATCAGTAGCTACACCCTAATGTCTGTTACGTAGAAGTTATGTGTAATTTTAGGTGTGATAAAACAAACTATTTCTTTGAAAACTTTGATTCTTCAATTTACCTAAGGCGTTCATTCAAAGTCCCAGAAATGTCCTTGACTTTCACGGTTGTTGAACTTTGTGGGCAGTGGGAACCTTAAAGTTGCAGGCGCGGCGGAACCGGTACGACCTTCGTCGCACTTATAATTCTTCTAATAAATAATTCTACCCGTTCATTTTAGTTTGAATTTAACAATTTGTATTAATAAGCATAGTCAAATCAGATCGGGAAAAGTGTTGTCTTTTGAGTATTTTATGTAATATACAACAACGAGTTTGAGTATTTCATCAGGGGATCCAAACACGAGAAAACATGATTGTTTTCGAGTGTTTGGATTCCCCTGATGAAACACGATAAACGAGTTGTTGATATGGCATCTCAATCGAGCGATTTCAATTACAAAATACAATTAAAATAAACCCTCAAGAGATTTTATTCTTGAGTGTGTGTAAAATTTTTATTTATTTTGCATAGATAATTAAGATCTTAAGAATTAGATGAACACCGGTTTTCATCTAATATCTTGGGCTTTCCTGGCGTGTCCAACGTCAATCAGGTGATTGAATGGACTATTGTAATTGGCTGATTATCTCATGAATTATTAATGAGTTTGAGATGTACTGTTTAATAAACGAGCAGGAGTGTTTTATCAGATATAAAGACACGAGGCGAAGCCGAGTGTTTTTATATCTGATAAAACACGAACTGCGAGTTTATTGAACGGCTTCAAAAACGAACCACTTGGTAAGTTCATTGGCGTAGTAAGTTTGAAAAATAACCTTGTCTAAGCCGAAAAAATCAAAGCTAAAGTTTATGTAAATCAGGAGGTATCTTTATCACATATAAAGACACTGATTAAACATTAATTTCTTTTGAATTTTCCTCATGAATTATTAATGAGTTTTTGAAATGACGTTTCATAACCTTCAGAATCTAAATTAGCAGTATAATAAGTTATCAGTATCTAAATACTGTTATGTGTTACCCTCAATAAATAAAGTCGCTTACGTACTGAATTCCTCTGCTTTATCTTATGAATTATTTGTTAATGAAGTTGAGAACTTCGTTTGCTAACTCTTTCTATAAGATAAACAAAGAAAATGTATAATTTATAATCATGAGCCAATTATACAAACACTTCTCTATGAAGTGAGAGGCGTTTTACGTGTCAACGAATTGCGTGGAATAAATCTTCCGCTCACTACAATTAAACTTTGTTTAATATTTGAATATGACCGACGAGATGTTTTGATTTTGTTGACTGAAACACAATCTAATAACTAATATTTCTGTATTTTCTTTTCTGTTGACTACGGTATGTCTCAAATTTTGTTCATTCAATAATTAGGCTAGCGTATTTTTCTTACTTGCCTTCGAAAGCTTATCGAACCAAGTTGATTGGTTTTGAAAAGTGGCATAAGATTTCGCGCCATATTGAATTCATATGGCAAGCTAACCCGCGCATGCGCAGACGTGTTTCTGCAGTGTTTATATATCTAAAGCAATTGTCAAAACTGTGCATATACATGTACGTGGAAAATAGCCCGTGAGCCAACTCACTTGTTTGAGGGAAGGGCGACAACAAAAAATTGAGTCTGCATGGAAAGTATTGTCTTACAAATTCTGTTTTAACACTGTTTTAATGCAGATGATCCACGAACATAACAAAGCTCGTGATCTAACTAAATCGATATCGTGTTGTTTTTAGCTTAATGTTTGTAATTATCTTGTGTATCAGTGTAGTTGTATTTGTTGTAATCTTTAGGGACCGCAGTAATTGGCATAAGCTGTTGCGGTTGCCCTGCCAGTTGTTTGTGTCGATGTCTGTACGTATTGTTTGAGTATGGCAAAGCAAATAAAATAAAATAAATTACGGCTTCCCATTGACGTGAGAAGTCAACAAGCAAAGACTGATCAATAATATGAGAATAAACAAAAAAAATTATTTTTGAACGCTTTGGAAGTTCTGACTCTCAATAAATGGGATTATGGGGCAATGCTTACCCAACAACCAAGCAAACCTTAAAACCAAGATAGACTTATTTCGTTAAAATCCCTTTCGTTAAAAGTCTATTTAAAAAACACCTAATTTTTTTTATCTACTGCGCATGCGAGTATATACTATGTCAGCATGCAAGGTTTTTCGATGTTAGTTAAGTAACAATAGAATATTCTTCGGAACCAATCAACTTTCAGAAGGTTTTTCCGATCACACCCCGTGTCAGTGCCAGCAGTCTGACGCAGTAGATACATGTACGCCCAAGCGTGCCTATTTTTTATTTATTTTAAAGTGTTTTTATGGAGATTCCAGCCTTATTCTTTCTTCTGAATGTCAGTTGAAAAATGAAGGGGCATTCATCCATCGCTCTTTTCCAGCAAACATGTCAGTACATGTGTGCGATACATAGATCTAATTGACATGTACTGTTTTTGTTCTCTTTTGTTAGCTAATGATGTTACTGCTTTAATTATTCTTCAGAGCAACCTACTGCTGTCATAAAGTGTTCTCCATCTTCTCCCATTGTTAAAGAAGGTGAAGATATTACATGTTTATGTAACTCTACTGGCGGCAATCCTCCTCCTACAGCATCATGGTCGAGAAATGGAATGATGATCAATGGAACTGGATATTTGAAGAAGAACTTGATTATTAAAAATATCAGCGCAGACGACACTGGAACTTATAACTGCACTGTTAGGAGTCACAATTTAACTGATACAAAATTTGTCAACATCACATTAAAACCGAAGCGTAAGTATGCACAGTATACTATGATTATTCAAACAAGTTATTTAACTCTTTCACTGCCAGATTTCTGGTGTTAGACAGACTGACAGAGTAAAATAGTCTGGTGTTAGACAGACTGACAGAGTAAAATAGTCTGGTGTTAGACAGAGTAAAATAGTCTGGTGTTAGACAGAGTAAAATAGTCTGGTCTTAGACACAGTAAAATAGTCTGGTGTTAGACACAGTAAAATAGTCTGGTGTTAGACAGAGTAAAATAGTCTGGTGTTAGACACAGTAAAATAGTCTGGTGTTAAACACAGTAATATAGTCTGGTGTTTGACAGAGTAAAATAGTCTGGTGTTAGACACAGTAAAATAGTCTGGTGTTAGACACAGTAAAATAGTCTGGTGTTAGACAGAGTAAAATAGTCTGGTGTTTGACAGAGTAAAATAGTCTGGTGTTAGACAGAGTAAAATAGTCTGGTGTTCGACACAGTAAAATAGTCTGGTGTTAGACAGAGTAAAATAGTCTGGTGTTAGACACAGTAAAATAGTCTGGTGTTAAACACAGTAATATAGTCTGGTGTTTGACAGAGTAAAATAGTCTGGTGTTAGACACAGTAAAATAGTCTGGTGTTAGACACAGTAAAATAGTCTGGTGTTAGACACAGTAAAATAGTCTGGTGTTAGACAGAGTAAAATAGTCTGGTGTTAGACAGAGTAAAATAGTCTGGTGTTAGACACAGTAAAATAGTCTGGTGTTAGACACAGTAAAATAGTCTGGTGTTTGACAGAGTAAAATAGTCTGGTGTTAGACAGAGTAAAATAGTTTGGTGTTAGACAGAGTAAAATAGTCTGGTGTTAGACAGAGTAAAATAGTCTGGTGTTAGACACAGTAAAATAGTCTGGTGTTAGACAGAGTAAAATAGTCTGGTGTTCGACACAGTAAAATAGTCTGGTGTTAGACAGAGTAAAAAGTCTGGTGTTAGACACAGTAAAATAGTTTAGCGTTAGACAAAGTCTAACCGGGAGGTGGGTGTTATTTGTGGGCGGTGCTGTCTTCTGTAAGGTGCTGGTAACACCTCCTTTCACTTGACTCTGAAGATGACCGCCGCTCGGGTCGTCGAAACGTTAGTCACCAACAACAGTCTTTCGCAAGACTACACTAACCTAGACGATCAATTTTTACAAACCTGTACTAATCCTAGGTTCAAACCATTTTCTTTAAAATGAAAACGTTGCAAAAATTTTTTTATTCGTGTGTTTAGATAAACCGACGAATATTTCCATCACAAGTAAGAAACCGAACAACGTCGTTACTTCTGGCGATAAAGTGGAAATTACTTGTATGGCCGATGCTTATCCTGAAGCTTCCTACAGTATCTCATTTAATGGTTTTCAACTACTCACTGATGATGTTAACGGGGTGTATAACATCAGTTCAGTAAATGATAGTCATGCTGGAAATTATACATGCGTGGCAAAGAACATTATTGGTAATGTTTCAGCACAGTTTGTCTTGACCGTAAATGGTAAGGCTTGTTTAAGAACTTGTTTTATTAGAACGGTAATTATTCGAATGTATAAACTAAACTGATTTTAGAGTGTTGTTTTCCCTAAAATTGCCCGCGGATTGCTGCGTCGGTTAAGTGTCTATGAAGCGAAAATTACGTTTGTGTTATTTGAAAGAAAACTTAAAATGACAAAGTAACATATTTTTCAGTTTTTCGTTTCTTTGCTTCGTTGTTGAGATATTTTAGTTTGTTTGATATGCAAATTAAACATTTTGACATCACACGTGCATAATGAGTTATCAGAGAAAGTTATATCGTTGCTATTATCGTCATTATTTTAAGTGGGTGGGAATGTAGATTTGAAAGAAAGGACTATGAGCTAATCATCCTTACTTGCAACCGCTATCTGAATTGCGAAAGACACACATCAACGTAGTCGAGTCGAAGGCATCTGGCAGTCAATTTGTCAGCTAGACCATCGATAAATCCGGAGAACCCGGAGAGTAACTATAGAACATCTCAGATTAATAGACCATTTGCACGATGACGTGAAACGGTGTTGGGTGACTACAACAACAACTAGAATGCTTTGCCAGTATTCTAGAGTTGGCTAAAAAGGATGACTCAAAAGGACCCGTCCAGTCCTTTCAGCGCTTTTCCAAAATATGTCGTTTGATTTTCCCAAATTTGTCATCAAGTTTCAGTGAGTTTCAAGATTTTAGCAATCTTTTTGATACCCTAACCTAAACATAAACCCTAACCCTAATCAGAAATCTGGCTTACCCCCTAACTTTTTGGAAAAACATACTTGACGACATATTTTGGAAAAGCCGTGAAAGGACTGGACGAGTCCTTTTGAGTAATCCCTTTTAGCCGAAACCCTAGAACACTGGCAAAGCATTCTGGTAGTTGTGGTCACCCAACGTCATCTCACGTCATCGTGCAAATGGCCTATTCTTTGAAATGTTCGCATGGTGACAAATTGTAATAATTAACTTTTCTCCTCAGCATTGAGAAGCAGCGCGCAAACAGGACACGCCATAGGATCTCCCTCCTCCGCAGGCCCTCGTTGCATCATGGACAGGTCACGCACATTTTCTGGAAGGTCTGCAAGATCCTGTAAAAAATTTGGTAAAATTTGGCACGGAATAATTTTGCATAATTATGGCTATATCCGAAGATTTTGAAAGACAGTGAAGACTTATGACATACGAATCATAGCTTTAAAATGAAAGAATTGCTGAAAAAAGCAATTACGGTTGAACTTTGTCAACTTTTGGCCGGAATAATCAACGAAAATGCACTTTAGTCTACCCGTAGACCGGAGACTCTTCGGTTTTAACTTTTTCGGTTTCCACAATAACTGAAACTTGAATTAGTTATACGCTACACTATAGCGTACAATTTAACAAAATGAGTATTAATCTCATTAATTCTTGGTCAGCTGACATCTTCGATAGCTAAATAAAACAAAAAGCAATAAGAAAAACCTGTACTTTCCTGACCATCGAATTTGCTTTTGTTCGGCAGATATTTCCCCCCCTCAATTCATTTTTGTCGCTAAAAATACTATGGGCAGAAGGTTGGTTTCTTCATTGTCATTTGTAAGAAAGTTTAGACCGATTTCCTCGTGGATCACAGAGTTAAAAGTACTCGGACGGACGTTTGTCTGTCAGCGGCCGGAAACCATTTTGTTTACAGGATCTTGCAGGCCCTCCAGGGTATTAGCTAGGATTTCTGATTTTGGCCGTGCTTCGAAAATTTTTGGGAGTGTACACTGTAGAAGTGAAAAAAACGCCTTATGTCCCTATTCTGTGCCGCCATATTGCTATTAATTCTTCCCGAGCTTTTCCGTCATGTGGGACTTCTGGTGAATACAAAAGGTTACATGAAGTTGTAATTAAAGTGGCGGGGCGGTATGAGCGCGGACTCACATGACGATCACTGGCTCACATCACGGATTTTACGAATTTTAAAAACATCAACATGTAGAATTTACGAACTTTCATACGACATAAATAGAAGCAAATTCTGTCTTAGTAAGTAGTAACATTCTATTTTATAAACCGACACGGCTTTATATAACACGGCCTTCTAGCTAAGACACTGAAGCCCTCTCAAAACTGTGACCTGTCCATGATGCAATGAGGGCCTGCGGAGGAGGCAGCCATAGGATTGTGGCAAGTGGAGCTTCTAATGTAATGTAGTGTATAATAATACAATACAATACAATATTTATTTATTGTCGATGGACGTGGGGAGTGGTTGCCCATTCTCCCGAGCCAGAGGCTCGTGTTACAAACGCTCGACCATTAAAATAAATATAAATAAATAAATTACAAGTAATAAATAGGTATAACAATAACAGTTATAAACTAGGCTTAAAAATAAGTTATACAGAGCAATATAGATAATTATGAAGATATTACAATAATAATAGTAATTCAATTACACAGTACGGTCTATAAGCACCTGTTGCATTGGCAGCCGGAAAAACTCATTCCCTTAATTTGGGAACGAAATTCAGACATAGAAGTATTAAATATCCTAAATCATGCTTCAAAGCCCTGCATTTTTTTTTGAGGTTTGCTAGATTAATTAAAGTTACACAGACATATACTCGAGTACTGCGTTCAAACAGCTAGATTAGACTGGTCGTTTTAATATTTTTGATATTATTAATATTATTAGTATTAATTATTTGAAAGTTTTCATGCCGATAATGTAATATAAATAAGTTTTGTGGAAACACCACGTAAAATATTTCTTTGCTAAGCTTTCGGCCTGTTGACTAAGGCCTTCATCAGAGCAATGACAACAAGTTGCTGGCTCACGTCATTTATAAACTAAGCAACTAAGCAACTGATCAATTAAATCACGTAAGAATATAAAGGGGTATCACGTTAATTTTTAATTTTTTCTAATTAATAAAATTAATGTGATACGCCATTGTATTCTTACGTGATTTAATTGATCAGTTGCTTGGTTTATAAATGACGTGAGCCAACAACTTGTTGTCATTGCTCTGATGAAGGCCTGAGTCAACAGGCCGAAAGCTTAGCAAAGAAATATTTTACGTGGTGTTTCCACAAAACGTATTTATATTATTAGTATTATTGATATTATTAGTACTATTAATATTATTAATATTATGAATATTATCAATATTATGAATATCATTAATATTATTAATATTATTAATACTATTAATATTATTATTATTATTAATATTAATATTAATATTATTAATACTATTAATATTATTATTATTATTATTATTATTATTATTATTATTTTTATTATTATTATGGGAGAAAAGGCCACACAAAATCGTTTAATTTTGAGACAGGAATGGTAAAAAGTATCGCAATTTAAACCCGATTGCCATGGTAAGATCATCCGCTCCACTCTGGAGAGCGTTTTCGAAACTCTCCGTTTTCGGTCATCGAAGACGTCGGATTAGTGTGAACGAAAGGCCTAACCGTATCAAAAAGTCTCCGTTTGCGTTTGAAAACGGATTAGTGTGAACATGGGCTCGGTCTATTGCAACATTGTGTGTTATAACTCTGTCCTCAGACTTTAGTTCAAAATACATGTCCGAATTCTACACACAACCAGACAGAGTGCTAAAAGGCGGTGCCCCGTTTGACGCTAAAAACGTCACGTCAAAAACATCGCTCATCGATTCCGCACGAACTGACAAACACACAGGCTGGAAATGAAGTGGCCTGAAAGTTACCTGCGTGCCCGCAGCAAACTCTTGGTGCGGTATTGATCTCATTTCCTCCCCGGGTACTCTCACTAGTTTGCGAAATAAATTAGCCTTCCTTCCTTCCTCGCCGTGGTCATTTTTTTCTTTTTGCGTTCATTGTTGTTTATTCGTGTGTTTAGATAAAGCGATAACTACTACTTTCGTAACTGTCAGAGTGAGCAGCACCGTCACTGTTGGTGATAAAGTGAATACAACTTGTAAGACTTTAATAGATTGGCCTTCAGTTATTAGCTAGGGAATAATTTTTATTAGTTCACGATCACCTCGGTTTTCTTTGATGTACTGCGGTTGTTTATTATTTATATTAGTTATATACTCCCAACCTAGGCTCGATTCCAGCCTTATCTCGACTCGCGGGACTTTACCCGCCCTCTACGAACGGCTGGACGCGTGAGTGGCTTGTTATGTCTGTGACGTAATGCATAATTTACCCACGGCAAAGATATTTTTGTCATTCATCCAACCAACACTATAAACAGAGTCAGTGAACGATAAATCGCAGATGTTTGAAATGGCAGAAATGCAGCAAAGACACGACTTATAATTCAGTGAGCTTCGTGAACTGAAGCAAGGTGCAATCTTTTCTTATGGACATCTTTAATCAACAATTTATAGGCCCGCCATTTCACGAAGACACAAACGGTCTGAAACGGTATTAATGTAAATAAACAGTCTGCTAAAAAGCTAATTGAACCTTGCGAATGTCATCTTCGTCGTTCTATAAATCGTCGCCGAACTCTGCCGTGATTCAAACTGACTTGAGAAACCGTATCTGATCATCTTCCATGAAAGAAATCAAAGGCGAAATCGCAGTTGTGATTGATTTCGAGTTAATATCAACAAACTATTAACACTGACTGAAATATCAGTGATTTTCCTGACCTAGTAGGTTAAATGGCAAATACATCTTGGCCACTAATGGTCACGTTGCAAATCTTTTAAAAAATAATCTTCAAAAGTTTCGAAAATTCGGTCGTACGCCTGGGCTGTCACGATGATTTACACAAATGTTCAATAATATATGCCTGCTGAAAATGTGCAGGCGCGTTTGTGATTGGTGGAAATTGACAATGACAAGCTCACGAGCCCAGCCGTGATTTCGGGGGCGGGTCGCAGCCCGAAATAAGGCTGGAAACCGAGCCTACTCCCAACCACGCATAAATCAACTTAATTGCCCCGGGCTAATATATATTAGCCCGGGGCAATTAACTTGATTTATGCGTGGTTGGGAAAATAAGCATTAATCAATGGTCACAAATGTGATAAAGGTTTTATCATCACGACTGAAGTGTTTTTTAGACAACCTCTGTGATAACGAACTCAGTATCTCAGGTTTTTTTTAGGCAAACCTCTGTGATCTTGAACTAAGTAGGTTATCGTTTTGAAGAATTTTAACAAAAATTTCTTTAGATAATTCTTTAGATTGTTTCTATTGGCCGAGAAATAATTTTAGATTATCGTTGAATAAATATAAACGATAATCACTGAGACTGAGGTGACTAATTGTTTTAGTAAAATTTTAGGCCTGAGAAGAATAACCAAGAAATTTAAAGCAGACGTCTTTAACTGTCGTAGTTTTGTCATGTAAATTTAAATAATGCTCATTGTTCAACTTCACGCTTTGACAGCTGTCTAAGCCTTCAGTTCCACATAGTCATTAAAACTGACCCAAAATTAAAATAATTTTATGAACTATCGCGAAATAGGCAGTCCAGCTCGACCAATCAGAAGACGAGAAATTCAATAGTTACTTCTAAAATTTTACGTAATATATAAAGGCCGACAATTCGGACTAGACCGGGTTTTCAAGTACGAGGAATTCGTTCCAGTCCGAGGCGAAGCCGAGGACTGCAACGAATTCCGAGTACTTGAAAACCCGGTCTAGTCCGAATTGGAGGCCTTTACATGACTTCTCAAAATCACTTAATGTATTCCCAAAATGATTTAGTGCATTAGTAATTAGTGTATGGATGAATAACCGATTGTGTGAAGTAATATTTCAAGTCCAAGGACTTGAAATATTATTTCCAGTCCTTGGACTGGAAATAATATTTCAAGTCCTCTGCCCAGTACTTCCCTGGTATTTCAAGTCCCTTCACGTGGTGCAATTCAGCGCTTCTGATTGACTGATTATCTCATGAATTATTAATGAGTTTGAGAATAATATATATTAGCCCGAAGGCATTAACTTGATTTATGCGTGGTTGGGAGTAATTATAAACAACCGCGGTACATCAAAGAAAACCGAGGTGATCGTCAACTAAGACGTGTTTATCACCGCAAAATAGTAAAAACAAACCCACAAAAACAATGCAGGACCACCGAATTTCCCTCAGATTTTTGAAAATACTAACTTCAGCGTAATAGATTTATATACTAAAGTTGTGATGATGAGTAAAACGGTTTTTTGTTGCTTTATTAGTTCGACCAACATCAGCACTAATCATGCCTACAAGAACGGTCAATCCATCGGCTTCAACGTCTACAGCTGTCCCAGCTACTAAAAAGCCAGGTATAGTATTTAGACATAGTTAGGCCCCTGTGGCTTAAGATGGCTCCCTGCGGTTTATTGATATGTCGAGTTTTGCTGATTTTATTGACGACCAAAGTTAAAAATGCTGTTTTTCGACCAACATTCGGACAAAATAAGTCATAAAACCGAAACCAGGCAGTAAATAAAAAAAAGGCTGACACCATTTTGCTAGAAATTTATTTTGGAATCGAACTGCGAAAAAAATTGAACAAAATGAAATGATTTGTTCTTAAGTCGCCCCGAGTGAAGCTCTCTGGTTTTACTTGAAAAATTTGCAACTATTATTGGCTTGTGTTTATCGCAACATAAATTCTGACGATTTGGGAGCGCTTTACCGAAATCATTTTGCAAACTTTAATAATGACCTCAACTCTTTCCTGTCTGAATCGGTCTTTAGTATTTTATTCTGGCTAACGCCAGACGATTTTATTCACCTCTGGGGAAGCCCTCGAACAGGAATGATTTATAAACTATCTTTCTAATAAGTGAAACACAAAAGATTTGTGCACGGTGAGGACCATCTCAAGATAAAATCATACCTCATTATAACGCTTTCAAGTTCGCCTGGCTTCCAGACCATTTCTCGATCGACTCTGTCTCAAGGTGAGGTTGTAACCATCTAGCGCCACGCGTGGCCTCGAACAAGACGTTGATGATTTTAGCGATAAAAATGCGCTGAAGTAAAACATTCTGTTGTGTTAATTACTTCATTGGACTTGTATTCGGGTATTTCTTGATTTTCATTTGTAATAATATACCGGGCAAAATTACTTGATTATGACTGGCTAATGAAGAAGGCATTTTTTTGTAATTCAGGGCAAAATTACGTGCACTTGATTGGTTCCTTCACTTCCTTGATCAGCAGTACTTGCATGCATGCATGTGATTGGTTGGTTTGTTACTTAGCAACAGTGAACCTCAGGAGTGACTTTTTTTCCAACAAATCTGCAAGGTTTTTCGGTCTGAAAATGCTTTTTTGTTTACTTTGAACTAATTTAAACTGTTGAAGGAGTGTAAACTATTAGTGAAAATGAATACACTAGAAAATTTACGAACTTTTACCTGTTTTTGTAAAGGCCCCGTTTACACGAGACCGCACGAATTTTTATCTCGACGAAAATTTGTCCGGATGGTTACGTTTACTCGGTCCGCTAAAATATTCGTTTACTTAACATTTCCGTTTACACGGAGTCGTATTAGACGTAAGTTCGAGGAGACCTGTCGGGGTTATTAGGTAAACTTTTCGGGTTAACGAGGGTAAATGGGTTAGTAAACAGTGGGGATTGGTCTTGTGGCATGCCTAAGGAAACACCGAAACGAGCCACCATTATGTAACAACGTTTTGGTGTTTATAAAATTTAGTTTGGTCGTTTGGAAAGGTAATTATGTCAGGAATTGCCTAAAAGCATTACGAAGGCGGCGTTCAGGATCTCGGCAGCCGAAATAGTTGTCCACAGAAGCACTGATAGCAGTATAAAACAACTTTCTTCTTCGAACTATTTATTTTCCTTGATAGAGCATACGCTGTTATTTTCAAGGAGGAGGTTTAACTCCAAATGAGGGGTTAAAAAAATTGGTCTAGAATAATTCGTTTTGGGGACTTAAATAAACTCCACATTTGGAGTTAAATTAACTCCTTGTTATTAGAGTTAAAATGAGCGTATCGAAAAAGAAGAATCCAAGTACTAACACCCCTGCCGCCCAGGCTTAACTTGCTTTGACTTACAGTCCGACGCCTAACCATAGTCAATCGAGATATGGTCTGGAAACTCAGCTAAAGTCTTTGGTCTATCTTTTTGTTCGCCTTTATGCATTTTTGTGCACGGTGCACGGTCACTGAACACATTGTATTTTAGTATAATGAACGAATTGTCCAACAGCAACGTTTCAGTTCAATCACTCAACCGTGCTATTTGAATATTAATAAACGTAAAACAAAGGATGTGCACGGTGTAAGGTACGGTTCAACATAAAATCACAGCTCATTATAGGCGCTTTGAAGTTTGCCGAGTTTCCAGACCATATCTCGATTGACTATGGCCTAACTCACTGCACCACTTGTGCTTGCTTACAATAACCGAGATATTTAAGTAATGTTTACAACACTCGCGTCCTTGTTGTATTGAATATAAAATCACGAGCCGAAATAAACAACTTGTGAAATGAATGAATAGTAAAAATCCCTTTGGGATATTGAGATGCTAATTAGTTACAAGCACTAGTGGTTGTATCAGAAGAGTATACATCCACTAGTGGTTGTAACTAATTAGCATCATTGGTTTTAGTTTGTATGGGGTTTACAGGGGTAACATGTGACGTAATTTTTGAAATTGGATTGGCTGCAAAACTCATGAATTAGTAATGAATTTCACAATGTATATAACATAAAGTTGGTGTATACTTAAATAGTATTTTTGCTGTTTTTGAAGGGAATACTTTAATATTTTTCATTAATAAAACAAAATAACTCATTTTGATAAAGGTCATAATTTTTTTCGGTTTTTTCCCCCAATTTTTGTGTGTGCGACAAAAAAAAACACACAGAAACGGAGCCGAAACCTAGACTTGATGTACCACAGGTAGCCCGAGTAATAAGGAAATAAGTGCGAGGCTAAATCTCGCTAAGCGGGCCAGCTCGCTTACCAGGAGCATATGAACAGGCCCTTAGAGATCTGGAAACTAATCTATTGCTATGGCAACACTAAAATTTCAATGACGTTGCTCAGTTTAGTGGTCTCTATCCGCATGTAAAGTTTCCATTGATTTTGTTCAATAATCAGAGATATACACGCTTTTCTAATATGTTAAAATGTTGTGCAAACAAATTGACGTAACAAATCATCTCATTTGCACATCTGATTGGCTGGGCCCCGTGTATTTATAAGGGTATGAAGATCATGAATGGCGTGGAGTGGCGTCACCTGGCGGGAAAAGCCTGCAGCGAAGTTTCAGAACTATCCCAACTTTTAGTTTGTTTTTTTCTTCATATTTTATAAAACGAATAAAATATACCACTCCTGTGCATATGTACTCTTATAAAGGTACATTTGTCGTCATTTGAACACGAAAGAAGCGCCTCCACTCAACTTCTTTCGATCGTGTTCAAACGACGCTCTACCAACTGAGCTACGCGGTCAAAGCCGGAGAAAGTCGAGGGAATGGGGTTTAAATACTGAAAAGATACGCAAGAGTCCCATTGGCTAATCCCTTTTAATTAGTAACTTAGGCCTGGTGTTTCTGCAAAATATCGCATCAGACGCGCTCAACTTGGTATTTTTATAGCTTTTATATAGTTATTTAATGCAGGGCTGTGATATTTTGAACTCCGATGCCGATGGGCTTTCATGTTGACGACTTTTGAATGATTCCGAGGAGAAAAGAGGTGAGTGTGAAGTGACATGGCATAATATTTGCACACGGCATATTGTCAGTTGTGAAACAAGATGGCTAGTAATTTTAGAACTATTCATCACTAAAATATATTGTGTACGTATGTTATCACATGTTGAATGAGCTCCCATTTGATGTATAGTTCAAGTTTCTCCGTTAAGTAAAACTCGTTAAAATGCCCAAAATCTGCGAACCGCTGTTCGAAATATAAAATATTACAAATAAACAGGAAGTTTACTTCTCACAAGTGTTAATAGAGAATTTTAGAATTTTTTCAATGATATAACAAATGAGATATATATCAAACAGAAGCTATTGAAAAATGCTATTTGGAGTTGAAATTTCTAGGGAAATATTCCTAAAATGGGGGAAACGTCGGTCATTTGATTCATTGTGTGAACGTGTTTATATGAATCAGCCATATAAACACATTCACGCCATAAATCAAGTGACCGACGTTTCCCCATTTTAAAAATATTTCCCGTTTAGCTAAAAACTAGAAATTTCTACTCCAAATAGCCTTTTTCAATAGCTTCTGTTTGATATATATCTCATTTGTTAGATCATTTAAAAAATTCTAAAATTCTCTATTAACACTTGTGAGAAGTCAACTTCCTGTTTATTTGTAATATTTTATATTTCGAACAGCGGTTCGCGGATTTTGGACATTTTAACGAGTTTTACTTAACGGAGAAACTTGAACTATACATCAAACGAAAGCTCATTCAACATGTGATAACATACGTACACAATATATTTTAGTGATGAGTAGTTCTAAAATTACTAGACATCTTGTTCCACAACTGACAAGATGCCGTGTGCAAATATTATGCCATGCCACTTCACACTCACCTCTTTTCTCCTCGGAATCATTCAAAAGTCGTCAACATGAAAGCCCATCGGCATCGGAGTTCAAAATATCACAGCCCTGCATTAAATAACTATATAAAAGCCATAAAAATACCAAGTTGAGAGCGTCTGATGCGATATTTTGCAGAAACACCAGGCCTAAGTTACTAATTAAAAGGGATTAGCCAATGGGACTTTTGCGTACATTCTGTACGCATAAGTCCAAAAAGTTACTGCTTCAGTAGCAGGCTCTCTTTCAACTGCGCCCACTCCGCGCCCGCGCCTCCCAGAGAGCCTGCTTCGCAGGCTAAACAAACATGGCCGCCGGGACCTTAGGAGTGACGATCAGAAGTGAATTAATCGGCCGGATTTGGCAAGTTTTGTTGACACCAAAACCAAAAAGAAAAACCAAGCGAGCTACACATACAGCTGTTAGAGTTTAAAGCAGTATTTGAAAGAGAAAATCGTATTTGAAAGAGAAAAAAGTAAGCGAACATCAAACTGAAGACGGTATGATGATTCACTTTTTTATCTTACTTTCAACTTTGTATAAAACTCCTTAAAAGCTTCTACATTTATAATTGTATAATAAAACAATTATTGAATTCGGTTTTCGCATGATAGCTTGGCGTTGATAACCTCGGCGTTGATAACACAAGCTATCATGCTCAACCTCATCCAATAATTGTATAATATTACGGTTTCCGTGGAAACTTCATGTATTTGTTAGTTATTATAATATGCATAAGCGAACTGTGGCGTAAACATTAGGTATGATTAGTTACTAATCAATGAAAACCGAAATATGAAATGTATATATATTTGTGAAATTCATTAATAATTCATGAGTTTTGCAGCCAATCCAATTTCAGAAAATACGTCACATGTATACCCCTGTAAACCCCATACAAACTAAAACCAATGATGCTAATTAGTTACAACCACTAGTGGATGTATACTCTTCTGATACAACCACTAGTGCTTGTAACTAATTAGCATCTCAATACCCCAAAGGGATTTTTACTATTCATTCATTTCACAAGTTGTTTACAACACTCGCGTCCTTGTTGTATTGAATATACAATTACTCGCCTTCGGCTCGTGATTGTATATTCAATACAAACGGCCGCTCGTGTTGTAAACATTACATATATATATATATATATATATATATATATATATATATATATATATATATATATATATATATATATATATATCAGATTATATAATAATACACATGCTTAATACGAAATAAATATATAGACAATATATCGTTCTTGACATATTCTTCATTATTTTAAAGTTTTTATCAAGTGAAAAGGTCGTTGACATTCTTGTTGTTTTAATGAACAGATGAAACTTAAACACGCTATCTTTTGTGAATCTTCCTGAAACCTGTTCATCAACCACTGCAGTTATTCTGCGTTATTTACGTGTATTGCTCATAAGTATTTATATTGTTTAGGTACACCCACGAGCAAAAAGGACAAGAGTATTGCCCCCATTGTGGGCGGTGCAATTGGTGGTGTCGTCTTTCTCATAATATGTATTGTCCTAATCTGGTATTGCTGCTGCAAACGTTCAGCCAGTGGAAGCTGTAAGAGTAAGTAAAGCGTCTTTCTCTATCAATAAAACGTGATCGCCTTGTATTATAAATCGATATATACTATTGGCTAACGAGTCTTTGCTCTTTTTTAAGTGATTGTCCAATAAAAAGTATTGTTGGTAATGTTTTTAGATACACCCCCTCCCCTTTCTCTCAAGAGTAACTTTAATAAATTAAGGTTATTGTGTAGTGTGTATTCTTAAGCCTGGTTCTCATATGTCGCCGATCGTCGCCGACCCATGATTTAGTTGCATGTTAAGTAAAAGAATAAAAGCACTGTTTTTCTGCATTGTTCTTTATTACTTAACATGCTGCTGCACTTCCCGTTTTAACATGCAGCTAAATCACAAATCGCCGACGATCGGCGACATATGAAAACCAGGCTTAAAGCCTGGTTCTCATATGTCGCCACGATCGCTCAAAAATGAACTTGGCGATCGTAGCGATCATATGGAAACCACTGACGCAACGATCGCCAATAGAAAATGTTCTATCTCAAGGCTGTTTTCCACTAAACGATATTTTTCGGGCGAAGTGACTTTTTGCTTTTGTCTTGGCTGATTAAAGGCGGCTTTCCACTAGGTGACATTTGTCGACCGACTCGACATTTTTCTTTTGTCTTGGCTAATTAGTTCCACTCGAGAGCTTGCGAGACAAAAGTCGCTTCGCGCGACATTTTTCGCCTAGTGGAAAACTAGCCTGCGTAGCTGGCGGTATTAGGGAGTTCGGGCGGTAGGCGGGCAACGCAAAATACCGCCTGCCCGAAAACCATATGTTTTTGAATTCCGCCCACCGAATGTTTGTTTAAGAGAACCAATCAGAATGTGAGCTAATAATAGTGATGCATGAAGCATGCACTTGTTGTTTCAATGGTAAATTAAAATTGAGGCGGTGATCGCACTACATCTGCAAATGGTTCATCGGATAGTTAAATTGCTGTGTAGTTAAGCGATTCAAGAGAAGAGATTTGACCGTTTATAGATACTCTTCAAGGGAGACGACGAGTACAGAACAGCCATCATTAATAATTCCAAACAGTGAAATAAAAATAGTGTGCTGCGTAGATAGTGTTAAACTAGACTGAAAGCCAGCCGCCGGTCTCATCTCGTTCTCCTCACTCCTGAGAGTAGCTCAGGAGTGAGAACGAGATGAGATCGGCGGCTGGCTTTCAGTGTTAAACAACAATCGAACTATAGTAAGGCTAGATATATTGCCGAAACAGAGAACGTAGGAATCTAACGTTCCGAGCGAAGGCCCTTCTCCCTTTCTCTCCGACGAAGGACCTTCGCTCAAAACGTTAGACTCCTAAAGTTAGATATACTACCGAAACAGAGAACGTACTATATTTCGATTGTTATTAATAATTACAGACATTGTCATGATCCTCATGCTTCGCCAAAGCATACACGTAAATACTAAATATCATACTTTTACCAAATCCAGTTGGCAAAATTGCAATAACATCTCTACCAAGCAATAGATATCCAATTGCAATTCGTTGTTCACTCTTCAAAACGACGTGACGACCG
Organism: Corallium rubrum; assembly: GCA_964035015.1. Taxonomy (NCBI): domain Eukaryota; kingdom Metazoa; phylum Cnidaria; class Anthozoa; order Scleralcyonacea; family Coralliidae; genus Corallium; species Corallium rubrum. The sequence continues at coordinate 430,819 of CAXIUP010000285.1, read as the reverse complement.
ATAGCGCTTAAATAATTCAATACCTGTGTTCAATACTTTCTCAATACATTCTTAATATTTGTCCGCTCGTGTCTGTAATATGATAACTCCTGAATCAAAAATCAATATTCTGACCAATCAGAATGCTCCGTCACCCAGCGGACGGAGACCACTCAAAAACATATGGTTTTCGGGCAGGCGGTATTTCGCGTTGTCCGCCTACCGCCCGCGCCCGAACTCCCAAATACCGCCAGCTACGCAGGCTAGTGGAAAACCGGCTTCAACGATCGTGGTTTATATGGAAACGGTGATTTTGCAATCTCAGCGATCTTGGTGATCAGTATGCATCCCAGTGGACCATTAAAACAATGGCCGCGATCAACCATGACCGCCTTAGCGATCATATGAAAACAGCGACATGATTTTTGATCGTTGAGATCGCCGAGTTAATTTTTGAGCGATCGTGGCGATTATATCTACCCCTTGACTTAGGCTGAGGCGGTTAACCGATTAAGCGGAAAAGATCGGTTTTCCGGTTTCTTTCACGGTGGAAAACCGAAAAACCAACTCAAAGTTTTTCAGTTTAACTTATATTTTGCAATCTTATCCGATGACTATGCATATAAAAGACGGACATAAGACGGGTTCACTGACATTTTGTCGGCAAGCACGTATGTTACCATTAGTGCGCTGAAGCCACTCCGTTTGTCTACCGTCGAATTGGCTAGTCAAGATGGAGATCTCCCGTTGGCATGTCAACTGAAAACCGAAATTCTCCGTTGTTTGAAGTCGAAATATGTTGCAGAGGATCTCAAAGTTTTGATGAATGTTACTTCATTCCTTGATCCGAGATACAAAACTGATTTCCTCACAACGGGCGAATTGGTTCAGCAAGGCAGGACTTGTAAGCACTCCAGCACGAGCGCGGTTAAATCCTGAAAAGGTTGACATGCTCGTTTTCTTGGCTGAGAATTTGTAAACAAAAAGGCACTTGTATTAAGCGCCTAGAATTTTATTTATTGCTTCATAAAGTAAACACACATGTTGGTTTGATTTGGGGGTTTTTATTTCACAATAATTTAGTTAATGCAGAAGATTTTCGGTTTCGGTTTTTTCCAAAACCGCCTCAGCCTACGGCTTGACTCCCTTTTTATCCCCACTCCTTCATATATCGCTCCGCCGTGCCTGAGATACATATAACCTTAAAGTACATATCAGGCGAAAATTAAGTTTGTCTTATTTGTAAGAACACTTAAAATGACAAAGTAACCTTTTTTGCAGTTTTCCGTTTCCTTGCTTCGTTCTTGGAGATATTTCAGTTTGTTTGGTATGTAAATTCAACATTTTGACGTCATCTCTGCATAATGAGTTATCGGAGAATCACTTGAAAATCTATATGTTTAGTGTTGTATGAGGAACACACCCACACGTTTCCTTCGAATTAATTTGGTTTGATAATAGCAAAGATATACTAGAAGTTTTTATCAAACGTGAAGTGCTGCGAGTTGCTATACCATTTAGTATTTAGTAGTAAAATACTTGTTATCGTCCGAAGCATTTTCAATTAAAGAGCTTAAGCATGCGACGTTTTCCTCAACATGGACGTCACGCGTATAAAATCGAGCCATTAAAGAGTGATGGCGTCAGTACTCTTGCTTGAAGTGAAGAACGGCAATCTATGCAGTTTTAGGTTGTTCATTTGGGGCAATAACGGCTGTTGTCGAAAAGTCCTCGAGGAAGAAAGACAACGTGGTGTAGCGCAGTGCACAATTTAATGATGCCTGCCGCTGATCGGTAGACATTGCGTATACCGAAGATCATCGCCCACGAAATCCTAAGAATCGAGTTTGTGAACGCATATAAACTCGTCCCAGACCTCGTCAAGATTAGTGTAACTTTTTTTGATAACTCATGATGCACAAGTGACGTCAAGATGTTTAACTTACATATCAAACAAACTGAAATATCTCAAGAACGAAGCAAGGAAACGAAAAACTGCAAAAGATGTTACTTTATCATTTTAAGTGTTTTTTCAAATAAGACAAACTCAATTTTCCTTTCATAGGCACTTTAAAATAGTGTGACAAAGCCCTTTAAGATCTGTTTCAAATATAGGAAACCTAAGTTTCGTTTCATGGAACACAATTTTCTTACTAAGAATATTTTCGTTTATTTTTAGGAGGCAATGGAGGAGGGTAAGTAATTTTTTAAAAGTGACTTTTTTGACGCGACGCTTTTGACGCAACTTTTCTGAGGCGATTTTTTTGACGCAGCATTTTAACGCGACTTTTTTTGACACGTTATACAGGCGAGAATATTTTTTACACGCTTTTTTGAACTGACGTTTTTGACGCGACGTTTATAGCGCAACACATTTGGCGCAACTTTTATGAAGCGACGTTTTTGACGCGACGTTTTTGACACGACTTTTTTAACGCGACGTTTTTGACGCAATGTTTTTGTTTTTAGACGCGACGTTTTTGACGCAATGTTTTTGTTGACACGACTTTTTAAGCGACTTTTTTGACGCGACGTTTTTGACACGACTGCGTTTTTGACGCAAATTTTTTGAGACGACCTTTTTGACGCGACGTTTTTGAGACTGCTTTTTTTGAAGCGATTTTTTGACCAAGACATCCAAAAGCATGGAAATCACTCGGCTATAAGCAAAGTGTAATTTTACAATATAGTATATTGAAACAGGGAATTTTTCGACACAACCTTTTTGACGGGACATTTTTACGCGACGTTTTCGACGAGATGTTTTCGACAAGCCATTTTAAACGAATTTTTTTGACACGATGTTTTTGACACGATTTTTTTGATGTGACATTTTTAACGCGACTTTTTGGACGCTATGTTTTTCCACTCCACGTTTTGACGCTACGTCTTTTCACATCAAATAAGGCATCGGCCGTTAGCACTGTGTCTGGTTATATAACTGAATCTGTCATTTCATTTTCTAGAGAAGATATTGTGGTAAATCCTGCAAATCCTAGTTATGCCGCTATGGGTGACAGTATGGATAGAGGCAACGCATATGAATCTGTTGATCAAGCCAAGGTAGACCAGGCTCGTGATGACGAATCAGGACCTAGTAACGAGAACCCCCCTGATGCTGGTAACAGCTTGCCTCCTGTGTATGCCGTCGTTAATAAGTCAAAGAAAACACCAAAACCACCACCGGAGAAAGTAAGTCATTGATACTGAGCGCCAGCGAGCCAGCGCATCATCGTTGCGTGGACGTTTTGACACTAGTCTTCGTTCATTTGGGGCGTGGAGCGGGGGGGGGGGGGGGAACGCCTGCCACAACAGTCCTAGTCATAAACGCGTCCAAATATACAACTGAACTCAAAATCGGGCTTTTAATATTTTCATGATTTTCTCGGTAATCACTTTGACAAAACAGTCAAGACATCAGAACCATTTAAATAAACGATTTATCTCCACTGTTCAAGCTTATCAGCGTTCAAAGGCCGCGCAACACACAGAACTCCTCTACACACGCAAAAACGCACACTCTGTGTCAGACCTGATGGAGAATGATGTCAGATCTGTTCAGAAAAATGTAGCGATCCCTGATACAGCCTGTTGCAGTATCAGCTATGATACACCTATGATATCATATCTGTATCATACCTGCAGCTACAACAGACTGTTCAGAACAGATTCTGTCAAAACTGTATCAAGCCTGACACGGTCAGTGCTGTATCAGTTTGATATAACAGGTATGGTGTCTACGGAGCTGTCGCAGTCTGTTAGAAATTCTAACTAAATGTTTATACATCAGCGCTGGTACATTCTGTAGCTGTCAGGCTATATCAAGAGTCGCTACATTTCTCTCAACAGATCTGATATCAGAGCTGATCAGACTGCGTTTTTACGTGTGTAGTCAGAGGTCTATTGTAACGCTTGACGCGTTGACAGTTTGTGTCCATTAAAGTGGTTCTCTGATGAAAATATTGTTGGCAATGTTTTTGCATAATCCTAAAGATGTTATGGTAGTTAGTAATCGTGCAAAGTTTCATTTCAAAATTCGTTGAAGAAAAGGTGATATTTTACGTGTGAAGTTTGTATTTTGGAGCGCCGCCATTAAAGTGGCCGAGCTTGAGAAGAATGAGTCAAGGAAGCTTATGACGTCATAGACTCAATAACAACAATGACCCTTTTGTTGACAACAACAATGATCTTTTGTTTTTGTTGAGTTTATGACGTCATAAGCTTCCTCGACCCATTCTTCTCAAGCTCGGCCACTTTCATGTCGGCGCTCCAAAATACAAACTTTACACGTTACATATCACGTTTTCTTCAACGAATTTTGAAATGAAACTTTGCAATATTACTAACTACACGCGTAAAAACGCACAACTTGTTCACGGTTGTCAACAGGCGTGAACAAGGTTGTTCTGCTCGCCGTGAACAATGTTGTGCTGCTCGCCATGAACAAGTTGTCAGCAAGTTGTTCACTTATGGTTCGAACAACTTGTTCACAGATAAATCAACAGTCATGAACAAGTTGTTCCAACAGCACATTTTTTATAGCCAACGTTGTTCGCACATGATACAACATGTTGTAACAGCATGACGAAATAACAATGATTAACAACAATGTTACAACAATGGTGAACATGATTGATGTATGAACACGTTCTTCGGTTGTTACAACATGCGCGAACAACGGTTGTTGTTTCATCAAGCAGTAACAACTTGTTGAAACAATCATGAACAATGTTGTTCATTTATCAATGTCGTTCACATATGTCAACAAGTGGTCACAGCATTGTTGCAAGTTGTTACAGCATTGTTCAGGCTACAATGTTGTAACAACGTGCGAGCTTTTTACGCGTGTACCATATCCTCTTTAGGATTATGCATAAACTTTACTAACAATATTTTCATTAGCGAACCACTTCAAGATTGACTGAACCAATAGGAATTTAGCCGATACTTTTGGTGGAAAAAAGCCCAACTTTGAATAGGACTATGACAGGCGTTTATTTCTTCCACCCGCAAGCAGACCTACCCACGAGCACAATACCAGCCACGCAGGATAGTTTGTACCCTGCAAGTCATAGCCCCTTTCCGACTTACGCAGGCTTCGGGGGAAAGTGGGCTCTGCCAACAAACTCGATCCTTCGCTCCCAAGTTTGGGGCGAGTCAGTCAGGTTTTGAACTGGTCAAACAAGTTTTAGTTTATGAACACCCGCAAGCAGGAAAATAGCAAGTCACGCGTTAGAGCCTGGGTCCAAAATAGTATCTTGGCAACCGTTCACGCATGCTCAAAAAGAAATATCGAGTTTGTTGACAGAGCCCACTTTCCCCCGAAGCTTGCGTAGGTCGGAAAGGGGCTCTGACTTGCAGGGTAGCTAGTTTGAGACTTGAGTACGGATTTCTAGATTTTTAGCTATCGTCAGTCACCGACATTGTTGTCGCCGGATTTCTGAATATCGTCAGTTATCGACATTTTTGTCGACGGATTTCTAAATTTCGTCAGTTACTACACATTTTTGTTGCCGAATTAAGTTGAGTGATTTGTGTTCAGACTTTTGTTTGCCTGATAAAGCAGGCATCATATCATTGCGTATGTTGTATCTATCACGACCTTTTTCTATGGGTGTGAGAAATTTGTATAGGTAATCGCATGGGGCCACGGATAACCTGACAGAGTCAGGCTCGCTTTTTCCTTCCTGCGGGAGGCGGAAAGTTGCAGGCGGAGGAAGGGAAATAGGCTCTGATATAATTATTTACCTGGCCGCATGTAAAAAGCCGGATTTTGGCTTTTTCGTCTGACTGGTAAGCCAAAAAAAAACCCGAAAAGCTCTATTCTGATTGGCGATTCGACGATGTCACAGACGATGTTTAGACGGAAGTTTAAAGTAAAGTATCTAAAGAAAGAACGGCGCGAATGTATAGAAAAAGTCCTGTTTAATGAGGATGTGCTAGCTGTACTCTGTATACTGGTTATGGCCAGAGTTTAATATACCAACTTCTCCCAAGTGTCTATGAAGAGAGAGCGAAGAGAGTTTATAAGAGACGTGCTCGTGAAGGAATTACTCCAAAACAATTCTGGATTGTAGTCGTGAGTCCGTGAGACGAGAATGATGCCTGATACTCAGGTTAGGCGGAGGAAAATTGAAGGCACAGCAGTTTTGCGCATGACAAAAATTATATTTGTGTGCAAAGAAAAGGAGAAATATTCTTAAAATGTTAAAAAAGACAGTGCATTTTCTTATAGCCTGCGTGCAGACGCTTGTATTTCCGGAGCTTGTGTAATTGAATCCCTATAAGCGTCTGCGCATTGGAGGCCAAAAGCTTGTTCTGGTCACGAGTGGACACATGGATTTTTAATCGTATTAAAATGGTTAATTCGCGCAGTAAGAAATAATTATAGCTATTATTATTCCTGGCGTCTCACTAGTATCTCTTTTTCAACCGCGATCAACTTCCACACCAACGAGGGCCACAAACGAAGCGGATAACTTTTCAACTGCCCAAACGACAATTGTGTCTGTCAAAGTACAGTGGAGAGCAAATCAGCCACTCGGACTTTGCTCAGGGATCTTTGTTCTATTGGCAAAATGCTGTGTAGAGGGACATACACACAAATCGCGCGCGTAGCTTGGCGCTGTGAAAAGGTCAGAGAACAAACTGTCCTTTTGTATCTGAAGGAGATCAACCGACAGTGTTCGAATATGTGCTCTAAGAAGAGTCCCAGCATTTTGCGCAAAACGAGCAAACAAGACATTGTGAACTTTTCGTTGACAAAACTCGACCAAGAAATAAAGGAAAGAACCCCGCTGCTCAGGAGTGTTTTGATGTCAGCTTCTATTCGTTCCTTTAAAGAATGCTTTAATTGCCTTAACTTGGTCTTCGAAAAGGCTATCAATTTGAAAAAAATGACAAACGAGTCGCAGAGCACATTGAAAGCATTCACCCATCTAACTTCGAAGCTTCGACAAACGCCATGTTTTTATAAGTGCTCGAGCTAATTTTAGCGAATTCGTGATAAATTGCATAATTAACAAAGAACCAATCACATGCGGTTCCAACTTTCTGTGGAAAATCCACGTGACCAGAACAAGCTTTTGGCCTCCAATGCGCAGACGCTTATAGGGATTCAATTACACAAGCTCCGGAAATACAAGCGTCTGCACGCAGGCTAATTTTCTTACGGACTATTTAGTTTTGGCGTGTGTTATATTCACGATAATTTTAATCATGTGAAGTCTTGCGTCATGGTGACACTATGCGTTTAAGGTTTAATTTCACGAGTGTTTCCAAAAGTCTACAAAATTTCCCGAGTCGCGAAGAATACGAGTGAAATTAAACCTTGATTTTACGAGAACTAATGCGATTAGGTATTAGTAATATAGTGGGAAAAATTATTCAAGAGCTACCTTATCACGGTCGGTGCTCGGCAATATTCCAATTTTCCTCGCTCTAGCTACCGCTGTGCCTGTTGCTTTCTTTTTGTAAACACAGGCAAAAGTTCGTAAATTTTCTAGTGTATTCATTTTTTTACACTCCTTCAATAGCTTAAATTAGTTCAAAGTAAACAAAAACCGAAAAACCTTGCAGATTTGTTGAAAAAAAGTCAGTCGTCTGAGGTTCACTGTTGTTAAGTAACAAAGCGACCAATCACATGCAAGTACTGCTGATCAAGGAACCAATCAAGTGCAAGTAAATTTGCCCTGAATTACAAAAAAGTGCCCTCCTCATTAGCCAATCATATTCGAGTAATTTTGCCATGTATGCTCGATGGGTTTTTTTTGCATTTAACGCATTTTGATAATGACGACGATCGGTTGACTCCAGAAGGGGGGCTCCTAGAAGACTGGACTATTGCGGAGATTATTGCATTGAAACAAAGCCAGCGAATTATTAGTTAATATTATACCTCAACTATAAATTGTCCAGTCAGAAAGCTTGATTGTACCACGTGACCAGTCAATCATCGAATTACCCCTCACTTCATAGTATTATATGGCACAAGTTACTTCCGTTGAAATCGTGTGCTCTCATTGGCTAAGACGCGTTACGTGTCAGTCGATTATTTTTCGTAATCGACGGCGGTCGATTACGGGTTTTGCCAGCCATTTTGTTTACACAAGAACAACGAAATAGAACCGCAAAATTTTGTGAATTCAACAACCTAGGAACTAGGACAATGAGTTTTAGGATTCCAAAAGCGATAACAAGAGCAACAACATTTTTCCCTAAAGACCGCGCTCTCGGTTAACAAGAAGTTATTATATGGGACAAGTTACTTCCGTTGAAATCGTGTGTTCTCATTGGCTGAGACGCGTCACGTGCCGGTCGATAATTTTCCCGTAACGACCGGTCGATTACGGATTTTGGCCGACATGTTGTTTGCAACTAAACAATGAAAGAAAACCGCAAGAATTTTGTGAATCCAATAACCTGAGGACTAAATTATGTATGAGTGGGACGATGAGCAATCTGGCAGTGAGTTTTAGGATTCCGAAAGCGATGACAACAAGAGCAACAACATTGAAAACGATGAGTCTATGTCACACGCTCAAGGTCACACTATTGACAAGGTAATGTAAGATGTGTTGTTTCAAAATGCCATATAATAAACCTCTTATTAACCTCGTCCGCTTGGTCATTACGAAAAAATATCAGACCTCGGTCTTTATGTACAGACCTCGCCCTACGGGCTCGGTCCGTACTGTCAAGACCTCGGTCTGATATTTTTTCGTAATGACCGCGCTCTCGGTTAATAAGAAGTTAATAATAACCGAGACGAAGTCGAGGTTGGTATTCACCGATATTCACTGAGCCTGAGGCGAATAATTGTTTTAGTATTAATAATATAGAGGGCAAAATTTCTCGAATATGATTGGCTAATGAAGAGGGCATTTTTTTGTAATTCAGGGCAAAATTACTTGCACTTGATTGGTTCCTTGATCAGCAGTACTTGCATGTGATTGGTCGCTTGGTTACTTAGCAACAGTGAACCTCAGAGGACTGACAATGTTTTCAACAAATCTGCAAGGTTTTCCGGTCTGAAAATGCTTTTTTGTTTACTTTGAACTAATTTGAACTATTGAAAGAGTGTAAACTATTAGTGAAAATGAATACCGTAGAAAACTTACGAACTTTTGCCTGTGTTTACAAGAAGAAAGCTACATGCACAGCGATAGAGCGAGGGAAATTTGGAATGTTGCTGAGCACCGACCGTGATAAGGTACATTGTACTTTGACATTTTCTGGACATAATATAGCTCTTAAATAATTTTGCCCGCTATATTATTAACACATAATCGCATGAGTTCTCGTAAAATTAAGGTTTAATTTCACTCGTGTTTTCAAAATCTTACAAATTACCCTCGTCGCTTCGCGACTCGGGCAATTTTGTAAAATTTTGAAAACACTCGTGAAATTAAACCTTAATTTTCCTCGGCCCCATGCGATTACCTATACAAATACACATTTTCGTACTTTTAGGAACAACATTTTCTTTAACATTGTTAATTTCCTCATCTGTAGCATTGACAAATCCCAAAATTCGCTGGCGGCCATTTTTAATAAACGATGTAAGTGATTATCGAGAATTATTCCGAAGTAGCTCGACCAATCAGCGGGCGCGATTTTCTATAATCACCTGTGAATTTATACTAAAATGAAATACCCTGCTGTGGCGGGGTGTAACAGCGGGGTATAACCTCGAGTACGTGCACCACGCGTGAATGTCACGCAACATTCACGAAGCTGTCAACAATGGCGGAACAAGAAGACGTTTCGCCTGAACATTCTGATGTTGACAAGAAGATTGTTAGGTTACAAAAAAATAAGAATTCAGGCAATACAAGAAGCCTTGAGACAACACTTAATATCAACAGGATGGAAACAGACAATGAAAAGCTGACAAAAGTTAGCTAACTTTTTAAAAAATTATTTAAGTTTATTTGGAAAGATTATATATTTCGGTATAATACATCAATTATAGACCATTCTCTCGAGGTATTCCATCTATAATTGATATAATAGTGCCCGATGAAGATGAAACCTGACCGGGGAACAGCGCGGCAATAGCACTGAATGGAAACATGACCTTCATGTTTAATTAAACTTTGCAAATACGAAAGCGTACGCAAGTTAATTATATTTTGATTTTGCTGGTTCAGACCACAAGCATACCTCATTACAGTTTCTCGTCGAAACGAAGCCGTGTTAGCGACCACGCATGTTTTCTCTTGGTCTTGACCACAGAGCCTTCTGAGATGTTTACGTTATTATTAGCGTGCGTAGCAGGCGTTTCATGTGGCCGTTTGGGAGACTGGGTAGGCCCGTTCTCTCCAACAGCAACACAATACGTTGCAGAGCCATTCTGTAGTTCGCGCTGATACACACAACTTGCACGCGTTACCTTTACGAAGTTACACGTTGGTCTTGGTTTCCTAACTTTGTTTTTGCCAACTGCAAGTTCGTTTTTTCTAATCACAATATCTATTTCCTATCATTTAAGTGTCTTGTTTACGTTGAAACGTTCATACACGCGTTTACATAGCAATTTTGACATAAACATATTTATGCAAAACTCGATCAGAAAAACGAGTTACAATCGTTATCAATCACCTAACTGACTGAATAGAGGCGACTGAAAACCGTATAACAATCGAAATATAGTAAGTATAGGTTAGATAATGAACTCGAGTGTTCTATGGGATATAGTGCCGAGCATAGATAGAAAGCCACGAGGGCCGCAGGCCGAGTGGCTTTCTATCTATGCGAGGACACTATATCCCATAGGACACGAGAGTTCATTATCTAACCGACTTAGAATATGATCATACTCCACTCAGCTAATTCTGTGGAAGAATCTATATTCTATGTTTCTGGCAGAAAATGTATGCTTTTATTGGGTTAGAAAGAACAGATTTTTTTCGTTGTTGTTGATGTTTGCATTATTTTTTGGTTATGAATATCTTCTAGTGAGTTTATGTAACTAATTAGTATGCTCTATACACTCATTAGTATGCTCTATATAGAGCATACTAATGAGTATATAGAGCATACTAATTAGTTACATAAACTCACTAGTGAATACTATGGAATATAGAGCATGAAAATTCTGGGCGCTGATTGGCTGAGTGGGTATGATCATATTCTAAGGTTAGATATACTGCCGAAACAGAGAACGTAGGAGTCTAAAGTTCGAGCGAAGGCCCTTCGTCAGAGAGAATGGTAAGGAGTGTAAACAAACAAGGAGCTTATATGAGATAGATAATCATTTATTTATTTATTTATTTAAACTTATTTAAAAACGGTAAACCCTTCAGTGCACATAAGCGACTGATTTTCAAGGGGCCGTTTACAAAAAGACATATTTCATTAATTACATATTACTGATATATTAAACTATTTACAAGATATTATACATATACAACGTTAATTATTGCAATATTAAATCATATAAAAAGTCTGAATACTATGTACAAATGTTGCCATTGTGAATAGTTTTAAATTGTCTGATTGAAGTTTGTCTTTCTTTTGCACTTTTTGGTAAATTATTGCATAACATTGCGCCGGAATAGCTTATGCTTGACCAAGTATAAGCCAATCAGATATAACAATAAATTAATGAGATGCGAAAAAATTAGCCAATCAGAGCAAATGCGAAAGACATTGATAGATTGTCGTTGATAGATTGGATTTCTGTTGATTTTTCGACATTTCTATCGATGTTTGTCGAAATTTCTATCCACAGTCGAATAAATTCGAATTTTTATTCTGACCGACTTAATTCTGTTCTGACTTCTGAGTGAACGAGGAGTAAAAACTTAACGGGGGTAAGGCTTATTTTTGAAATGTCAAGATTTCCTTGGCATTCGTGGCAGCATTTCACTTGCGATAGTAATTTCTAGTTTTAAAATTAACAATGCGCCTGGTCAGGCGTTCACTCGGGCTACTGCAAAATCACAGTGAATACAGAATACAGATTTTAATTACTTCTTCCCACAAGGGGCTTTTCAAGAGCAATTTACATTACTAAATTTCAAGTGGCCGAGTCGAAGGCATATTACAGGCGCTCGAAGCAGCCACCCTACGACACATTTACGACACACATGTCAGACCACGAATCACAGACATAGGTGTTGATTTTATGGAGGGAGGAAAACCGGAGAACCCGGCGAAAAACCCTCGAAGCACAGGAGAGACCAACTAAACTCTACTCACATGAGTGTTCCAAGCTCGAGAACGGGGTTATTCCCAGACGGCCACCCATCCAAGTACTAACCCCGTCGAACCGGGCTTAACTATTGGTGAGAGGCAGCGCCCTAACAGCACACGCCATCCGTGCTATAGTACGTGAAAGTGTTCTGGGTAAAAGGTACTGAAGTGTTATCGAAGCTGCAATCACATACATACGCAGGTCGTCACATGCAGTGCTAGGTCTAAGTAATAGATAAAGCATGAGCGGCCGATCTGTATGGGGATTTACAAGGCGAGCCGCATATCGTACTTGTGAAATGAAGTATTACCTACTCCATACACCTCCTCAAGAAAAACCAGACTTACTGATAATCCAGATCTTTTACTATTCTGTCAACCGAAATGCAGAATAGTTACTCACCAGCGTTCATTTTGCACAAGAATGACTAGGACATGGAACGCATTGTGAAGCATTCTACGTCCCAAGACAGACAGCTTAAATAACTTTAAAACAATTTACACTTGTTGGCTGGCGCCGAGGGAAACATCGAGTTTTACGGACCCGAAGGCTTCAATGTCACCCGAGAGCTTTAGCCCGAGGGTGACATTGAAGCCTGAGGGACCGTAAAACTCGATGTTTCTCGAGGCAAAAGTCAACAAGTGTTTTGTTATATACCAAAGACTTTTTAAATACAAAATACAAAACTGCCTTGAAACTTGCAAACGGCGAAAAGACTTACCAAAACACTTTGACTTTGTCTTCGTAATTTCAATTAAAGTCATTCAACTAAACAAATACACCAGACTCAACACTATGTATAGAAATTCTTTCTTTCAGAAAATGGACTATTTCGTACCAAACAAGCTCGAAACAAGCTCTTGTTTTCAAAATGCCCGAAGAGTTCAAAGTTCTTGATCTGATGCAATAATCGTGTATTCACGTGAACAACGCATGATTAAAGCGACGTCAGAGGGAAACATTGCACTGTTTCCCTCTGCAGAAAGAAACATTGAGTTTGTTGAACAACACGTGACCACGATTTGATCAATAGGATTTCATTATTGGTAAACGAAAGTCTTTGGTATATAACAATTTTACTTAAATACTACAGAACTGCTGTATATACATCATACGACCCAGATGATCCCAGAACATGGAGGACAATTTGTCCGAAATGTAACACTGCACGTAGTTTAATTGAGTGTCTCCGCTGCTGTTTCTAATTACTCGGGCTACCTGTGGTAGCCGAGTCTAGGTTTCGCGATTCTCCATCATATTATTATTATTTTTATTTTTTTGCGACGCGTTATTAGTCCTCTGGCGGCCACTGGCGATATTAACCAATAAGCTTTGTGAAACTGAGGCATGTGACTATATCTATGCACGCCACGGTTGCATTTGCCTTCTTTGAGTTGAATGAGTTCTTTCTTTTCGACTGGAGTGGTGCGAAGTGTTTTTGCGTGCTTGCTCAGGAATAGAAGTGTCTGGGATCAGTTATGTGGCTGGCAAGTATCTTGTTCTTATTAAATACGCTCACAATACTTACAACTGCACACGCCAATGTTATCGATCGCAGTGAACCTACACTAAAATATGAGCAATTTCGACACGGGTTCTTCTGCGATCAACCAACTATGAATGCCAAGTTATCTATGAATGCCAAGTTATCTATGAATGCCAAGTTATCTATGTATGCCAAGTTATCTATGAATGCCAAGTTATCTATGAATGCCAAGTTATCTATGAATGCCAAGTTATCTATGAATGCCAAGTTATCTATGAATGCCAAGTTATCTATGAATGCCAAGTTAACTATGAATGCCAAGTTATCTATGAATGCCAAGTTACCTGTGTATGCCAAGTTACCTATGAATGCCAACAGTACTTATATGAAAGCCAACAGTACTTATATGAAAGCCCACAGTACTTATATGAAAGCCAAAAGTATAAATATCAATACAAAGTTCATTTTAACAAATTGTGCATACTCTAATTATTGTGCTGGAAAGTATTACATGTACCTTGAAGCTGAATGTCCAAGTCTTCCAGTCCTGAAGTTAGTAACTGACAATTCATGCAACAGTGATATAAAGGTAAATATTATGTTTGTTTTCATTGTTTCATCAAGTGTGTGCATTATTGTCTGCTATATGTATTTGTTATCAATCGTTTATTCACAGATTTTATTCGAGCACATGTTTATAGTATCAGATACCAGTAACCATGTTTCGCTTGATAATTTACAGTCATTTGAGAAACCAAATAATCTGCAGTTGTCTGTAAAATCTACTGCTAGTAACTGTAACTCAGAGTCTTATAATCCAGAGTCCAGATCTCGTTATGCAAAATTTATTACTCAGAAGAGTGTGTTATTAACTGTAAGACATGTCCGCCATGTTGTTCGACGTGATCGAGAACCTAGTAGAATTCCAGCTAAGAAACTGTCTCGTCTTATGAATAAAAGCAGAAAACTAAGAAAACTAGTTCGAAAGCAGATTAAAAAGAATGTACCTAGGTCATCTCGAATTCATCGTTTTCTTTCTGCATCCAGTCGTGAACGTAAAAAGCTACTGAGTGATCGAGTAACATTTTTACCCCAATTTAGTAAAAAGATGCATAAGAAACGTCTACACACGTAAAAACGCACAAGCTGTTACATACCTGCAAGCAAGTTGTTACAAGGCTGTTCAACAGGCTGTCACCGTCATGTGTTCGCACTGGCTGCCCCAGTCTGTTAACATGTCTGTAACAGGTTGTTGACAACTTGTAACAAGGCTGATGACTCCAACAGACTGACGACAAGTTGTTCCAACAACCTGTTACCGCTCTGCACTCAACAAGTTGTTAACAGATTGATGCTAACAAGGTTGTAGCAGCTTCTTGAATGAACAGCATTGTTACAACTTGTTCCCAGCCTTGCTACAAGCCTGTTGCGAACACATCCTGTTGACAAGCTGTGAGATTTTTACGTGTGTACATCATATAAGACGGCGTAAAAAACAAACGATTACATCGAAAAATTATTTATTTCACTTAAAAAGTACTAAAAGTAGCTGCGAATTTTATACAGAGTCACTAAATAATTCAGAAGCAGAGCTTACTTACAAGAATTTAAATCACAGAATGAATTATTGCAAGTTTAACCTTTGTAGAGACATAGAGAAAAATCCTGGTCCTACATTCATAGTTGATCCAACTAAAACTATTAATGCTCCTTATAGTCAAGGAGATGTTGATGTATTTGGTCCTAATGCAGGACAGCAATGTGTTGCTATGAGTTTGTGTGCTTTAATATACAACTTTAACAATAACAATTCAATAATTGAGTCAGGAGATCTTATTCAAATTATGAACATTGGTAATGAATTATACTCTGCATTATCAAGATTATCAAGGCAATCTTATCTATTGCTAACTGAATTACCCACAATGGTTACAGTACTAAACATAAATTATCAACTTGAGTTTAGTGAAAGTTACACTGGTAATCTCCATGCAGCTACTTTGAATGAAAACATCCCATATGTCATGCCCTTAGATTGTGCTTTACAAAGTTTGCTTCTAGAAAGTTATAATTCATTTTTGTTAACAATCGGATGTAATACTGTATCAGTGTATACTCTCCAAAATGGTTTACTAAAGATATTTGATTCTCATGCAAGAGACTCATTCGGTATGGCCCATTCTCATGGAACATGTGTGTTGTTGGAAGTAAATTCAATTAATAATTTGGTAGAATATTTCAAAAACTTACACAGATGTGATGTTTTATTTGAGCTCAAAGGTGTTAAAATTGCTGTTGCACAATTTACACCAATTACAAATTTGAATAGTTCATCAACATGTGATAATGAGACATTTAATGACAAATTTATTCCTGGACAATGTTGTGCCATATCCCTGGATGCTATTTGCTTTTCTACTATTATAGCATGTAGTTACTGGAATGATGAGACATTGACTGCTGTGGCAGAACATGGTATGTTGGCTTACCAGGAAGGCTTGAATGATGGGAACGAGTTTACATGTGATTATTTACCACATACATTTAATATACATGGATGTGATGTTGAGATAGAATTTGGTTCAAGATATAGATACCAGGGTATATTGTCTTCCAACTCTGTTTCTACTAAACAAGTGCTTGAGAGGTTAATTTTAGACAACACCACAGAAAATACTGGATTTTTGCTCTGGCTTTCAAACTATTGCTTAGCTTGCATTTTTCAGCATAATACAAGACAAAAAACGAACTATTTCTTGGTGGCATGCAATGAAAGCCAAACAATCAGTTTATTTGAACAATTTAATGATACACATTTTCTCATTAATAAATTTTGTAATATTGTTACACAAAAACTTAAATGTCAAGAAATACAATACAACATCCAATTTTTGTCATGTTCATGTCCACTAACAAAATCAGAGAGGCAAAAAGTTCTAAGAAAGCATAAGTCTACCACACACAGAAAAGGTTACTTGCTGACAAAAACAGAGAGAAATATGCAAATTTGGAACCTGCAAAGAAAAAAATAATGCTTGAGAAAGCTGCTTTACACTACAAAATTATGGATCCCACAAAGAAGCAGGGTCTGTTTGAAACAAATGCCAAAAAATATAACTCCATTGATCCTATGAAGAAAAAAGAACTGCTTGAAAGAAATGCAGAAATCTATAAATCAATGGATGTTGTGAAAAAGAAAGTTCTTCTCGAAACAAATAAACAAAAATATAAATCAATAGACCCTGTGAAAAAGAAAATTCTTCTTGAAACAAATACACAAAAATATAAATCAATAGACCCTGTGAAAAAGAAAATTCTTCTTGAAACAAATACACAAAAATATAAATCAATAGACCCTGTGAAAAAGAAAATTCTTCTTGAAACAAATAAACAAAAATATAAATCAATAGACCCTGTGAAAAAGAAAATTCTTCTTGAAACAAATACACAAAAATATAAATCAATGGACCCTATAAAAAAGAAAGTTTTTCTCGAAACAAATAAACAAAAATATAAATCAATGGACCCTGTGAAAAAGAAAGTTCTTCTTGAAACAAAAACAAAAAAATATAAATTAAAAAAAGGTAAATTATCAATGGATTTACATGACTTGGATGATTATATTTCTAGGTTTCGCAGTAAAATAAAAGAAGGACCTTATTATATATGTTCTGTTTGCAATCGGTTACTCTACAGAAAATCAGTCGTGTCATTAAACCAAAATAAGTACACAGATGTCCCTGAAACTCTGTTCACTGATGCAAAGTCATTTGATGAAAAATATTACATTTGTAAAACCTGCCATTCAAAGGTATCAAAGGGGAAAATTCCTTGCCAAGCAATATATAATAACATGTATGTTGATAACATACCGGCTGAGCTTGCATGTTTAGAAAAACTTGAACAAATTCTTATTGCACAGCGAATAGTTTTTGAGAAGATAATAGTCATGCCAAAAGGACAGCAAAGAAAAGTTAAGGGAGCAATTTGTAATGTCCCGGTTGAATGTGATGAGACATGTAAAGTTTTACCACGGCCACCAGAAAGATCAGGAATTATAATGTTGAAACTTAAACGTAAACTTGAATTCAGAGGTCATGTGTATTTTCAAGCAGTACGTCCTCAGTTCATTCTTGATGCTCTTAACTGGCTCAAGGTAAACAATCCATTGTATAATAATATTACAATTGATATTCAAAATATCAGTGCAAAACTTACCAGTTTAGAACAAGATGACAATACTTCAGGTATGAATTTTGATAAAAATGAAAAGTCTTTAACAGAAAACTGCAAGCAACCTGTTACGGATGATGAGGATACTGAGGAAAAAGATGACCCATTGAATGAATATAGGCAAGCAACTAATGAGACATGTTTACAATCTGTATTGCCAGATTACCCTGTTACAATACAAAGTAGTGAAAATTGTTCATTAGGGAATGAAGTGTACAATATTGCACCTGGAGAAAACAAACACCCTGTATCACTAATGAGAGACATAAAATGTGAAGAGCTTGCATTTCCAGTGTTGTTTCCAAAAGGACAGTTTGGCTTCACAGATGATAGAAAGATTAAATTGTCACCAGTGAAGTACTTCAATGCTCGACTTTTACATTATAGTGGAAGATTTGCAACAAATCCAGAGTATCTTTTCTTTGCACAATTTATAATGGAACAAAAAAAAGTATCAGATAGTATTAATATAGCCTTAAAAAAAATTCATGGCCAACCTGTAACTGCATCACAAATAAAATCAGATGTAAACAAGTTAAAAGGCTTAATTTGTCAAGATCAGGCATATTTGTTTTTAAGGCAAATTCCAGGCACACCACCCTACTGGCAAAAATTTATGTATGAAGTAGTAGCCATGGTAAAACAACTTGGGATTCCAACATGGTTTATGACATTATCGTGTGCTGATCTTAGATGGCCTGAGTTGTTTCAGATTATAGCTAGAACACAAGGTAAAAACATGACTGACGAACAAGTTGAAGCTTTGTCTTACAATGAAAGATGTTCAATGCTAAATCTTAATCCTGTTGTTGTTGCAAAGCATTTTCAATATAGAGTTGAAACATTTTTCACTGAACTTCTGCTTAGCCAAAATAACCCAATAGGTAAAATAATCTATTATGCCCTCCGTATTGAATTTCAAATGAGAGGATCTCCTCATTTACATGCATTAATATGGACTTCTGATTGCCCCAAACTTACATCTGACAACAAAGAAGCTTATATACAATTTATAGATAACCATGTACAAGCCTATCTTCCAGATGAGGAAACAGAAGCAGAGTTACATGAGTTAGTTAAAACTTATCAAAAGCACAATCATTCTAAAACCTGCAGAAAATACAAAAACATTAGTTGTAGATTTAATTTTGGTCAATATTTCACCAAAAGCACAATAGTAGCAGAACCTCTTAATAGTGATCTAGATGAGGGAATCAAGAGTAATATACTCGACAGGCGAACACAGATTCTGACCTCAGTCAAACAGAAAATAGATGAAGTACTAAACCCATCCAAGTCAGATTATAATGAAACATTAAATGATGCAGACCTTCTAAAATCAGTAGGTATCACTGAGGATGAATATTACTGGGCTCTATCAATATCACCAGACTCTGATTTTGAGTTGCATCTCAAAAGGCCTGTAGACAGCTGTTTTATTAACAATTACTTTGTTGCTGGTATAAAGGGATTTGCAGCAAATGTTGACTTGCAACCTGTATTCAATCACTACAAATGCATAACGTATGTCTGCTCATACTTTACTAAAGATGAAACTGAATGTTCTCAAGCTATTACAAATGCAGCAAAAGAAGCAAAAGCTGCTAACATGAATATTAGAGATGGCCTGAAAAAAATTGGTGCTGCTTTTCTCTCTACAAGAGAAGTTAGTTCACAAGAATGTGTCTACAGATCAATGCCTGAACTTTGGTTGAGAAAAATATTTCCCAGAACAATTTTTGTTAGTACAGATTTCCCAGAAAAAAGGGTGCGTGTAACTAAGGGACAAGTGGAACTTGATGAACTAGACGATGATAGTACAGATATCTTTAAGTCAAATATAATTCAGCGTTACAGCATTAGACCAACATCAATTCCAGTTGTTGATAACTTATGTCTGGCAGAATTTGCTGCATATTACTATAAAGATTATAAAATTGATTATAGTGAAACAAAAGATTCACAACCTGATGTTCTAACAGATGACTTGGTTGAATCACAAACAATAACTGATACAACACAATGTCTTCCCAAAAAAATAAAATTAATTAACACCAATGAATACATGAAATGTAGAAAAGTTAAGGCTGTATTAAGATATCATACACCTAATAAAAGAAAAGAACCAGAATCTTATTTTCACCATTTACTTATGCTCTATTATCCATGGCGTGATGAAAGTAAACTAATGGCTTCAGATCAAACATATACATCAAAGTTCTATGAACCTGATGTCCAAGCTATTGTTGAACACAATAGAGCAATATTCGAACCTGATGCAGATGCTGTTAGTGAGGCTCTTGAAGTATTAAAATCTAATCAGGGCAATATTATTCGCTCATTTGATTCAATAAATGATCAAGAAAATGCAGATTTACAAGGTGAAATGCAAGATGACTCAATCCCACATGAATCATTTAATGAACAATTACCATCACATCTTGACTCAACACAATCCAATCAGCATACTTCCCTTGGAGTAATTACTTCTTACAACCGACCAACAGAGATCTCTGATGATAAATTACGTGAAACTGTGAGGTCCTTGAACATCGAGCAACGTTATGCATATGATACATTTCTGACATGGTGTAGGAATACAATGAAAAACATGAACAGCTTAAAACCTGTTGAAATAGAACCAATCTATCTTTTCTTAACTGGTGGTGGAGGTGCAGGCAAAAGTCACTTGATTAAAACAATATACCATACAGCAGTTAAAACTTTTAGACATCCTCCTATGAACCCTGAATTACCAACAGTTCTTCTCATGGCACCAACAGGTGTGGCTGCAATAAACATTGATGGAACAACAATAAATACTGGTCTTGCAATTCCCAAAGAAACTGGTGATAATGTACCTGCAATGTCAGACCAAAAGAAAACACAATTAAGACTATCATTATCTGACCTAAAGCTAATAATAATAGATGAAATTTCTATGGTTGGAAACACTACCTTACTACATATCCACCAAAGATTAAAAGAAATATTTGGCACCACCAGTTCTCTGCTATTTGCTGGAATTACTATTATAGTTGTAGGTGATCTATGCCAACTTCCACCAATACGTAAGAGATTTGTATTTGACAATTTCAAAAATGATTCTTATAATCTATGTCACCCATGGAAAGTCTTCAAAATGATAGAACTTAATAAAATCATGAGACAGAAAAACGACCAAGCATTTATTGAACTTCTTAACAGAATAAGAACTGCTAGTCAAACAGAAGATGACATTAAGATAATCCAATCAAGATCAATAACCCCATCTGATCCTAATTATCCATCAGATGCACTTCATATCTGGGCTGAAAATGCTCCTGTTGATGAACATAACAAGAAAAAACTAGAAGAACTGTCTGGATCCTTATTTATTCTTAAAGCTAAAGATCAGTATCCAACAAATGTAAGCAAACAAGATATTGATAGAGTTTTAGCAAGAGGACGGTCTGAAACAGGTGGACTTGATTATGAAATTCTGATTAAAGAAGGTGCTAGAGTAATGCTTACAACAAATATTAGTATTCCAGATAGACTCATCAATGGACAAATGGGGACTGTCTTTAAAATGGATGTCAGTCACAATAACCAAAAACCAACTGTTCTCTATATCAAATTTGATGACTCAAATGCTGGTAAAGACTTAACTAACACTTGTGGCAACCCTTTTGCAAGAGAAAACAACGTAGTTTCCATTGAGCCTGTATTAGCAAAGATCAAAATAAGACCAGGTAAAGCATCTTCTCCAGAAATACAGAGAGTACAATTTCCTGTTACACTTGCTTGGGCATGTACTGTACATAAGGTTCAAGGTCTAACACTTGAAAAAGTTGTAATCAGTTCTGACTTGATAAAACAGAGAGCATTTAACTATGGACAAATTTATGTTGCCTTAAGCCGTGCAACTTCTTTCCATGGTCTGTATATTTTAGGACAAATTGAGAGTAAGCATATTAAAGCAAATCCTAAAGTTCTTGAAGAATACCAAAGACTACGAAATGAATGTATGGTTCCACATTCAACAACTGTACTGCAAGACAATTTCAATGTTTTGACCATATCACTTTTAAATATAAGATCTCTCAAAAAACATAGCATCGATATTAAATTTGATTCAAGAGTTTTCAATAGTGACGTCATAGCTCTTACTGAAACCCAACTACTACCTCAGGATTTTGACAATGAAATTTTAAATAATCTCAGTCCTTTCAAACTGCACCGTCAAGATCATGATACAGATAAATATTCGAGTATGGCACTTTGCACAAGAAATACTGTAGAAATCAGAGAGTGTGAATATTTTTCTTCACTAAATGCACTAAAATTTGACCTGGTTAATAGTCAATCCCAAGAAAAAACTATTTTTCTTTTGCTGTATCGAAAGCAAGCGTCCAACATCCCACAATATGTAGATTCTTTGGGATACGTGTTAAATAGTTATACAATTGACATGATTCTTGGTGACTTTAATATTAATTACTTGAATGACAATCAAATTCAACCACTAAAATCTTTAATGGAATCTCTCAATTACACTCAGATTGTAACAAAACCTACATTTATTTCTTCTGGTAGCTTATTAGACCATGTGTATGTTAGATCCACAGTATTTCAAATAATTGACAATTATGTAGTCAATGTGTATTATTCTGATCATGATGCTATCAAAATCGTAGTACAATATTGCAACTAGGGAATAATTATATCTGTGACATTAATCGAAATATTATATTAATTACATGTAGTTATATCCAATTCTTTCTGGCAATTGTTATCAAGCAAGTTTATCTTACACCATGTACACAGTCTCCTCAGAGATCCATGGATCCATATTCACAAACCATATTTATCAATAAGGGGTGGGCCATTGGAAATCTTGCAGGGAGGGGGTGACAATTCCTGTGCAAGGCAAAGTGATCAAAAAATCCTGTAGGTAATACAGTATACAGAGAATAGTGGCAAACTGTTTACAACTTTAATAAATAGTGCCTTTATTGTCCAAAAACAAATCCTGCAGAGCTTACATAGGACAAAATATGTCAGGCTTAGAAATAATTTTTTTACCCCCTCCAAAGATTTCTAATGGTCCACCCCTAAATTAGTGCAGTTACACTGCACTTGTACTTGTACTTGGGATGGTGCACCTATACTCGTGCCTCTGTCCTGAGAAGGATCGACTTGAACACCTGGACAACCTGAACCACTGGACAACAAATTAATGTAAGTAAAAAAGTATACTGAATCTCTATGTAAATGTACTTTAATATTGCAAAGTTCCCATGCATCCATAGCTTAATTGCTTTTTAACCCACTTATTTTCTCCATGTTTCATATTTTAGATAAAACTAAACATCTGGTAGAATCATGAGAAGCCTCAGCAATATTGATATCCTAGCTGTTGAAGTTGTGAGTTGGACCATTACAGCACCAACCACCAATTTATTACTCTGGTATATATATTACATGACTTTATAACATTGATATATCTGGTATTAATGAAGGAGCAAACAAATTAAAACTGGCGTCTGAAGTAAATGGCTTCTACGACCACACAGTTGGAGTTGTGAGTTGGACTATTAAACCGTCAACCACGAATTTATTACTCTGGTATTAAATGACTTTATAACATTGATATATCTGGGATTAATGAAAGAGCAAATAAATTAACACTGGTGGCTGAAGTAAATGGCTTCTACGACCACACAGTTGGAGTTGTGAATTGGACTATTAAACCGTCAACCACCAATTTATTACTCTGGTATTAAATGACTTTATAACATTGATATATCTGGCATTAATGAAGGAGCAAACAAATTAACACTGGTGTCTGAAGTGAATGGCTTCTACGACCACACAGTTGGAGTTGTGAATTGGACTATTAAACCGTCAACCACCAATTTATTACTCTGGTATTAAATGACTTTACAACATTGATATATCTGGCATTAATGGAGGAGCAAACAAATTAACACTGGCATCTGAAGTAAATGGCTTCTACGGCCACACAGTTAGAGTTGTGAGTTGGACTATCAAACCATCAACCACCAATTTATTACTCAGTGGTATTAAATGACTTTATAACATTCATACATCTGGTATAATAAAAGAGCAACCCGAATTAATGCCAATATGAATACCAATGTATACGAGTACCAAAAGTATATTTATAAATGCTAAAAGTATATATATCAATGTCAAAGTTAAAGCAATGTCATGATGGCTTTCAGTATATGAGTTCTATGTTGTCCCAATCTAGGTTGTCCATGCATGTAAGTTTATAATAGTAGTCAATAAAAAAATTGTTCTTTGTAAAACAAGTGAGCGTGCTTTCTAACTAGCTTTCTAACATGTCCTCCTCCACCAATCTCGTTCTCCACAGTCCACAGTCATCGCCATGCCCATTGCCCATGCCCAGTAGCCCGAGTTAACGCCTAGCGGGCGTCTTGTTTTGTAATATTCTTGCAGTTCGTAAATCCGTTATTTTCTTCGTCTAGTTTATGGGCCCGCAGTAATTGGCAAATATGCTGTTGCGGTTACCCTGCCACTTTTAGATACTTTATATGTACTTTAAAATGTGATTACCTAATATATATGTGTATGTAAAAGCTGGTGGCAAAGCATAATAAATAAATAAATAAATATATAAATAAATAAATAAATAAATAAATAAATAATAGAATGAAGCTAATTAGTATTCATAACTTTTGATAAAGATCACTTTGTCCAAAAGATGATCTTTATTGCGATTTACAGACGTATACATGTGACTTGAATGCCACGTTTTGATTGCTTCTTAACCTCATTAATTATTCATGAATTTCACAAAGTCTATTAAACACAATGGTTACAGACAAAAGTCAAAACACAATCCAATTCTCCGATAGAAAACACAATTTGCAATAACAAAACACGATTGCCCGTATTTCCACACATGTACACAGCGTTCATATGTCGAGTCTCTTCGGGTATTAAATATCAACACAGCTAGCGACATTACTGACCAATATCAAACTATGTCTGTGAACACGCAAAACACATCCGAGACGAGAAAGACTTGATCAGACTCTGATCATCAGACAGTAGGAAAGCTAAGAAAGAAAGCATTATTTCCACACATGTACAGCGTTCATATGTCAAGTCTCAACACAGCTTCATGTATACGGCGTATGAGATCGTAAGCGTATATAATATCAAGATACTTGCCAGCGACATTACTGACCAATAACTATGTCTGTGAAAACACAAAACACATCCGAGAGGAGAAAGACTTGATGAGACATCAGGAAAGCAAAGAAAGAAAGCATTTGGCATGCACGCATCAGTTTCGCAAAGTCTTATTTTGTTTGTCTTGATCGTGACGGCGGAATAAGCCGCCAGCCTGGGTAGAGTCCTCCCGCTTCAAGTCCCAGCCCGACAGACCCAACCCTTACGCTTTCTGATTATAGAGGCCTGCGGAGTAGGCTAAGAGCGTGACACAGAAGGGGGGGAGGGGGGGGGGGGGGGGGGGGAAACCGAGCCGAAACCTAAACTCGTCTACCTGCGGTAGCCCGAGTAATTAAAAATTCTGGCGAAGCTTAGACATTCCATACATAACCGCTTCTTCAAGTTTTGCATCCCAATCCATTTATGTCATGAACTTGTATTAATTATCAAGAAACAACTTCACCAGATCAACTCAAAACCTTCGAATAATCTTATCTGTCATCACTAGAGTCGCTTCCGTGTCGGGGAAAAGAATGACGTCACCGGTGGAAAAACTCCCCTGTAAAATTTGGCGCGCTGCAAGTGACAAAAGTCCTTTCCGCCACAAAACCGAAGCGGCATAAAGGGGACTGGAAAGGACTTTGGAAAGTCTATTGTGAACGTGGTCTAAGTTGTTTTTGCTTATATGACGTGAGCCATAACGAAAATTGGAAAGATATTAAATATGTATTTACAACTACACAAAATAGCTGTGGAACTAAATACACCTGCAATTGTTCGGCTTGGCTCCATTCGAACTTTATACCTCGAATGTTTCACTCAATTCACTGTTTATACAC
This sequence comes from Corallium rubrum, assembly GCA_964035015.1. NCBI lineage: Eukaryota > Metazoa > Cnidaria > Anthozoa > Scleralcyonacea > Coralliidae > Corallium > Corallium rubrum. The sequence goes on along the minus strand of CAXIUP010000285.1, from coordinate 404,877 downwards.
AATTCTGTTAGATTGCGTCATATTGAAAATATAGGGTGTGGGGGCTGGGAACGAAATGCCGTAAATATAGTCTGGCGAACACCGCGCTGCCAAACGTTTGCGCATGCGTGAATTCGCTAGAGTAAACATTGCCAGAGAGGTGGGAACTAGCCGTGGCAACAACCAGACAGTGAAGACTGAGTAAGACTCGACTATTCATTTGTGTTTTTAAAAAAGGGGCATGAAAATTACGATGGGGTCATTTCAGAATATGTTACAATATTGACAAGGAAGCCATGCACAAATTACCTACCTTATCTTTTTGGTAGTATGCTAATAATTTGTATTAGACCTCAATTTGTAACTCTTCTACGATAATACAACTCGGCATGCACAATCATTCTACACCATCACACATACTATTTTTATGAATGCTAACCTTTAAAACTGAAGAACAAGCGATTCCTCCTTCATCTGTTGAACCAGCGAACGAGAAAGCCAACGTTGTACAGAGTTAACTCGTACTTCTTTTCTGCTTCGTTTGTTGGTTGAGGTTCCAGAAAATTCCACATGTCTACATCAAAACAAGCAACATTCTGTCAATAATGGTCTTTTATCAAAATATGGCCGTACTTTCTTCCCCATCCATCTTTGAACACGTTAACCGAAGGAGGAGGGAGGGGGGGGGGGGGGGGGTTGGAACTCGGCAAAGGTCATCGTTCCATATTTTTGTTCAATTTGTCTAATTTCACGGTCACTAAACGTATTGTATTTTCTGTATAATGAAGCAGTCATCCAATAGCAACGTTCGGATTTAATTAGTGCAGTCCTTTGTTCGTTGTGTAGTCCTTCGTCGTCACGTGTCCATAGAATTTCCTTTCTTCAACCAATTGCCTTCCTCCAATTAACATGAACACAATAACATGGCCATTGCATAATCTTGAAAGACAATGGAGCTTCCAAACCATCCCCCTCCACTAACTATGAGCTAACCACGCACAATTTTTGTTTTTCAAATATGCAAATAGTTACAATATTCCCTTCCCTTCTTTCAACCTCATCCTTTGGGAATTCGGAACAAAATCTTTAATCAATAGTGTTTTTAAATATGCCTATGCAACGAATGGAAAAAAATAATATTAAAGTAAATTTTGAGATTACCTGTTTCGATTGTGAAAGTTTCAGGGCGAATAATAATTGAAGAAAAGTATGTTTGTTTAAAGGGATACTCCAGGCCCAAAACAAGTCTTGTTCAAATGAAAGACTTATGTGACCATACCTCCGAATTGGCTATTAGTTTCCTTCAAATCTTTTTAATTTGGGAGAAATTTGACTTTGTTTGCCGTATTTTCCATATACTGTGAGCCGCCATTGTTGCTTGATTGCGGGCGAAAGCGGTCGCTCCCAATAGTATTTTGACGTCATTGAGTGATTGAAACAGTTTCGTCTTTTGTTATGATTTGTTTCTATCACTCAATGACGTCAAAATACTATTGGGAGCGACCGCTTTCGCCCACAATCAAGCAACAATGGCGGCTCACAGTATATGGAAAATACGGCAAACAAAGTCAATTTCTCCCAAACTAAAAATATTTGAAGGAAACTAACAGCCATTCGGAGGTAAGGTCACATAGGTCTTTTATTTGAACAAGACTTGTTTTGGGCCTGGAGTATCCCTTTAACGTTTGAAAAACGGCCCAGAAAGTTGAGATCCACAACAAATGTGGATCATAGTTTCCATATACCATAGTTTCCCCACGCAGTTAATTCAACGAGCTAGTTCCAACATGTTAGCCTCAATAAATAAAGTCACTTTATCCAGCACAGGTGGTGTGTGCTGTTAGCGCGTTGCGTTTCACCAAAAAAATTAGGCCCGCTTAGACGGAGTTACGCCTGGTTTACAGGGACCGGGGTTTGCCAAAACTGTCAATCCGATCCGATCCGATCCGAAGCCAAAAAATCGTAGTCCGATCCGATCCGAAAACAGCTGCTCAAATCCGATCCGATCCTTTCCGAAAAAATTAAAACACCAGATACATGTTGCAATAGTTGCGCGAACTTTCCGAAAAGAAAACCAATGAACAAATAAATTTAAGAAAACTACTATACAATAATAATCTTATGTAATAATAACCTTTATATGTTGTGCAACGTGCGTACAACTAGTGAATTTGTTAATTTTGTGACAAAAACAATGACAAAAGTGAATCTGATGCGGGTAAAAAAGTGCAAAATCCGATTCGATCTCAAGAAAAAAAGAAACGAAATCCGATCCGATCCGATCCGATCCGAGAAAAAAAGAACAAAATCCGATCCGATCCGAGAAAAAAAGAACAAAATCCGATCCGATCCGAGAAAAAAAGAACAAAATCCGATCCGATCCGAGAAAAAAAGAACAAAATCCGATCCGATCCGATCCGAGAAAAAAAAGAACAAAATCCGATCCGAGAAAAAAAGAACAAAATCCGATCCGATCCGAGAAAAAAAGAACAAAATCCGATCCGATCCGATCCGATCCGAGAAAAAAAGAACAAAATCCGATCCGATCCGAGAAAAAAAGAACAAAATCCGATCCGATCCGATCCGAGAAAAAAAAGAACAAAATCCGATCCGATCCGAGAAAAAAAGAACAAAATCCGATCCGATCCGAGAAAAAAAGAACAAAATCCGATCCGATCCGATCCGAGAAAAAAAAGAACAAAATCCGATCCGATCCGAGAAAAAAAGAACAAAATCCGATCCGATGCGATCCGAACGATAAAAGTTTAGTCCGAATCCAATCGGATCGGGTGGGATTCGGATCGGATTCGCACACCTCTACGGTGGGGCTTTAGCTCCCCCCAATAATTTTTCTAAGTAAATTAATATTGTGCATCCAAAACAGAGAACGTAGGAGTCTAACGTTTCGAGCGAAGGCCCTTCGTCAGAGATAAACGTTTCTCTCTGACGAAGGGCCTTCGCTCGAAACGTTAGACTCCTACGTTCTCTGTTTCGGCAGTATATCTAACCTTACTATATTTCGATTGTTGTTTCTACACTGCCTACGCAGCACGCTACTTTTATTACACTATTTCGAGTAATAATTAGGTCGGTCCGCTCATAGCACGCTGTATAAACCAGGCCTAGTATACTTGGATGAATGACCGCTTGGGAATGACCCCGCTGTCGAGCTTGGAAGTCCCGTACGATTTTCGTGCTAAAGTTGATTTGTTGTTTTTTTGAGTTGACTAGATGCCAAACTATCAGAAAATGATGGCGTTCAAATTTTCGACCTTTCGATACAGGGGGGGAGAGCTCGGGAAGTTTGAACTGCATTTTCTGAGTCTGACGCCTAGTCAACTGAAAAAAACTGAAAAAATAAACAAAAATCAAATTTAGCAAAAACTACGAAAGTCGTTTTGATGACACTTCATACCACAGTATTTGGGCTAGGATCAGGGTCAAGAAAGGTCTTCGAGTCACTCCTATTAGCCATGTCCCGACCCCTCGACCCCCCTGTATATCAAAAGGTCGAAAATTTGAACCCCATCATTTTCCAGTAGTCTTTATACCACACTATCTCAAAATCATTAATAATTCATGAGATAATCAACCACTTATAATTGTTCATTCAATCACCTGATTGGAGTTGGATACTCCAGTAAAACCCAAGATATTACTGAAAAGTTTATATTTAACCTTCGAACGTAGCGTTTTGTTGGAGACCTGAACAAGCACTTTCCCGACAAAACAGTACAATGGGCTCAGATTTGGCAGTCGGTTTTCCCTTAAATTCAATGCGTGCGACCTAAAAACCGGTTTGACGGAAGAAAACGAGATTGACTAGTCCAGAAGTTTGGACTGCGGCGACTTAAAAGATTCGGCTCGATTTCGGCAGAGCCTTATTTTACGCGTTGCTAGCAGCGAGTATTTATAAGGGTTTGCTCGCAGGGTGATTCTTAAGATGCAAAATAAACAAGTTGCTATATGAATACATTTTACTTACGCACACTCATGAGGGTTTATTTTAATTGCATTTTTCAATTGAAATCGCTCAATTGAAATGCCATATCAACAACTCGTATATCGTGTTTCATCAGGGGAATCCAAGTACTTGAAAATAATAAAACCACTCGACCTTCAGCTTCCACCATATTTTCCCGTGCCTGGATCCCCCGATGAAATACTCAAACTCGTTGTTGATATATTACATAATACATGAATCGTGAATCTCAATAAATAAGAGCGCCAACCGAGAATTTTACTCACTTCAAATATCCCAGAATGCATCATATACGCTCATGTTGCGAGATTCGCGATCCATGTATGCAGCCGCTTGCTGCGAGTAAAGATGATTAGCTCTCAGTCCTTTATCCCCTTTTTAGTGCAAAGTTGCAGTATTGTGATGAGGGGCGAAAATTCACACGATACATAGATACATAGATACATAGTGTAAACTTTCCGGGGGGTAAACTTACCAGGTTCGACGACATACATACTTGTCGTAGTTGAAAGGCTAAAACCAGTGAAAATGTGAAACACTAGTATCAGTCTTTCATAGACGACAAATATTTGTCGCTTAAAGCTCGTAAGCCCTATAAACAGCGATAACAGACAGGTTTGTACCTTATCTATGGATATTTCTTGAAAGACGTGTTTATCTTAATATACCAAGAATGAAAGAAGTTTCCCCCCGGAATAGATTAGAATACCACTGCGCACGCGTGGCTTTGTTTGCGACTGGCGAATACAACAATGGCGGAGAAACGCAAAGGAGTGATCAATTTTTCTCCTCGAAACAACGAATTTCTAGGCTTAAGCACATGGCTAATTAAATATGGTCTAGCGGAAGGTGCGAATAAACATTAAAAGCTTTATATTTAACTTTAATATGGTGTGGCATGTTGACGAATGACGATGTTGTGAAGTCGGTTTGTAGAGTGTTGTTAGTTCGTGTCTGTTACTTATATTTTACACGAGTGGCGCTCGGGCAGTTTTACACGTCAGCTCAGTAACAAATTCTGTATACTGGAGGTTGTAGAGTACTAGACTGTCTTCGCATTTTGATTTGACGTGGCCTATCTGTACCTGCGTGAACTTAGCGCGTGATTGGGCAGACGATTCGCAAGGCTACATAACGTGAAGCTAGCAACATAATCATCAGGCGATAGTAATTTGTGGGATTGACTGGACGTCACACGATACGTATTAGTATCGGTATTCTTGTGATGCGCCAAGCTTTTTATGCAAAAATTTCGAGGAGTTCAAAAAGATCTTGATGTTATTAAACAGACCGGAAAACAATAGTGAAGGGCACAATAGTTTGTCAGTACTCATGTTTGTCGAAGTTTATATTTTTTTTGCGTTCTTGACAAGAGAAAATGACTCTTTAAGAATCCCTCGAGATTCTATTTTGGGTTGTTTGTCTGAGTTTTGGCTTGTATTAAATTAACTTGGGCTTTGCTCAAGAAAATGGGCTGGCAGGTTGCGGGGCTAGCAGCTCTGTCCGTACACGTGGCAAAAATTGTTATTACTAAAAACTTTGCACTATCCTTGGGATCTAGTTACAATCCATGCTTCTTCTCTTTCATCGTTAGCAACCGGATTCCTTGACCTACGCTTCCTTGGACCCAGTCGTACTTCAGCCTAACAGCTCCAAGATGCGAGACCGCACTCGTGAGGAAACTAACTACGCCAGCATCGACCTTGAAAAACTCAAAAAGGATCAAGAGTAGAAGATCACCGGAAACTCACTTGGGAAACCATGGAACCGTAAGCGCCAACTTTTAACCATATACTAATGGAATTTTGTTTTTTACTTTTAAAGTAGTTTTGATTTGTTCCTGATTAGACATACCCTGCAAGTCAGAGCCCCTTTTCTACCTACGCAGGCTTTCAGGGAAAAGTAGACTGTCAACAGACTCGATCTTCGCCCCAAGTTTGGGGCGAGTCAGTCAAGTCTTAAACTGGTCAAACAAGTTCTAGTTTATGAGCACGCACAAGCAGGAAAATAGCAAGTAACGCGTTAGAGCCTGGGCCCAAAATAGTATCTTGGCAACCGTTCACGCATGCTCAAAAAGGGATACCGAGTTTGTTGGCAGAGCCTATTTCTCCCCTAAGCCTGTGCATGTCGGAGAGGGGCTCTGACTCGCTGGATAGATTAGACAGTGCCCATGACACGAAAATTAAGTCTGTCTTATTTGAAAGAACACTTAAAATGATAGAGCAACATCTTTTGCAGTTTTTCATTTCCTTGCTTCGTTGTTGAGATATTTCAGTTTGTTTGATGTGTAAACTAATCTTATACATGTGCATAATGAGCTATCACAAGGTTGTATATCTCTGCTATTATCAAATACAATCACTTGAAAAACTACATGTTTAGTGTTATGAGAGGAACACCGCCGTGGGTTGCGAAGTTCGTTGGGAAGTTCAGATATTCGTTCGGAAGATCGGAATTACGTTGCCAAGGTTGAAATATTATCCAATCAGAATGAGTTTTGGTCCAAAGTTCGCAATTTGATTGGATAATTTCCAACCTTGTCAACGTAATTCTGAACGAATATCTGAACATCCGAACGAACTTCGCAACACACGGCGGTAAAGTAATGTGAAATCAACTGTAATTTGGTTTGATAATAGTAAATATATATATGTTATTTACCGGCTGGGAGGTCCGTATAGAAAAATATTTGCCCAAGGTCTTAAAAAAGACCCGAGGCCGCAGGCCGAGGGACATTTTTGAGACCGAGGGCAAATATTTTTCTATACGGACCGACCAAAACGGTAAATAACATATTTATTTTTTTGCTAATCGTACAATTTATAATTTACATAATTAGTACATTAACATCATTGAATAAAGTTGCGTAATCGAGATGACGTTCACGTGATATTAAAAAGTCCAAAGTTTATCGTTCGACAATAAACAACTGCCGACATGCAGTCTGACAGGGAAGCTTGGAACCTTTTTTTGTGGTGAAAAACAGTCAAAACGTGAAGATCCAGTTACGAAGGGAATTCAAAATGCAGTCCAAGTGTTTTTAAAGTTTAGTTGATAAAGACTCTTCGTTCTTCTTCGTCGCTTGCTCGTTTTTGGCTGCTCGCTTGGAAAGTCGCTTTGAATATTCGACTGACTCCGTGGAAATTGAAAGTGTGTTGTTCGAGTTTGAAGACGAAAATGCTTGTTCTAAGTCATTTGTAACTTTTTTTCAAAGACATATGGCACGATGAGGTTGGCATGTGGAAAATATTTGACTAAAAGGTAAAGACTTGTAACGGTTTTGTTAAGTATAGTTGAACAACAGAAGAAAGACAGTTTAGTGTCAAAAGGTTTCAGCTTTTCTGTCTTCTCGTGGTATGTTTTTTTATATATAGTCTATATAGTTTCATTTAGTGATTCAAAATACTATGTTCACAAGTTCATGTATATGCTTTGTCTACCGTTTTAAACTGTTTTCATACGTCGTTGACTGTTGAGCAATAATACTTGAAAATTTTATCGATCGTAAATTTTTTTTTGTCACAGTTTTCCCAGCATTTCTTTTAAAATTCGCTGTTTTCACATGAAGTTGTCAAAACCATTTGGATAAACCATCTTACTTTGTTTTTACTGGCATTCTATTGTAGTGTAAAGTAGTGAAAAGCGTCGAGTATACGAAATATTAAAAAACTTTTTTGTTTTCGTTTTGAAATCCGCAGCGGTCCGTATCGGGGTCCGTATCGTGTGATACGGACCGCTCGCTAAGCCAATCAGAGCGCGCGAATCAGATGGATACCGGACCGCAAAAAATATATATATATATATATATATATATATATATATATATATATATATATATATATATATATATATATATATATATATATATATATATATATATATATATATATTAAACTTTCTCGATAAGTCATTATGCACATGTACGTCACATTTCATATCAACCAAGAGAGCACTTGGAGACTACATATACCTCCACCAGTGGGTTATTAGAGATGTTTAAAAAGAAAACGAGCCATCCCGCTAACCTGGCTAGCTCACGAGACCTACACATGAATGAATAAAATGCCTGATTGTACTCGTACCAAAATTATGCAAAAAATAAGGATAATGAGCGCAATAAAGCATTTCTTCTACACAGAGAATCTTGTGGTCAGATTTTTATTAATTTCCATCCAAACTTTAAGTAAATTCAACCAACGGCTTGGTCCTTGGTCTATGATCAATCTTTCCACAAACTTTCATGAAAAACTGTGCAGTAGTTTGTGAGATATCCTGGCGACAAACAAACAAACAAACAAACAAACAAACAAACAAACAAACAAACAAACAAACAAACAAACAAACAAACAAACAAACAAACAAACAAACAAACAAACAGACAGACAGACAGACAGACAGACAGACAGACAGACAGACCGACCAACAAATAAATAAACAGACAGACAAACAAACAAACAAACAAACAAACAAACAAACAGACAGACAGACAGACAGACAGACAGACAGACAGACAGACAGACAAACAAACAAACAAACAAACAAACAAACAAACAAACAAACAAACAAACAAACAAACAAACAAACAAACAAACAAACAAACAAACAAACAAACAAACAAACAAACAAACAAACAAACAAACAAACAGACAGACAGACAGACAGACAGACAGACAGACAGACAGACAGACAGACAGACAGACAAACAAACAAACAAACAAACAAACAAACAAACAAACAAACAAACAAACAAACAAACAAACAAACAAACAAACAAACAAACAAACAAACAAACAAACAAACAAACAAACAGGCAGGCAGGCAGGCAGGCAGGCAGGCAGGCAGGCAGACAGACAGACAGACAGACAGACAGACAGACAGACAGACAGACAGACAGACAGACAGACAGACAGACAGACAGACAGACAGACAAACAAACAAACAAACAAACAAACAAACAAACAAACAAACAAACAAACAAACAAACAAACAAACAAACAAACAAACAAACAAACAAACAAACAAACAAACAAACAAACAAACAAACACGGGTGAAAACATAACCTCGCGAAGGTAACAACTTGAAATATCTCAAGAACGAAGCAAGGAAACGGAAAACTGCAAAAAATGTTACTTTGTCATTTTAAGTGTTCTTTCAAATAAGACAAACTTACTTTTCCTGTCAAAGGCATTTTAAAGGGCGCATACTTATTAAGTGCTATTAATAGCAAAGGAGATCGGTGATGTTTAGCTTGTCGGTGTAAGTAGGTTCACACAAAACGAGGAACTGAAGGTTTTTACGTTCACAGTTTGCACAAGAACAAGCACCGATCGAGGTTAAAAGAGATGACTCAAAGGGATCCGTCTAGTCTTTTTGTGACTTTTCCAAAATATGTCCTCAACTATGTACCCTAATGGGCAAAATTTTGAGCCGCCCAAAGGAAGACATTGTTGTCAGACAAAACCATTACGAATACAAATACAAATTAAAGTACTTTTTTCAGAATGTCGGGGAAAAACCATGCTTAATCGCGCTAAACGTCGCACAGTAGACGAATTTAATTCGAATTAATTTCGTCGGTAATGCGACGTTGAGTTAAACGTCGAAATTCAGTCGAATTTAATTGGTTTTACTTGGACTCGTGGAGCCTGAAAACGACTTCTTGAAAATATGGCGTCGAATTGTCACAGAGAGAAGAGAAACATTTAATTCGACGCGACGATAATTCGTATAACTCGAACACGCATTGTCGTCGCATTATCCGTCTGACTCAGGCGAATTTAATTGCCGAGACGAATTTAATTCGTGTGTCGAATTTAATCGAGTTATACGTCGCAGTTTCGTCGAATAAAATTCAAAGAATTAATTTCGTCTGAATTAAATTCGTTTATTTTGCGACGTTTTGCGCAGGCCTGGGACTCAGCGAAGCTTGACGACATATTTGGAAAAACAAATTTGATGACATGTTTTAGAAAGCCGCGAATCGTCCCTTTTAATCTCGATCTCAGCCTGTGTTGCTAGCTGTATTTTGGGGTTGGGGTGGAGTTTGGGGGAAAATCATGGTGAGGGAGATAAGAGGTAAGGGGGATAAAGGGTGAGGTCTGCATAAGGGGTGAGACGCGGGCCATCTTGGCCTGCTTGGTTTAACCAATTCATTTCACGAAGTTTATTTACTAACTTCCTATTTTGAATTTGATTGGTTCTTGATTCTCAACCAACCAATAGGAATCATGAAATTCAAAACAACTTGTCCAACGCGAGCAAATGAATTGCAATAAAATTTTAGGAATACTTCTATTGCCACGACAGTAAATGTTGATTTAATTTCGACGAGTATTGCCTAATAGTGGCGTAGAAGTTTAGCTCATAAGTAAAACACTTGATTCTGTATCATATATAATTTTAGAAATGTAATGGGAATTAAAATACTTAATTAGAATGTATTACAAATAACTTAAGGTTACCGTACACCTTCACAGGCGAATTTATTTCGAAAAAATACCTTTTTGGACTACGTTTAATATCGTGCCAAACTTTCATATGAAAAATATGAAAAACGAGTGAATGGTGACGGATAAATGACCATGTGATGTTTTTGATCGGAATATATATATTTAACAAATAGATTACATTTTAGTTCTTTGAAATTTTTCATGGCGATAATGTAATATGGCTTATTTTTGTGGAAACACCACGTAAAATATTTATTTGCCAAGCTTTCGGCCTGTTGACTCAGGCCTTCATCAGAGCAATAACAACAAGCTGTTGGCTCACGTTATTTTATAAACTAATTAACTGATCAATTAAATCACGTAAGAAAACAATGGCGTATCACGTTAATTTTATTAATTAGACTAGAAGTTACTATCGCAAGTGAAGTGCTGCCTCGAATGGGATGAAAACCTTTAGCCTACTTCGCAGGCAACTTTGCGGTCTGTTGCCAACATAACATCTCCCCCTTGCCCACTTCATCCGAGTTTGGTTTCCCACTCCACCCGAGTTTAGTTTGCTCAGTCCACTCGAGTTTGCCTAGCTCACTCCACCGAGTTGACCCAGTCCATCCAAGTTTGTCCACTCCATCCAAATTTGGCCACTCCACCCAAGTTTGCCCAATCAACCAGAATTTGCCCACTCCACCACAGTTTGCCCACTCTACCCAAGTTTGCACACTCCACCGAGTTTGCCCAGTCTACAAAGTTTGCCCACGCCACCCAAGTTCATTCACTCCATTCAACGTGAATATTCTTATGTGATTTAATTTATCAGTTGCTTAGTTATAAATGACGTGAGCCAACAGCTTGTTGTTATTGCTCTGATGAAGGCCTGAGTCAACAGGCCGAAAGCTTAGCAAATAAATATTTTACGTGGTGTTTCCACAAAACTTGCTTATATTACATTATCGCCATGAAAACTTCCAAAGATTACGTTTTGCCATTGTCTGTTCAGTTATAGATACACAGATGACGTCGCAATGTGGTAAGAACAAAAAGGTGGCCAACGAAACGCAGTCGAGTGGATCACTGATGTTCTTACCACGTTGTTGCGTCTTCTGCGCGTCTGTAACTGAACAGACAACAAAAAATGGAATCTATTTGTTTTATACAATACAAAAATTTAAAAGGTTTTTATCGAAAGTCTTCCGGATTTGGGGCATGAAGAAGGAAAAAAGTCAGCTGAGGTCAAAAATGTCGAAAGGTCAAAAATGTTTGAAAAGGACTTTGAGAAAGTCTGTTGGTCCATGTGTCTGTCCTCTATTAGATCATGGCCAATGAAAACACGCATAGCAACCCCTTAAGGTATATGGTAACCTTAACAGAAGTGTTTTATTGATATACATGGTAAAACCTTCATTTGTTGATCAAATTATGACAAATGTAGTCATTGTAGTTTTTAATATTTAATCAAATGATGTCAATTTTAAAAATGTCACAAAATTTGTATACCAGTTTTATTAAAATGTAATCCTGTACAACAGGCTGGCTTTTGTCAAATTTGTTTTTAAAATAAAAATGTTACCAAAAAACTTACTCCAAAAATTTTTGCCTGTAGGGCGTCTGTCTGTCTGTCTGTCTGTCTGTCTGTCTGTCTGTCTGTCTGTCTGTCTGTCTGTCTGTCTGTCTGTCTGTCTGTCTGTCTGTCTGTCTGTCTGTCTGTCTGTCTGTCTGTCTGTCTGTCTGTCTGTCTGTCTGTCTGTCTGTCTGTAGGGTGTCTGTAGGGTGTCTGTAGGGTGTCTGTCTGGGTGTCTGTCTGTCTGTCTGTCTGTCTGTCTGTCTGTCTGTCTGTCTGTCTGTCTGTCTGTCTGTCTGTCTGTCTGTCTGTCTGTCTGTCTGTCTGTCTGTCTGTCTGTCTGTCTGTCTGTGATATAAGAAATCAATTAGGATGGTCAACCCTTGATGAAAGACGACAAAATCACATGTGCATCATGATGTATAAAGTTTTAAATGCTATTGCTCCTGCATATCTTAAAAGATACTTTTCTTATGGTATTGACACCAGCAAGTATTGTCTGAGAAACAATAGTGTTAATTTATCTCTCGCTAAACCAAACACAGATTACATGAAGAAAAGTTTCAAGTTTGCTGGAGCTAAATTATGGAATAGCTTGCCAGTTGATTTGAAACTTTCATCTACTTTGTCGTCTTTCAAGAGGGGTTTGGCAAGTCAAACCTCAACCAACACCTCAGTTCCAAATTAAATCGAAATTAACTATCATGTAAATATTTTGTATATAATTTATGTAAATAAGTAATACTATATTCTTTTTATTATCGGCTCTTACGAAAAGCAATTTTGTAAATTGATTAAGATTCCGAATTAAATAAAGTTTCTCTGTCTGTCTGTCTGTCTGTATGTCTGTCTGTCTGTCTGTCTGTCTGTCTGTCTGTCTGTCTGTCTGTCTGTCTGTCTGTCTGTCTGTCTGTCTGTCTGTCTGTCTGTCTGTCTGTCTGTCTGTCTGTCTGTCTGTCTGTCTGTCTGTCTGTCTGTCTGTCTGTCTGTCTGTCTGTCTGTCTGTCTGTGTCTGTCTGTCTGTCTGTCTGTCTGTCTGTCTGTCTGTCTGTCTGTCTGTCTGTCTGTCTGTCTGTCTGTCTGTCTGTCTGTCTGTCTGTCTGTCTGTCTGTCTGTCTGTCTGTCTGTCTGTCTGTCTGTCTGTCTGTCTGTCTGTCTGTCTGTCTGTCTGTCTGTCTGTTTCACAAGAAATGCAATAAATGATGTTGGTGGCTGTTCATAAAAAAGTGTTATGCATGTTAGCCCATAATTATCCAATTCGTGCGCCAGTACGTCTGGTATTATCGAAGTCGAAGAGGAGAGCCGGGCTCGCAGGCTATCAGTTATTCAGTTCAGAATGACCCAGTTTTTCAACTCAACAGCCAGAAGGAAAGTTTAGACTGTGATACGCACCTGGTTCTATGTCGACATGTTTATTTAAGTTATGTTTTCGCACCTTCCCTAGCTACGAAGGAACGTAATTCATTTCATGTTCGTTCGTATACAGTTGTTCGTGAAAATATTTGTTTTGACCTTTTGCAACTTGAACACGAGAAGCGCTACTCTGGGTTAAAACTTTTGCGTCTAAAGCAATTGTCGTCGTTTCTGTCTTGACGATATTCTGTCGCCATCACCTGGATCAGTGAATGCCGTGAATCACAAACACCTAATTTCGAATAACGATTTATCAATGTTTCTTGTAAAATCAAAGTAATGTTTGTCTTCCACAAATTAGAGATAGCAAACTTATAAAACTCTAAAGATCTGACGTCAAGATTCAATCTTGGTTGCATTCAAACTGAGGCGTTAGCATGCATGCATCGTTTAACTGTTTCGCTACAGGTTTTTAGTCTAAAGTTGAATATTTTGAACTCCTAACTACATACCCGACAATCGTGAGATGCGTTACATTGCTTCTGGCTATCTTATCTTGAGTTTTCAGTGACATGTATCGTCGATAGTATGAAATTTACATCTTCGGATTATGCTTTGAATCGACTTCCGGAAGAATGTGATTGGTTTGACTCGCGACATTTGCATATTAATTAAGTGAGCGTTATCGATTTACCCCTAGGATTGTTGCAGGCTCTCATTTCCCAACGCCGCGTTGAGAGCCTGCGAGCAGGCTAGAGCGTTTCGAAAACGCTCTCCAGCGTGGAGACATTCGAAGACGCCGTTTTTCTGCATCAAGTGTGGCAATGGATGAACCAGGCGGAAATCTAATTCTGGTAAGAAATATTATTGCTCAGCATACTGCTTTAAAACCATAACACAAAATAATTTTGAAAAAATTTACTAACGTTTCGTTACTACACGTAACATTATCAGAGTGATAAATATACATACATGAAGGTGACTTAAATAGCTTAACTAGTTACATAAATAGAAAGTGATAAGGTGACACACAAGGTGACAGAAAAGGTGATGTAAGACAAATGAATTGTCAAACTGGTGAAGAGACACCACAGCGTAAAGAAAAAAAATATCTAAAAGAGTGCTAAGGGAAATGATCTAATGTTAGCGTTAAGAGAGGGTTTAAACTTAGAAATTAACAAGCTTTCTCGAAGAAGAACATCTAATTGGTTAGAACCTGACGATATAATTGAGAAGTCATCGAAAGAAACATCGTGTCCAGTTTTTATCTTGTGTGTCAGAATGCTGGACATTGGTTATTTAAGTCACCTTAATAATTCATGAGATAATCAATCAATCAATCAATCAATCAGAAGCGCTGAATTGCACCACGCGAAGGGACTTGAAATACCAGGGAAGTACTGGGCAAGTCCTTGGACTTGAAATATTACTTCACACAATCGATTCATCCATACACTAATTACTAATGCACTAATTGCATCAAGTGTGGAGGGGAAAAACGAAGCTTTTGGAAAACGGTGATGTCACGATTATATTATCTTGGTCTCACCTAGAACTATTCATTCATGCCTCTGACTAGTTTGTAGATCTTTTTAGCGTTTTAATAAACGGCGAAAACGATAGTGTGGACGGAAAACTTTTGATACGTTTTCGATACGAGGTCTCCGCGTTTTCGTTTGAAAACATATTACTTCGAATGTCTCCACTCTGAAGAGCGTTTTCGAAACGCTCCGTTTTCGGTTACCGAAGACGCCGGATTATTTTATTTATTTATTTTTATTTTATTTGCTTTGTCTATGTTTCGAAATGGCAATCATTACGTCATCCCGTCAGGCTTTGCGAAACTGATGCGTGCTAAAACTAATCTTGATGCTTTCTTTTCGCTTTCCTGATGTCCTTGAAGCTGTTCACTGAAAATACTTAATTGTTGATCAGTACAGACATCGACAAAAACTATAAACTGGCAGGGACAAGATCGTGCGTTTGTTACTGTTTAATTTTCATCTTGCGTTTATATGAGAACCGAGGCAGCCCGCCTAGCCGAGATGTCGCTTTGTCACTGAACTGGGATTTCGGTAGACCGGTCTAGCTCACCTAATTTACAACGGCGTTGTTTAAGCAAAAGTTCATGCATTGATTTCATCCATTCTAAGATCGACAACGCATGGCAGGTATATGTGCAAGGGCTACGCCAAGGTTTCAGAAATCAGTAGCCCGAGTGAACGCCAAACAGGCGTCTTGTTTATTTTTATTTTATTTGCTTTGCCATGCTCAAACAATACGTACAGACATCGACAAAAACAATGCAGGGCAACCGCAACAGCTACGCCAATTACTGCGGTCCCTAAAGATTACAACAAATACAACACAGTACATTAAGCTAAAAACAACACGATATCGATTTAGTTAGATCACGAGCTTTGTTGCATTTGATGCATATTGATTTCCATGTTCGTGGATCATCTGCTTTAAAACAGTGTTCTAGTGCTAAATTATAGTAATTATATAGTCCTTTTTTAAAGTCTTTTAAAGTTATACATTTAATTGTTAAGTTCCTTGGCAATACGTTCCAGATTCTAGTTGTCCTAATTAAAAATGATTTCTGATACGTAGATGTTTTACATTTTGTTGTCTGAAACTGTAAACAGTTTGGGTTTGCTGATCGTGTAGGTCTATTTGAATTTTGAGGTTCTGGTATAGTATGTCACTGCTTAAGTTAATAATGTTACGATTTGATTTGAAAAGGAACAACATGTCAAGGTATTCGTGCCAGTAACATAAAGGAAGTAGATTTAACGTTAAGAGACGATGGTTATAACTGATGTCACAGAAGAAAGGTAGGTTCATTATATATTTTGATGCGCGTCTTTGGACGCGTTCCGTGCGCTTGATAAGGTAGACGAAAGGCCTAACCGTATCAAAAAGTCTCCGTTTTCGCAGAGTCGGACTGGCTTCGTATTAGGGGCGATGCCATTAGGGAGATGAGCGCCGTCAGGGTTTCTTTCACAATATTTAACAAGGGGGGTCAAGGAGAACCGAAGGCGCGACCAATGCTTGAATTTTAGAGTCTCTGAAATAGCAATTCCTGTATTTTGAGGGGGGTTTGAAAGAGTTTTGAAGGATATAAAATACCAAACAAAATATTCAAATATACTCATTTTATATAGGAATACACCATAACATGCAAGGCATACATCATGAGGACATGTCGTCATACATGAACAAATCAACTCACATTGTGTGTACCATCAATTAGGTGACTACTTCATGTCAGGCTGTCAGCTGCGTGAAGCGTACTAAAATATTATTTAATCGTAATATACTATTAGTTGTACCCCACTGGTTAAAACATAAACTACATATTGCACTACACATCAAATACAATATTATACAGTGGGAAAGGGGCGCAGTAACGGCATCCATATACAGGAGATAGAGCATTTGCCGCGGCTGTGCCAGCTCTGTGGAACTCATTACCTACCAGTCTTAGGGCTGAGAACAGTTTACTTAATTTTAAATCAGCTTTAAAAACTTATCTTTTTAGATTAGCATATGAACAGTAGGTGTAGTTTTTATTGATCATAGTTTTAGTTATTTGTAAATTAATGCTGTATCTATATTTTGATTGTATTTATCTTATTTAATGTAAAGCGCATTAGATCATATACATATGTATTTTGCGCTATATAAATTTTAAATATTATTATTATTATTATTATTATTATTATTATTATTATTATTATTATTATTACTATTACTATTATTATTATTATTATTATTATTATTATTATTATTATTATTATTATTATTATTATTATTATTATTATTATTATTATTATTATTACCCTAAGGGGCGCATGTGCAATGGCACAATGTACACTATATCTGGGGGATATGGCACAATGTACACTATATCTGGGGGATATGGCACAATGTACACTATATCATGGTACGCATGGCACAATGGCACATAGGGCCAGGCCAGTCCGACTCTGCGTTTTCGCTGCGTTTTCGTTTGAAAACGGATTAGTGTGGACATGGCCTTACATGTAAAAGCTCACATCTTTAGCAACTAGAGCCACCATTTTTACGATCATAAAACCAAAGGAATTATTGGCATACCAATAAAGATTTTATTGCTTCCTGAGCTTAGGATATATAAATAGACAAACTTAATATGGGACACCAATCGAAATATGGTATAGTAGGTTAATACTGCCGAAACAGAGAACGTAAGTGGTCTCTCTGACGAAGGGCCTTCGCTCGAAACGTTAGACCACTTACGTTCTCTGTTTCGGCAGTATTAACCTACTATACCATATTTCGATTGTTGTTTCAACACTGCCTACGCAGCACACTACTTTTATTACATTACTTTTATTACATTAATATGGGACACATGGGTAATTTCCCCGTAATTTTCTGATCACTTGAATCACATGAATATAATGCGTGCAGGAAAACGGAAGGGGGTGGTGATACATATCTATAGCAGAATGCAAATCTGGTTCTCTGCTCTTCGCTTGGTGGCGCAAAGTCGTCTCTATTTTGAAGTCAAGTTTTTCCCACCCTCCTCGCCGTTTTTCTGAACGCAATGTTATTCTACTTGTATATTAGTTTATTAGTTGTTTACTGTTAGTTGTGGGCGTTTTTATTACCCCCACCTTTTCTATGCTAACTGTTAATTAATTACTTTGGTTAATAATTTGTTACGTTAATAATTATGTCATTGATTACAAAATTAATAAACCGGCATGTGCGTTATGCAATACGCACATTGCCATAATTATTCCAAGTGGTGTCTGACTCGTTTATTGCGTAAAGCTCATGCACAGAAAACAGAGCTCATCGTGACAAGATACCCCCCAGATATAGTGTTAATTAAAGGAAGTGATAAATAACTTCAGGAAGAATAATGAGTGATCAGTGAACGATAAAACGCCACACACGGCATGATGTGATGTTTTGACCGATTTTAATCGAACAACATCAAACCAGTTTGATAGTCCGATAAAAGTCGGTCAGTAAAAATTGCTCAATAATGACACCGCACACGTAATGATTTTAGTCAAAAGCCCAAAATTTAGTTGCCCGATAAAAATCAGCCGACTACAATCGCCGGCTTTAGTCGGCCGATCTTCATCGGCTGGTCAACCGATAAAAATCGGTGTTTACCATACAAGTGTGCCATTTTCATGGAAAAGCTCGCATTTTTAGCAACAGGCGAGTTTCAGGGTGTTGCGCGCGCATCATTTTTCAATAAAACTAGCAAGCTCCACTCAAACATACTATTTATTTTAAACATACTGTTTAAAATCAACAAAGTATAGGTACAGTTTCGGGATGTTTAACACTGTTATTCTGCTGTTGTTGCCATTGCTTACTTTGTGGGGAGGCCGCCAAGAGCCCACCAGTTCCTCCACGGATTCTAGGGACGCTCTCCGATTGCTCAAATATTTATACGCAATACTCAGTTGGCTAATTATTTTGAATGTTTTGTTGTTTACCACGCAGAGGAAGGCAACGGACTTTTTGTCTGGTCCGCCTTAACGCATTAATCGAGACTGTATCCAAGCACGGACTAAAATGAGTTTGTTAATTCTTTTAGAAGCTTTTATAGTCGGCGTAATGTTGTTTGAGAACGATCAAATAGCCGAAAAAGATGCGGACTGAACTTGTGTCATAGTGAAATACGCAGTGGCGTGGTGGCAGGGGGGGCTGGGAGGGCCAAGGCCCCCCAGCTGGGGTTGCAGAAGGGGCGCCAAAACTAGCAAGGGCGCCAAAACTTAACAAAATAAACCTATTTCTTTGTATGGCTAGGCTTCAATGGTGGGATATAAACATCTGAAATCTGTAATCTTTTGTGTTCTCTATGAAGTTTTATAATCTTCAGAGTTCTGTAAAATCTCACTCCAAAATGCTGGAAATGGCATATCAGAGACTCTAGATTTCAAAATTTTCCGGGGGGGAGGGGGACATGCCCCGGACCCCTAAATGTTTGGTGCTACTTCGCCGCTCGCATTGGCGTCGCCTTTGAGAGAACCCGTTGTTTGTTGTAATATTACATATTGCTACTCGAGTTATTTAAAAACAAAAAATGTGATCATTTATCAAATACAGTAATGTCACTTTTTCAAATTTTTTTTTTTGGGTTGAGGGGCAGGAACGTCGCCGGGGGAGCCGCGGCTCCCCCCCTTTAGATATAAAACAACAGATATGTAACTACAAAACTGATGCAATGTGAATTATGTCAGGAAATAAACTGTAAACAGTGTATTCAATCTACTGAGTTTATGCATTTTGAGTATCTATGTGACGTTTGCGTGTTTTGAGTATTTTATGACGTTTTTTAACCTTTAGGGTCTGTAAAATCTTCCCCCAAAAGCCAGGAAATGGCATTTCAGCGACTCTGGATTTCAAAATTTTCCGGGAGAACACGCCCCTGGACCCCCCTAAAAATTTATTTTGATTTCCCCTTTCAAAATCCTGGCTACGTCCCTAGGGGGGGGGGGGGGGGGAAGGGGGGTGCGCCAACGCTAATCTGGCCACCCCATCCTGAAACTTGCCACCACGCCACTGGATCCCAAATAACCTGGGATTAAGAGCGTCTGCGAATCAGCGCCAAATTCCGTGTTCTGTAATTTATTCCGATTCATTTGCAATTCAGCAATTCTTACAGCGAGCGTCAACGACTAACGAGTATTCGCTAACCACTTAAGAATCTATATGAAGAAAGAAACTCTAATCGATAAATAGGAAACTCTGAGCTTCGTAGGAAGGTAATAAAACAAAACAAACATCGAGGAGCAAAGGTCGTATTATAAGTGTCGTATTTGTGGTGTATGTCCCACAATGCTTGCGGGGCACGACCACGAGGAGTGGCTGAGACAGACCTGAGCTTAGTTGATACTTGTATCAATAGTAATATAATGTTGATATTGTTTTAAATAAACGGATACTCACGAACATAACAACTGGCGACGAGGATGGGATTGTGAGCGATACAAGAAAGCGACAACGCACCCTGGGAGCGAACAAAGGCTCTGTAGTGAGTATCGAAACATTGAACTAAAAGTATTCAACGGGTAAACAACGAAGGTGATATAAACACTGGTAACCGACACAGAAACGACGATTAAAGTCTGAAGTAATATCGATCGTAATGAACTCGATCGGGAAATTAGAGGCATTCGACGAAACCCGAGAAGATTGGTCTGCATATGTGGAAAGAGTGCAGCAGTACTTCCTGGCGAACGATGTCGAAAATGATAAGAAAGTACCAGTTCTCCTGACTGTAATTGGAGGTAAGACTTATAGTTTATGACGTACATTGACATCTCCAGCGAAACCATCAACGAAAACATTTGATGAGATAGTAGAGATTCTTAAAGGCCATTTGTCTCCCAAACCACTGGTAATCGCAGAAAGATTTCGATTCCATAAAAGAGATCAACGCGAAGACGAAAACATAAATTCTTACGTCGCTGAACTTAAGAAACTATCTGAGCATTGTGAATTTGATACAGCCTTGGCCGACACGTTAAGAGATCGACTGGTTTGTGGATTATATAACGAATCCATTCAGAAACGCTTGCTTGTTGAAACTAATCTGAAATTCGACAAGGCCGTGAAGATGGCGGTCGCCATGGAAACCGCTGCTAGAGATGCTGTAGAACTGAGAGGAAAACCTAAGGTGGAAACGGAACTAAACAAACTCAGTCAAGGCCAGAAACAACGTAAATGTTATCGCTGTGGGAAAGATGGGCATGAAGCTCAAGAATGCTATTTTAAAGACCAATACTGCAGGAACTGTGGTAAGAAAGGGCATATTAAACGAGTATGTCGCTCCAAGGCAACTGACTCAACTTCTGCAGTCAAGACAAACACAACCCAGAAAAGAGTAAAAGATCTTCATAATGTTCAACATGAAAGCGAGAGTGATAGTGATGACACCTTGGCATCTCTAGAGCTACACAAGGTTGAAAAAGCCAGCAGTAACATCATCTGGGTTACACCAGAAGTGGATGGAAAACCTCTTCAAATGGAACTTGACACTGGCTCAGCTGTATCTGTGATTCCATACAGCAAATACAGCTCTATGTACAAAACTGCCAAGCTTCATCCAACATCTACTACTCTAAAGACGTACACTGGAGAGAGGATAAAACCTGAAGGGATGATGAAGGTCCAAGTGAAGTATAAAGAAGAGATACATCAGCTAAATTTGTATGTGGTAAACACCCAGGGGCCTGCCCTCCTTGGCCGTGACTGGTTACAGAAGCTTACACTAGACTGGAAAGCTATCAAAGCCCTATCAACCACCTCAAGTTCTCAAGACCAACCGACCAGACTCCAAGAGATCTTGGATAAATATTCTGAAGTTTTCGATGAAGAGATTGGTATGTTAAAGAATATAAAGGCCAAGCTCACCTTGAAAGAAAACAGCCCTCCCAAGTTTTGTAAAGCAAGACAAGTGCCATATGCCCTTCGCCCGAAAGTGGAAGCTGAGCTTACAAAGTTGCAAAATGCCAACATCTTAACCAAAGTTACATGGAGTGAATGGGCAACACCAGTAGTTCCAGTAATAAAGAAGAATGGCAATGTCCGATTATGTGGGGATTTTAAACAAACTATCAATCCAGTTATGCAAGTCCAACAATATCCTCTCCCAAGAATCGATGATATTTTTGCTTCCCTCGGGGGTGGAGAAAAGTTCAGCAAGCTCGACCTGCGCCAAGCTTATTTGCAAATGGAAATGGAAGAAGAGTCAAAGAAGTTACTGACCATCAACACTCACAAGGGATTATTCCAGTACAACAGACTTGTATTTGGTGTGGCATCAGCCCCAGCGATTTGGCAACAAGCAATGGATCAGGTATTGGAAGGAATTCCACACGTCCAGTGTATTCTTGATGATATGATCATTTCTGGTAAGACTGACGAAGATCATCTCAACAATCTGGAAGAAGTTCTCAGCCGACTACACAAGCATGGACTGAGAGCTAACAGCAGCAAGTGTGAATTCTTCAAAGAGAAGATTGAATTCTGTGGTCACGAGATCAGTAAAGATGGCCTGCACAAGTCACAGAAGAAAGTAGACGCTGTTGTAAATGCCCCACGCCCTGAGAATGTTTCACAAGTCCGCTCTTTCGTTGGTCTTATCAACTACTACCAACATTTCCTTCCAAACTTATCCACCCTACTTCAGCCTTTAAACAAACTGTTAGAAAAAGGCAGTTCATGGAAGTGGACCCCAGAGTGTGAAAAGGCATTTGTTCAAGCCAAGAAATTAATCACATCAGATGAAGTCCTTGCGCACTATGACCCTCAACGACCTATCAAACTTGAATGTGATGCCTCACCATATGGGTTAGGAGCGGTCTTAACCCAAGTCATGGAAGATAACACAGAAAGGCCTATTGCATATGCTTCAAGGTCTCTTACAAAAACAGAAAAACACTATTCACAGATAGACAAAGAAGCGTTAGCCTTGGTTTGGGGGGTAAAGAAATTCCATACCTATGTATTTGCGAGAAGATTTACTTTACGAACTGACCATAAACCGCTAACAGCTATATTTAGTCCTACAAAGGCCATACCAGCAACAACGGCAGCCCGGCTTCAAAGATATGCATTGTATCTCTCGGGATTTGACTATGATATTGAATATCGCAGTTCATCAAAACATTGCAACGCGGATGGATTATCCCGATTGCCAATGGAACTAACCGAAGAGCCAGAACAAGCTGCAGACCCGGTGCATGCATTTTATGCATCACAGTTGAACCGTCTGCCTGTCACCAGCCAGAAAGTAAGAATGGAAACTCAAAGAGACCCCACACTAGTAAAAGTTTATGAATCCACTATGAAGGGATGGAACAAACAACAAGAGCTTACCTTGACACCCTATTACTCTAGAAGAAATGAACTAACTGTCCATCAAGGTTGTATCATGTGGGGGAGCAGAGTTATTGTGCCGGCCAAACTGAGAAGCCGAGTCCTGGAGGTATTACACGAAGGTCATATTGGTGTAGTCAAGATGAAAGCTCTTGCCAGAAGCTACATTTGGTGGGCTGGAATCGATCAAGACATTGAAGACCTAGCCAAAGGATGTCGTGGTTGTCAGCATGTTCAACAGGTTCCAAAGTGTTCTCCACTTCATCCGTGGGAGTGGCCATCTACACCGTGGCAACGTATTCATGTCGACTATGCTGGCCCTTTCCTCGGAAAGAAGTTCTTAGTGGTGGTGGATGCTTGTTCCAAATGGCCTGAAGTGATTATGATGCACTCGACAACAGCAACCAAAACTATTGAAGCACTTCGCACAGTATTTGCAAGGAATGGATTACCTGAACAGTTGGTAAGTGACAATGGTCCTCAGTTCACTGCCGAAGAATTTCAACTGTTTCTAAAGAAAAATGGAGTGAGACACACCACATCTGCTCCATACCATCCTGCAACCAATGGTTTGGCAGAAAGATTTGTCCAAACATTGAAGAAATCACTGACATCTATGAAAGAAGATTCAGAAACGACTCAGACCAAACTGTCCAAATTCTTGATGAAGTACAGAAACACTCCACATAGCACAACGGGTGAAACTCCTGCGACAGTCTTCATGGGACGAAATTTACGCTCGCGCTTGGACTTGATAAAACCTGACATTCGAAAGCATGTTGTTGGGAAGCAAGAGAATCAAGCGAAAGCAAAATCACACGGCACAGCTGGCAAACTACGTGAACTATACGTTGGTCAAGAAGTGAACGCAAGAAATTACAGTGGGAAGGAGAAGTGGATACGAGGAATCGTCAAAGCCCGGACAGGACCAGTATCATACAGAGTCGAAATTGCACCGAATGTCATCTGGCGGAGACACATTGATCAGTTACTTAGTTCAAGCACAAACACTCTGGATTCCAAATCAGTAGAACATCTACCAACGCCCATCAGTGAGTGTGACTCAGAAGACGAGAACACACATGCCCAACAAGAACAAGGAACCGACATAGAAGAGGTGCAACCAAGGCAGTCCTCACAAGACCAAGATACTCCAGAACGAGAACTATCGCCTGAAGGACGTTATCCAGTTCGAGTACGACAAGAACCACAAAGACTAGGACACGATTAAAACAAAGCAGAGAACGCTTAGCTGTTAACAAGATGTACTCTTTCGGAGTATTCAAAGACATTTGATGTTATGTTGTTTACAATTGCATGTTATACAATTTACTTTATAGAAGGGGAGGAATATGGTGTATGTCCCACAATGCTTGCGGGGCACGACCACGAGGAGTGGCTGAGACAGACCTGAGCTTAGTTGATACTTGTATCAATAGTAATATAATGTTGATATTGTTTTAAATAAACGGATACTCACGAACATAACAGTATTTCCAGTGGCCCGGGCCCCCCCCCCCCCCTAGGGACGTAGCCAGGATTTTGAAAGGGGAAATCAAAACAATCAATTTTTAGGGGGGTCCGGGGACGTGCTCCCCCGGAAAATTTTTAAATCCAGAGTCGCTGAAATGCCATTTCCTGGCTTTTGAAGGAAGATTTTACAGACTCTAAAGGTTAAAAAACGTCATATAAAATACTCAAAACACGCAAACGTCACATAGATACTCAAAATGCATAAACTCAGTAGATTGAACAGACTGTTTACAGTTTATTTCCTGACATAATTCACATTGCATCAGTTTTGTAGTTACATATCTGTTGTTTTATATCTAAAGGGGGGGAGCCGCGGCTCCCCCGGCTACGTTCCTGCCCCTCAACCCCAAAAAAAATATTTGAAAAAATGACATTACTGTATTTGATAAATGATCACATTTTTTGTTTTTAAATAACTGAAGTAGCAATATGTAATATTACAACAAACAACGGGTTCTCTCAAAGGCGACGCCAATGCGAGCGGCGAAGTAGCACCAAACATTTAGGGGGTCCGGGGCATGTCCCCCTCCCCCCCGGAAAATTTTGAAATCTAGAGTCTCTGATATGCCATTTCCAGCATTTTGGAGTGAGATTTTACAGAACTCTGAAGATTATAAAACTTCATAGAAAACACAAAAGATTACAGATTTCAGATGTTTATATCCCACCATTGAAGCCTAGCCATACAAAGAAATAGGTTTATTTTGTTAAGTTTTGGCGCCCTTGCTAGTTTTGGCGCCCCTTCTGCAACCCCAGCTGGGGGGCCTTGCCCCCCCCCCCGGCCCCCCTGCCACCACGCCACTGCTCTAGAGTTGGACCAATTCCCATGGCTTAAGCAGTACATAGACTTCAAAACAAAGATGAGAACTGCTGCTAAGAACCAATTTGAACTTTTTTAAGCTCCTTAATAATAGCTGCTTTGGCAAAACGATGGAGAACATACGTAAACGGATTGACGTCTGTTTAGTCACGGATAAAAACAAACTGGCTAAGCTAATCTCCAAACCCACATTTGTATCGTCCAAGTAGCGAGGATCTGCACGAGGGTGCACAAAACCAAAGAGACGCTCACTCTTAACAGACCCTAGGGAGCACGGGTGGCGTGTGCTGTTAGCGCATTACCAGAAATTTGGGTCATTTGTGCCGCTGCTCTCGGTAAGCGGCTATGTTCGCCTAATAACATAATTATGTATTCTAGAATGTCTAATGAGTGTGATTCTACTGTATTCTAGTGTTTCTCATTATTCAGGTCATTGAGTTCTTTAGAATTCGCCTAAATCGTGCACGATAAGGACTGTGAAATCAAGCAAGTTCAAACGCTTTTGGAAGTACTATGCTAACGACAAATGAGGACTTTTATGTGCTCTCGAAGTAGACTGACTCATGCCGGATCCAACGTGAATCGGGCACTTCCCATCGCCCGTAACGTTGTTGGTCAATTTGGTCAATTTCTAGAGCCTGTTTGCAAAGATTATTATGGCTAACACTATGGATAGTGGCGCTTTCAGTGCAAAAATAAGACGAGCTAGGGAAGTACTTTGTCGTCGAAGTAAGAAAACGCTTTTTAGTTATAACTGTTCCTTAGTCCATGCTGAAGTCAAATGGAGTCGGGCAAAGAAGAAATATGTCACCGTTTAAGCAAAATTTCAATTATTATGTGCTCTCCTTATTATTTACTGTTGAGAATCTCCATTATTATGGTCCTTAATACGCACGTGCGCCACCATCTTGTCCCAAATTTCTGGTAATGGCGCTGCCTCTCACCAAAAAGTTAAGCTAGTTAGACGGGGTTAGTACTTGGATGGGTGACCGCTTGGGAATGACCCCGTTGTCGGGCTTAGACTCATGTGAGTAGAGTTGTAGTTGATCTCTCCTGTGCTTCAAGGGTTTTTCACCGGGTTCTCCGGTTTTCCTCCCTCCGTAAAATCAACACCTAACATCTTGGCTGTGATCCGTGGTCTGAACTGTGTCGTTGGCGGCTGCTTGGAGCGCCTTTGATATACCTCGACACGACCACGTTGATCTGCGTCCTTCGCAATTCAGCCACTGGCTGCGAGTAAGGATGATTAGACACCCAGTCCTTGTCATACGTTGGTATGATCATCCTTGATCTCAGCAAGACTCTTATGTATGACTTTCACTATAAATACATTAGTAGAAACTATGGCTGTAAGGCTAAGGGCCTCGCCAAACGCTTTCAACATTTCATTCAACATCGTTCAACATTGTTGAATTCAACATGTTGAAAGCGTTTGGCCACCCCTGTTGAATGATGTTGAACGTTGTTGAATGGTTTGAACGAAATTTGAACATGTTCAAATTTTCGTTCAACACGTGTTCAACATTTCTATTGTTCTCAAAATGTTGAAAGGTGCTGAACGCATTTGGCCACATTTCATTCAACTTTGTTGAACAGAGACATGCGCCATGCGGGATATTGTCGATTCCAGCTTTTGTGGTAGCCCGCGTTCAATTAATTGTCATTCATGAATGTTGAACGATGTTGAATTCATTTGCCCACTCGTGCTTTCAACATTATTCAACATCGTTCAACAATGTTGAATGATGTTGAATGCGATGTTGAAAGCATTTGGTCAGGCCTTAAGCTGATGTTCACAGATACAGATACCTTGACGTATCAGATCGGGACAGAAGACGCTCACAGAGACTTCCTCGGTGACAGGGAGATGTTTGACAACTCTGACTGTCCAGAGAGCTCACCATTTTACTTCAGAGAAAACAAAAAGGTGATCGGCAAGATGAAGGACGAAGCTGCAGGCATACCTATAACTGAGTTCATCGGCCTGCGATCCAAGATGTACAGCTACATCAAAGACAACAGTCAAGGTGGTAAAACGGCTAAAGGCATTAAAAAGCCCTTAATCAAAAAGCAGGTAAAGCATGAAAACCATAAGGATACATTACTCAATAGCGAGCAGATGCTACACTCTATGAAAACAATTAGAAGCGTCAACCATCAATTAGGCAGTTATGAGATCAACGAAGTCTTACTAAGTTGCTTCGCGCGACGACAAGCGTTACATACTCAGTGACGGGATAAGCAGTCTAGCATACGGACATTACAGAATATCGGAGTGGTCTCACCATAAGCAGAACGGATGATAGGGCCCATCATCCGATTCAACCAACCAGACCATAGGATACATCACCAAACACTCTCTAGTCTGTAACAATTTTCAGAGTCGACCAGATAGTAGGCTTACATCTTTCTCTTTTTTTGTGGGAAAATCTTTGGTGAAAATCTTTTGTGAAAATATTTTGTGAAAATCTTTTGTGAAAATCTTTTGGGAAAATTTTTTGGTAATCTTTGCTGGATCCGACAAACTGCGCTAGTACCCTAACTCCTATACTTTTAGAGAAAAAAAATTGATAATTTTTGTTGTAAGCGGCAAACTGCGCTAGTACCCCAAACTCTTATACTACTCACAGTACTATACTGTACTGTACTGTACTAGATAAGCGGTTGTAGTGATGAGGAAGTAATTGATACTCATTTAACAGACAGATATATTTTTATTCAAAGAAAGACAAGATTCACTCTTTCCATTGTATTACCACAGTTCACAAGCTCATAAGTGAAGATAAAATATAATTACTGTATCCATACAACATTAAAAATGAGTTTCACAGTTGCCTATTGCATGCATTGTTGCATTGTGATGTCAGACGAGAAATTGAAAAACTGCTTGTTTGTCACTGCAAATATATTTGATTCGAATAGCCAGCAAACCAAGTCACACATATCTCAGTTGTTTAATACAAATAACAAAATGAGTCTTCTAGATACGATGGTAGTCGAGCATGAAAGTATTACTCCTTCCTGGTCAGGGATAGTCTCCTTCGCAGACGTTCTTATGGCTCGCTATAAACACTCCCCAAACTAACGTCTGCTGAAAGGAGCCATACATTCCATTCCCTTTATGTACACGGACCAATGAAATTACACCATTGTCGTGCTAAATAAAGCAGTCTTGGGATAATGTTGTTATGTGTATTTAACTTGTTTGGTCGAAAGCTAATATTTTGAAAAGTTTAGCCTAGAACTTCACGAAATTTACGAAGTGTATTGTTTTGACTATGCTCTTGTTTCCTATGCAAACAAATAAGCGTGAAAGTCAGTGCAGAGCGTAAGAGAAATTTAAGATTGTATTAAAACAAAAGCTAAGGTGTTTAGTGTTTGAAGCGACTGCCCAAATTAGTTTACTTGAAAGCTAATATTTCGCTTACTATAGCTCAGAGCTTTACGAAGAATATTGTTTGGACTATATGTTCTTGCTTCCTATGCAAACAAATAAGCGTGAAAGTCAACGCAGAGCGTAACAGCGTAAGAGAAATTTAGGATTGTAAACAAAAGCTAAAAGCTAATAAGGTGTTTTAATAGGTTTTCATTAATCTTAATAGTGCCTATAAAACAAGGGCGCAACCATAGTTTTCTTTCAGGTTTTAATTGTACTCGTGTTAGAGCAACAGAGTGTTGACTTGGTATTGTCTTGGTTCGAAGTATTATACAATCTCAGTATTCAATGGCGACGATTGCACTCTACCCAATTAAACATAACACAGTAACACACCAGACCTCAAAATGGCGATCAGTATCCCCAGGAGTCACAACATTTGCATAAAACGTAAGGAGAAAACAAGATCATGACAAACTCTTTTGCAAATTTTACAAATTTGGAACTTCATAACTTCAAAGTTCAGTGTAAAAACGGCAAAACTCAAAAGCCCCAAAAAGCGTAAAAGTAACTTTTGACCTCCAAAATTTCCATCGCAGCCAAAAAAGGGGGGTCGATCCCCCCTCCGACCCCCCTCTTGTTGCGCGCCTGCTATAAAACAAAAATTAAGTTTGTCTCATTTTAGAGAACACTTAAAATGGTAGAGTAACATATTTTGCAGTTTTTCGTTCCCTTGCTTTGTTCTTGAGATATTTTAGTTTGTTTGATATGCAAATTAAACATTTTGACGTCATAACGTGAAATATCTCTGCTATTATAAAATATACTAATCACTTAAAAATCTACATGTTTAGTGTTGTGAGAGAAACACATCCACATGCTTCATTCAAACTAATTTGGTTTGATAATAGAAAAGATATCTAACCTTCTCCGATAACTCATTATGCACCTACGACGTCTAAATGTTTAATTTGCATATCAAACAAACTAAAATATCTCAAAAACGAAGCAAGGAAACGAAAAACTGCGAAAGACGTTACTCTACCATTTTAAGTGTTCTTTCAAGTAAGACAAACTTAATTTCGTTTCATTAGGCACTTTAAATGTGTTTAAAAAAGCTGTTATTATGGACGAGAAAAGTGGTGGAATAATTACGGATTCAGGCGGTTACACGATATGTACATGTGTTGGATAACTTTTGATATCATCTTCACTAAAGCCGAGTGATTTCCCCTGATGACGGCACGTACCGGATTGCCATGGTCTCGTGTAACCAGAGGACCTAACCAGTATGATCATGTGGGGGCCTAACCCTATCCCGTACGAAATGTAATCCGATACGCAAGCAATCTGGTATTGTGTAACTGGGGCAAGACATTAAATTTGAAAAGGCGGAAGTAAAATGGAAAATATTTATACCCTAATGAAACACGTAAACGTATCCGCAGAAAAGCTAATTCTGAAGATAGATTTTGCAATGTCAAATTGGCTTGAAGCACTGCAGCGAACCCAATAGTAATATTTCAAAGAAATTCTCACACTAACCTGAACCATTCTTGTTATGATGATATTGTCCTTCAGGCCTTCACGTCAATTTACGAATGCTTCCTGAATAGTTTGGTAACACCAAAAGACGAAGAAAATAATGTATTAAGACGATGATTAAGATAATTTAAAACTTTCCAAGAATTTTTCCAATTACTACAGAATGATTAACAATTAAACGACGAGCCCGAGTTGCTACGAGCTGATATAGTGAACGAGGCGAAGCCAAGTTGACTATCTGGAAACCAGGCTAAAATTCAAACATGCAGCCTCGTGATTTTTGTTTCGTTCCCCTAAGGAACGAAACTGTTACTGCATGTGTTAGCTTTCCATTGACATCACAAAAGAAACTGTCATCAGTTGGAAATAGTTCAATCGCAGTGCAGTGTTGTTGGCAGCATTATCCAATGAAATCAAAATTCCGCATAAAAAAATTAGTTGGAGGCGTGGTTAAAAGCTAAGACGAAGTGAAAATGATATTGTTGATCTAGCATAACCTGCTGAACGACTTAAACAATGGCATTTGAAGTGAACCGTATTACCACACAGAATAGGAGATAATATGAACAAGCGAATGCCGAGTGCTGTAGGAACTTTACCCTCCTTGAACTCTTCGAAATTGCATTCTAACTGCTCGTTATGTATAGCAACTGCTAAAAAAAGTAAACGATTGAGATCGATTGGGCGAATAGCATTCCGAAAGGTCGGTCAAGTAATAAGTTTTAGGCTTAAGTTAGAGGTATTCTATAACCGACCTATCAAGAGAACAACAGAAGAATGGGGGTTACAAAGACGACAGACACTGTGAGATAACTGTGAGACAACTGGTAGATGACCTTACAGATAACTGATAGATGAAACACAGGTACATGTATAGATGAGTGAGGAAGTGGGTGAACAACCTAAGATAATATCTGTAAGTAAAACAAAGGACCTTAAGAGAGTAGCGGCTAGTTACAGACTGCATGTATGGCACAGGTAAGCAAACAAGCTAAAGAGAGAAAAATGCGGGAGAAAATTGAGAGCGAAAGCACTGTTAGAGACACTAACGAGGACAGTTATTTAACGCTAGGCAACGTAGCTACGACAGCAGGAATAGCATTCGGAATCATCGGAGCGTATCATGCTTATGACAAATAAGGTTGAAGGAGAAAACTAAACGCTGAGGTGCCTAGTGTTGATACACCTAAGCATGTTAGAACTGAACCGCCAAAAAAGCGTGTCATTTTAGATTCATTAGATGATTGAAACGAAATCTGTCTTAATATATTCATCATCATCATCATCATCATCATCATCATCATCATCATCATCATCATCATCATCATCATCATCATCATCATCATCCCCCCTCAGGGGGGTCGGGTCGTCTCGACACCTCTTTCCACTCTATTCTGTCATCGACTGTCCAGATCCACCTATCTCCCGTCATCCCGAACACAATCCATCCATCGCTTTCTCGGTCGTCCTCCCTTCCTTGTTCCTGGTTCCCTGCGCTCCGCTGCCCATCTAACAAACTCCATCTCTCCCATTCTCTTCACGTGTCCGTACCATCTCAGCCTGCTTTCTCGTATCTTCTCTCTTAGTTCCACCTCCTTCAATTCCTGCCATATGTCTTCATTTCTCATTCTCTCTCGTCTTGTTATTCCTCTAATGGCTCGTAGTCATCTCATCTCCGCTACTTCCAGTTTCTTCACATGTTCTTCCTTCACTTCCCAAGTCTCTGCTCCATATAGAATCACCGGTCTTACCATCGTTTTGTACACCTGCGTCTTCGGTCTCATCGGCATCAGTTTGTCGTATATTATTCCGCTTACATTCCTCCATGTGTTCCCTGTTCCCTGCAGTCTTGCCTGTACCTCTCTATTCAGATCTCCACTCTCATGTAGCCAACTTTCTAGGTGTCTGAAGGCTGTTGTTTGCTTCAGTTGCTGTCCGTTCCACTGTAATCTGCAGTCGTGGTACTGGCTGACCTCTTGAGACTTCTAGTACTTCCGTTTTTGCCTTGCTCATCCGCATACCATGTACTGCCAGTTGGTTGTGCCACTTCTCTACTGCTTGTTGTAATTCCTCTGCTATGCTGGTTCCCAGTACGATGTCGTCAGCATAAATGACCTTCTGTCCTCGCTCATTTATCTTAATATATTATGACAACGAAAAAAGAAATTATGAATGAAGCATTTGACGCATTGCTTGTAACAGGAGGAGCTATCTTAGTTTCCATGGCTAGTAAAAAATTACTGAAAGAACCGCTAGGTACTCCAAAGAGTATTCGCGGCTATGTTAAATTGGCTACAGCAGTCACTGGTAGTACTTTACTGGTTAAATGCGCACAAGACAAGAAATGGTCACCAGAAGACCCATTCAAATCCTAACATGGTTAAATATATAAAATGGCAAGTTTCGCTGCAGGTGCTATTCAACACTGCTTATAATTCTTCTACACTGCTTATTATTCTTGTAAACCATTACCGTAATTATTCGAATAAGCGCTCGGGGCGCTTATTTAATGTTTTAGTAAACGACGGGGGGCGCTTATTCGGGAGGGGCGCTTATTTAATGTTTTAGTAAACACCGCAATCTGATTCCATAAAAACGCAGAACTTTAATAACAATCTTAACAAGAATAACAAGGATTTAAAAAAAACTGAAACCCTAGTTCTCTGCTCTAGTATAGATAGCATACAAGTTATGTTTTTAATGTAGCTTATTGTTCTCAATCAATCAATGACAAGTTCTAATATGCGCAATGCATATATTTGTGACAAATAAACAGTTTCTAGAAATACATTCTATTTTATACCGATGTTTATGCGTCTCTTATCGGTTGGGTAATCATTTACATTACAGTAGTTCCCTATCGAGAGGTAGGGGGGGGGGGGGGGCGCTTATTTCAAAAAATGTAGGGCGGGCGGGGGAGGGCGCTTATTGGAAGGAGAATATCTGTATTGTTTTAACATGGCAAATGAAATGAAATGAAATGAAACCACTTTTGTGGCGATTTCGTTCGCAGGAGCCGGTTTTTTGTTTAGTAAATTGAGCCATAGTGGTTACGAAGCAGAAATGAAGAAACATAATTTGGCCCTTGAAGAGTTAGTAAGAGCGAAAGCGAAAAAGGCTTGGTACAAAAATGAAGTGGCTAAAAAAGACCGTATCCAGCAGCTTAGGCAACAATTGTGCGATGCAAACGCTGATATCAATCAAACTAACAAAGCATTGGATGAATTGAGGCAAATCTAAAAGATAGAATACAGTGGCAGGACTTTCACACGTGAACCACAATTAAATGACTACTATAGTCCATCTCCAGAGATGAAAGAATACCAGTATGTTACAATCGGAATACTCGGGCTTGCTTCAGGATACTTAATCCACAAACTAGTATATAGATGCGTTTCGATTGGAAAAATAACATCTATAGTAACTACATAGCCAACTTTAGTAACTTTCATATAGTAAATTTCAGGCCAACGTGACTTAACCCTGGTAATATTTGGATTTCAACCGTGGCCGACGCTGTCCTAGAAGCTTTTAACTACATAAATACGTTTTGTGGAAACACCACGTAAAATATTTCTTTGCTAAAATATTACGCAAAATATTACGTAAAATATTTCTTTGCTAAAATATTATTTCTTTGCTAAAATATTACGTGGTGTTTCCACTAAACTTATTTATATTACATTATCGCCATGAAAATTTTCAAAGAATTAACATATAAAGCTATGATCAGAAAGTTCAAATTTGGTGATAATCAAATCAGCGTTATCAAAGGTGGTGAAAATATCTGGTTTCGTGGAAAGTCCATAGCAATCACTGATCTCAATAAAAGTAGATGGCTAAAAGTGAGGCTGGATTTTGCGTGCCAGTTGTATGATGACGTGACCACTACCTAAGATGGCTGCCATTGAAGTTCATAGCTTTCGTAAATTGAAAACAGACAAAAAGAGTTATTTTAAGACTAGAAATACATGAATGTAACAACCCCTCGCCCGCTTTCATTAAATGCTTTTTTGAAACCCCCAACCACCCACCCACCCACCCAGCCTGATTAAAATAAGCACACCTGATATACAGCCAATATAAAAACAAACAGATATAAAAACAAATGATAATCCTCAAGATAATTCTATAATTTATGAATAAGATGACTAAATTGATTTAACATCTCAAAGCAAAACTTAGATTTCATTATTAAATTCTGGTTGTGGAAAATATATTTTTAGGAGGTTTCAAATGGGAATATTTTTAACAAGCTTTAAATGGCTTCCCTATGCATACATGTTTTGCAAAGGCAGAATTAAATGTCAACAGCTCAAAAATTACATTTATAATAGAGTCCGGGATAAAAACAATTCGGTAGAATCGGATTCTAAAAAGATGTATTAAACAGACAACGTTTCAGTCGAAAATTTGGAAATACAGCCAAAAAAATCGTAGTGTTTTAAGTTAGCTTTAGTTAAGCTGATTTATGGTTTGGACGAGCAAAGGGAAAGCTCGGAAACGTGAAGCAGTATATTGTTTAGGTTAAGCGAAAACTTGTAAGAATCCTACCGTTAGCTTTAAAATGCATGATGACATTTGACCACGGAGTCACTAATTCAGATCGAGTTTTTGTTTGCCATACGGCGTTTGGTTTCTTCAAGTTCTCTGGTTTCTCTTCAAGATATATCAAACGGGTTGTTTGTATCCTTCTTTTCTTCGTGCTCCATTTCGTTTCGTTTAAATAAACGAAAGCAAAATACTATTTTATTTGCTTGAGCTTTAATATAGTTTTCTTCGTCGCTAGTCACCAATGCCCAACAATTCTTACCGCGTGACACCGTACGAAACATATATATATAAATATATATATATAAACTATTTCCCAGATTTCGTCTCCCTCGCTTTTTCTACACGCGTGTAAAATGGACTCCACGCGTGTCGAGATTAGCACCCTCACCGGGCTCCAGGCCTTCGGCCCTCCGTTCGGCTCGGGGAAAATTTAAACGAATGTATAAGGACACAAGAAGTACTTAATGAGGTTTAAGACGCTTATTTCTTGCATTTGTTTCTATTACTGAGCTGTAAAACCTTTAAATTTCGTTGTTTTTCCTCAGTGTCGACAACGAAGAAACTTCACGATAATATAAACTGAAAAACAGACGATAAAATCTACGAAGAATTAAATTCCAAGTCTTAAATTGTACCTTTTATAGTAATCTTATTAATGCCTTAACAATATCTCGTGTTGAGTACTTGCCATCTTTTGACTGTATTTGTTGTTAAACAGTGAAAACTAAACGAACCGGCATCTGTTGTTTGCTTTACGGCTTTTCCGACTCCCCCGGCACAGAGCACTTAATATTCCTTCCCCCGGATAATCTGACCATGCTGACGTCAAGATTGCTTATGCTAGTCAACTTTGGGATTGGGAACAAGTTCTAAGGCCGCAATGCGTCATATGTTCCACTACGTAACATGGCGGCGACTGGCACGAAATGTTTGACTGCTGGCCATAGGGAATGGCCTATCCAGTTTTTAGTATAATTTCATAGTGGAAAAGAGGCTTTCCAGCCTTCTGATTGGTCCGCTCAGTGGTGAATCTGAGGTGATAGTCACCGCCTAGCGCGGTGACTATTACATCACAACAAATTGTTCTTCAAAAGTAGTTTTGAACTACTTTTGAATTAAGTGCAAAAAAGCCATAACATAGGATCCAAAACACCAGAATAAAAGTCTTTTTAGCATATACTTGAATGTATGTACAAGTTCAATTCCAAAGTAGGATGTTGTTTACTCTTTTTTTGAAATTATTTACTGACAAATCTGTGGCTTGCTAAATCACAGAATCACCACTGTTAAAATGAAAGCAGTTGTTTAAAAGTTTTTGTTTCAACGTTATTGGTTTTTTATCAACCTCTGAAATTATACTAAACCAATTAGTCACCTCAGTCTCGGTGACTATCGGTGTATTTACCTCGCCGCTCGCGGCTCGGTAAATATTCACCGATAGTCACCTCGACTTCGGTGACTAATTGTTAAATATAGAGATCAGTGGTAAGTGCTATTAGAAAGCATGTTTACGAAGAAGACAGAACCGAATTATACAAAATAAAAGGGAGTGCTCAGAGCGCCTCCCTTGTAAATGTCCAACCAAAATCAGATATTTCTGAACCAGGCCTTTATGCCGAGAGTTTAAAACATGGATCTTCACCGAAGTGTTACCGTCAATTCAGAAAAATGGAAATTTCGTTATAAAGAAACAACTAATCGGTAATGATCAAATGTTACTGCTTAACAAAACCGATTTGCATTACAAGGTTGTGGATTACATCAGACGATTTCATAAGCAAATAGTACTGACAACCTCGGTGAATTGCAGGATACTGCGTGGAAGAGAACAGACGCTTACAGAAAGGCTTACGTGGGAGGACAGTCTGATTTAACCATACTGAACCCCAGCAAAGAACACTCAGGATTTGCTATTGAATTGAAATCACCTAACGGTCTTGGTGCATGAAATGTCATGATATTGGACATTGTTGGATCAAGTTTGATTCCGTTCAAACTTTTCATCCAACATCGTCCAACATTTGACGCAAAACGAGTTCATCGACATCGTTTCCATGGAGATTTGAGTTATTTGACGAGGTAAAAACATTCAAGATGGCGGAATGCGGGAGTGACGAAAGTTTGTTCGAGAGTTTGACACAGGAACGTGAGGAACCCCTCGCTAAAATCCTCTGAATAATAAGAATAAAAATGTCGAGAATTCCGAGAAAGATGAGATAGCAAAAGCTACTTCAAGAAAAAATGAAGACTGGTCTATCAAAGGCAATTAAGTCAAGGAAGTGGACTGACGCGAAAATAGACGAGCTTCTTGAAATGCTTGAGGAGCGGGTTTGCTTATGGGATGTGTATTGTTAATTATTAATTAATAGCACTTGTGTTGGATGCTGTTGCATCCGTTTGAACATGTTGGCCAACATTGTCCAACAATGGTCCAAAATTGTTGGACAAACAATGTTGGACAATGTTGGATCCGTTTAAACAGGTCTTAAGTACTTACACATGCAGGCTGGAAATAATTGGCTATAAAACGCTGACTATAAAACGTGTCGTACGATTACGATATCGTGTGCAGAGCAATTGACGCATATACGTTGACTTCTAGAGTTAAACGCGACCGTTGCCAAAACAAGTTCAAAACGGATGAAACGCTAGCCATAAAAAATGGTTCCATCGGACTGCTAAAAAAATAAACTTTGTTCGATATAGTTACTAGTTGGCGCGCCTGAAGCCTGAAAAACATTATCTACAGTAATAGTATATGGGGAATACAGACGATGAACGACGATATTGCCCGTTCTATAGCAAAATACATGAAGACGGCCAGATGGAATTGTTCGATATGCGATCGCCAATATCCGATAAACATATCACGGTTACACAAACAAACCAACAAGCACGCCCGTAAAGTTACTCTGTATAGCAAAGAGGAGGAGATACAGACATTATTCAACCAAGGATTGAACATGGATGACATAGAACAGGTGCTCTTGACTGGTGAGAAACCAGAGATGGCAACCAAAAAGCATGACATTATACACTTGTTGACTGGCGCCGAGCGAAACATCGAGTTTTACGGACCCGAAGGCTTCAATGTCACCCGAGGGCTTTAGCCCGAGGGTGACATTGAAGCCTGAGGGACCGTAATACTCGATGTTTCTCGAGGCAAAAGTCAACAAGCGTTTTGTTATATACCAAAGACTTTTAAAATACAAAATACAAAACTGCCTTGAAACTTGCAAACGGCGAAAAGATTTACCAAGACACTTTGACTTTGTCTTCGTAATTTCAATTCAAGTCATTCAACTAAATAAATACACCAGACTCAACACTAAGAACAGCTTTAAATTTCTCCAAGTGTTTTTCAGACCTTTGAAGATATGTATAGAAATTCTTTCTTTCTGAAAATGGACTATTTCGTACCAATCAAGCTCGAAACAAGCTCGTGTTTTCAAAATGCCCGAAGAGTCCAAAGTTCTTGATCTGATTCAATAATCGTGTATTCACGTGAACAACGCATGATTAAAGCGACATCAGGGGGAAACATTGCACTGTTTCCCTCTTCGTTGTTGACGTCAGAGGGAAACAGTGCAATGTTTCCCTCGGCAGAAAGAAACATTGAGTTTGTTGAACAACACGTGGCCATGATTTGACCAATAGGATTTCATTATTGGCAAAGGAAAGTCTTTGGTATATAACAAAAATAAATGTGAAGTTGATAAATTGCTGGATCCTTCGATGGTTCTATGCCCGAAATGTGGTGAAGTCGACAACATTCTGGTTAACGAGAAGCCTGGGGAAGATGACTATATGAAAGAGAGGAGTGTTCATAAGGAGCCTCGCTGGATGAGAAAACTACTCACAGATAAAAATATTGTGGCCCCACAATTTAGAGAAACAATTGTAACCGAATTTGGTCACATCATACGTGAACTTAGAAAGGATCCGAAAATCCATAACATCAGTAGTTATGGGTTCTATGCGAAACGCTTAGCTAGCAGATTGGAAATACCATTAGTGAACAAGCCACTAACCTGAGTATCAGGCCCTTCTTTTTCCTCTGGGGACTGGGGAGGAGAAAGGAGAGAAAAAGAAGGGCCTGACACAAATCTATTCATCGACCCGTGTTCTTCGTCCAGAATCTGGACGAAACCCTGATTAGTTGGGAGACAAAAGCCGGAAATACATCAACAGGAATTAAGTAATTATAGTAACTGATTCGAAAATTGAACGTTCTACGTGGGAATTGCCGAGAAGCCGCCCAGACTCCGACTAGAAAGTTTGTGTTTTCTCAAGTTTACCGTTAGCGTTTTTGCCATTTTCATGGACAAGAGCGATTAAAGAAGCGGAAGAAGGAACCTCCGCGTTTTGCCCCTAATACTATGCGTGAAGGAAGAGCAAGAACTGTGCAATGTGTACTGAAAGCCAGCCTAGCTGTCAAAACAAAACACTGCTGCTGTCTTGTCGTCTGACTACAGGAAGAAACAATTGCGCTTGAAAGTTCATTCTGATCGGAAGAGCGAACGCAGTGTCCGTAATTTATAGTCTACTGGAACTTATACGCAAGTACTGTACGTATAAAGTCTGAATACAAACCATATCAAGGCCGCTTTGCAGCCTTTGCTTGACTGAATGTCTGAATCTGAACTGAAACGCATGAGACAGATTACTATCTCGTCGCCAAGCATCAAATATTAAAATATTTGGAGGTTCCTGAATCCCGATCGTATAAATAATTTCCCTAATTGCAAATCGCTGGTTCATTGCAGTTGTATGTGCGTTTTTATTGGTCGATAGCCATGATCTATAAAAGGACTCGACTGCGTCTTGTGGGCCACTTTTTTGTTCTTACCACGTTGTGACGTCATCTGTGCATCTATAACTGAACAGACAACGGCAACATGGAATCTATTTGTTAACTAGATTTTACTTCGGCTATGTTTATATACAAGCAATGAATTTTTTGAGGTTAGATGTTAATTTGTCCGGTGAAGCGTTTTATAGACACACGCAAAACAAAACAGGAAGTGATTTTTATTGGCTATGGCGCGTCACATGAATAGGGGGCGGAGGAGAAGAATCAATGATTTGTGTCAGGCTCTCTTCAGGTTAACAAGCCACTTGACATGAAACCAGGCAAAACGAAACAGCTATTTGAAAATCAGTTGTATGGTACAGTATACAGGGAACTAATGGATGGGACAAAGACAAACTTAGCACCTGCATGGTGACAGGTTATACCAGAAATGGAAAAATAAGCACGCTCAGGCGTGCATGTACCTACTGCGTTTAATGCATATAGCTACTATGGTAAAAACAATGATGCAACTGTGTACTTGTAACTTGTATTCAAATTCTTGACAAAATTGATGGAATTGTATTAGTTGTAACAAGCTTGTATTCGGATCAAGAGCTGGACAAGATTTTTGACAAAATTGTCTATGCTCACAGGCCATACTGTGTTTTAACTTTAATAAAGAACTCACTCAACTCAGACTCTCCGACGTCATCAAAACGTCATTATGACGTTATAATTACGTTTTGACGACGTCAGAGATAAAATAAGTACATAGTCAAGAACTCAAAAAAATGTTTTTATCTATGGTGCCCTTTGTTTATTTCCGATTTGGTTTATAGTTTTCGAGTTTAAACACCCCTAAAGTTTCACCATATATGGCGAACTCTTTACACTCCGCGGGAAATTTAAATTATAAAATCAGCCATAACTCTACTTCGTTTTTTTTTATTTTCGTAGGGTTTTCGCTGGTAATAATATAGAGGGCAAAATTTCTCGAATATGATTGGCTAATGAAGAGGGCATTTTTTTTGTAATTCAGGCAAAATTACTTGCACTTGATTGGTTCCTTGATCAGCAGTACTTGCATGTGATTGGTCGGTTGGTTACTTAGCAACAGTGAACCTCAGAGGACTGACTATTTTTCAACAAATCTGCAAAGTTTTTCGGTCTGAAAATGCTTTTTTGTTTACTTTGAACTAATTTGAACTATTGAAGGAATGTAAACTATTAGTGAAAATGAATACAGTAGAAAATTTACGAACTTTTGCCTGTGTTTACAAGAAGAAAGCTACATGCACAGCGTTAGAGCGATGGAAATTTGGAATGTTGCTGAGCACCGACTGTGATAAGGTACATGTACTTTGATATTTTCTGGACATTATATAGCTCTTAAATAATTTCGCCCGCTATATTATTAACACCTAATCGCACGAGTTCTCGTAAAATTAAGGTTTAATTTCACTCGTGTTTTCAAAATCTTACAAATTACCCTCGTTGCTTCGCGACTCGGGCAATTTGTAAAATTTTGAAAACACTCGTGAAATGAAACCTTAATTTTACTCGGCCCCATGCGATTACCTATACAAACCTTCGTATTAATTAAAGAACATTTTTATACAGTTCTTAAAATCAATTTCCAAACTCTAAATTTTGGCGCCAAGTTTGAACGTCATTGGTCATTAGTGACGTCACACGGTCAACGACAAGTATGAAATTACGATCACAAAATGTAGATTTGCCTAAGCTATGATCATGCGCAGTTTCGTTTCATTCTGGATATTCTAAATACCTTGGTGAGCCAAGTGGGAGAAAAAAAACAACACATTTCTGACCACCGTGTTCGAGGCAGCATTTCACGATAGTGATTTCTAGTTTTAAAATTAATTAAATTACATATTTACATAATGTAATCAGGATTGTTGACCGAAGAGAGCTAACCAAGTACTATTCAAGGACTGACGCTCCTGTGAAATCGTATGACTTTTCAAAAATTCAATAGATTACCTCATTCTTTGCTAGAAGCAAAGATTACGTTATTTTGGTTGTTAAAGTGCCTATGAAGTGGATTTTTTATTGCTTTATTTGAAAGAGCATCAAAAAGTAGGACAATATGCAGTTTACGGTTCCTTGATATCTTTTATAATTCCAGAGTTATAAATATTTAAAGATGTCAAAATGAAGAAAAAATATGGCACAAACAAATTGCTGATTCAGCACAAATTGTGACGTCATGTGGTTTGCATGTTAATTTGGTGAATGTTTAAATGAACTATAGCTAGAATCAAATGAACCTTTGCACATATATAGTGCAAGATGAAACACAGTTGATAATATCACCAATTTTGTTGTCAAGGTAACACTGTTGTACCCAGGCCCCTTGCACGGATTTTATAAAACACCATGTATTTATCTCTGTGGGCATAATTTTCAAATTATTATAGTATAACCGTATTTTAGGCATGCATAGGTATGACAAGTACTTGTCTGATATTATTTTATCCTTATCAGGATAGGGAAGGTGCTTTATATATAAAATCCGTGCAAGGGGCCTGGGTACAACAGTGTTACCTTGACAACAAAATTGGTGATATTATCAACTGTGTTTCACCTTGCTCTATATGTGTGCAAAGGTTCATTTGATTCTGACACATAGTTCATTTAAACATTCACCAAATTAACATGCAAACGACATGACGTCACAATTTACGCTGA
Organism: Corallium rubrum; assembly: GCA_964035015.1. NCBI lineage: Eukaryota > Metazoa > Cnidaria > Anthozoa > Scleralcyonacea > Coralliidae > Corallium > Corallium rubrum. Next base: position 362,326 of record CAXIUP010000285.1, on the reverse strand, counting down.
ATCAGCAATTTGTTTGTGCCATATTTTTTCTTCATTTTGACATCTTTAAATCTCTATAACTTTGGAACTATAAAAGATATCAAGGAAAGGTAAACTGCATATTGGCCTACTTTTTGATGCTCTTTCAAATGAAGTAATAAAAAAATTCACTTCATAGGCACTTTAAGCCAACACGATGTTGGCATTTGCTCTGATGAAGGTCTGAGTCAACAGGTCGAAAGATCAGCAATAAATAAGAAACTTGGTAATTCTTGATTCTATTATAATGTTTGTTATGTTAACATGCATTAAGTAGGCAAAAAATCGTTTTCCATCAAACTTTATTTTTTTCAAGCCGTATTTTTCAATAATCCCCCGAAGAAACAATGTTTACTACGCGAAAAAAATTATGGTTAATTTACAAGTCGCCATCTTTTTCGGTACAGTTAATAAGTGCGAGTTCATGTGATGTAATGCTGATGTATTGTATAGTTTAAATTAATTTTATGTAAGTAACTGTAGCTCTGACTAGAAATACATAGCTTTGATCTGTGAATTCAGGCCTTTAATAGATCAAATCTATTAAAGTTTTAAAAAAATCCTACGATTCCACAAGAGAGTTAGGCATTGAATAGCACTTGGTTAACTCTCTTCGATCAACAATCCTGATTCCATTATGTCGTTTAATTAATTTTAGAATAAACGTATAAGCACGTAACCACGCCATTGCGTTCTTACGTCATTCTGGTTGTTTAGTTGTTTTGTTTGTATTTCGTGAGCCATCACGATGTTGGCATTTGCTCTGATGAAGGTCCGAGTCAACAGCTCGAAAGATCAGCAATAAATAAGAAACGTGGTGTTTCCACAAATTCTCGCTTGTATTAGACCTCAATTTGTAACTCTTCTACAATACTACAACTCGACACAACTATTCTACAATATCACACGTATTATTTATGAATGCTAACCTGTAACACTAAAGAGCAAGGTTTCCTCGTCTGTTGAACAAGGGAACGAGAAAGCCAACGTTGTACATAGCTAACTCGAACTTCATTTCTCCTTCATTTGTCGGTTAAGGTCCCAGCAAATTCCACATGTCTACATCAAAACAAGCAACATTCTGTCAATAATGGTCTTCTGTGATCGAAATAGGGCCGTACTTTCTTCCCCATCCACCTTTGAACAAGTAAAACCGAAGCTAACAACGCACGATTTTGTTTTTCAAATATGCAATTATACAATACCCTGCGTGTATTGCGTGTTTTCATTGCATGGTTGTTGCCCATGATCTATTAGAGGACAGACACATGGATCACGTCAGATCACGTCAGCTGACTTGCTTTCTTCTTTCTCCATGCCCCAAAATTCAGCAAGAAGTATTGTGTAATTTTTATATTGTATAAAACAAATAGATTCCATTTTTTGTTGTCTGTTCAGTTATAGATGCACAGAAGACGTCACAACGTGGTAAGAACACCAGTGCTTTCCTGTTCTTACCACGTTGTGACGTCATCTGTGCATCTATAACTGAACAGACAACGGCAAAATGGAATCTATTTGTTAAATAGTGATAATATTCCCTTCCTTTCTTTCAACCTCATCATTTGGGAATTCGGAATAAAATCTTTAATCAATCGTGTTTTTAAATATGCCTATGCAACGAAATGGAAAAAATAATATTAAACTAAATTTTGAGATTACCTGAATTTTGAGATAATTGAAGAAAAGTATGTTTGTTTAACGTTCGAAAAACAGCCCAGAAAGTTGAGACATATTTTATTCCACAACAAATGAGGGTCTACCATAGTTTCCCCATGCAGTTAATTCGACGAGCTACAATCACGTGCAAAAATTATTGAGACAAGCAGTTTTTAGGGCCCCTCCCTCCTATAACAAGTGGTTCTCCCCCCCCTCGTGCAATGTTGTTAAAACGATTTTGAGGCAAGGGGTTATCAAATAATATGTTTTCAACATTGTTAGTGGGGGAGGGGGGCATAGGGGCATACACGTGAAAAAAAAATCACCAAAATGTGAACAGTCTCATTATTTTTGCACGCGATTGTAGTTCCATCATGTTAGCCTCAATTAATAAAGTCACTTTATCCAGCACAGGTGCATGCCGTGTGCTGTTAGTGCGTTGCCTCAGCCCTCTCGTCGAATGTAAAGTCCGGTGTTAAGGAGGCTCCATATGCACCCAGGTTCAAGAATGCACCCAGGTTACATGGATCTTGCCAAAATCTTGCCAAGATTCAAAAAAATTATTTTCTTGCCAAGATCTTGCCAAGACATGGATCTTGCCAAGATCTTGCCAAGATTCAAAAAAATTATTTTCTTGCCAAGATCTTGCCAAGACATGGATCTTGCCAAGATCTTGCCAAGACATGGATCTTGCCAAGATCTTGCCAAGATTCAAAAAAATTATTTTCTTGCCAAGATCTTGCCAAGATCTTGCCAAGACATGGATCTTGCCGAGTTCTTGCCTAGATTCAAAAAAATTATTTTCTTGCCAAGATCTTGCCAAGATCTTTGCCACGATCTTGCCAAGATTTTTATATATAATTTTGCCAAGATCTTGCCAAGATTTAATATATAATTTTAATTTTATGATCTTGCCAAAGTTTTACAAGGAGTTCATAACATATACTATGATCTTGTCATTACATTGCAATGATCTTGCCAATTATTCTATCACACAGGATCTTGGCAAGATCTTGCCATAATCTTGCCAAGATTTATTATATAGTTTTAATATGATCATGCCAAGATCTTGCCATAATCTTGCCAAGATTTAATATATAATTTTAATATGATAATTCCAAGATCTTTCCATGATCTTGCCAAGATCTTGCCATGGCACCTATGGTGTAATTAAGGTTAGAAATATTGCTGCTAATCTACCGGTTTTTGGTCATTATCTCAGGAAAAAGTCCGGTGACCCCCAAATTTTAAGCGTTCATTATCATTTAATTTCCCTGCTGCATTTAAAAAAACAAACAAAACATTCTGTAGATCCAAACAGCAGGAATAAAAAACCCTCGTTTTTAACTATTTGAATCTACAGAATTTTTTGAAATTTTAATATTTGTTAGAACACAATATATATTTGTGTACAAAATTTGAGGGTATGCATGCACCGAGGGTTCTTTCAAACTATAAACGGCTTTTTATGTGTAAAACTACGTCGGCACGGCCAAATTCTTTTTTATGCTTGCAAGATCAATGGTTTGTCATGCACGTCACGGTTAATCGCGGGCGCAGGTTTGTACCCAGTCCCTTTACCTCAGAAGGGTATGAAACCTCCTTAAGCCTGTTCTCCACTAGGCGAATTTGTTCGCGCGAATCGAATCGAATTACCCGTTCATGCAATGTAATTGGTTGGTGCTGCTAGTTTTCGTGCCAATTTTCTTACTTGCCAATCATATTGCCGGAGAATTCGCTTCGCGCGAACAAATTCGCCCAGTGGAGAACGGGCTTAAAGCCGGTTTTCGCTAGTGGAAAACCGGCTTTTAAGGGGCCGTTCACATGAGGCGGGCTAGCCGAACTGATTTTATGTCACGGAAATCTTATTACGACTTTTTGAGTAATGCAAAATGATACAACAAAGCAAAATTGGCTTCGTTTTTCTGTAAGTATAGTACACACGTAAAAAATCTCACAGCTTGTCAATAGGATGTGTTCGCAACAGGCTTGTAGCAAGGCTGGGAACAAGTTGTAACAATGCTGTTCATTCAAGAAGCTGCTACAACCTTGTTAGCATCAACCTGTTAACAACTTGTTAAGTGCAGAGCGGCAACAGGTTGTTGGAACAACTTGTCATCAGTCTGTTGGAGTCATCAGCCTTGTTAAAAGTTGGCAACAATCTGTTACAGACATGTTAACAGACTGGGACAGCCAGTGCGAACACATGACGGCGACAGCCTGTTGAACAGCCTTGTAACAACTTGCTTGCAGGTATGTAACAGCTTGCGCGTTTTTACGTGTGTACACAGGGTATTCTAATTTCTTTTTGCAGTCAGACAAACAATTTCGGGACATAAGGGCTAGACCACCTCACGCATAGTCAATCGAGATATGGTCGGAAACTCGGCAAATTTCAAAGCTCCTGTAATGAGCTGTGATTTTATGTTGAACCGTACCTAATTACACCGTGTACATCCTTTGTTTTAGGTTTATGTAATAGATACAATATGAGCGGCCGAACTGTATGGCATTTACAATGGCGAGCCATTGTAAATCCCATACAGTTCTGACGCGAATATTGTATCTTACTTAAACTACGATGAGTTTATATCATGAATACTTTGTTTAGCAGTCGTAGAAAAGGCAAAAACAAATTATTTGAACAAGGAAAAAGCTCAATTTGAGCCAATGGGTCCTAATTAGTATGCTGTAAATCGGATACAACATTGAATTTTTATTAGGCAATGCTATATCCGATTTACAACATCAGTTTAAACATTAATTTCTTTTGAATTTTCTTCATGAATTATTAATGATATTTTAAGTAATGTTTACAACACGAGCGGCCGTGTTGTATTGAATTATACAATCACGAGCCGAAGGCGAGTGATTGTATATTCAATACAACAAGGACGCGAGTGTTGTAAACAACTTGTGAAATGAATAAATAGTAAAAATCCCTTTGGGATAATCATATTGAGATGCTAATTAGTTACAAGCACGAGTGGTTTGTATGGGGTTTACAGGGGTATACATGTGACGTGATTTCTGAAATTGGATTGGCTGCAAAACTCATGAATTATTAATGAATTTCACAATAATATTTAATAAGCACAGTTGAGTGATTGAACTGAAACGTTGCTATTGGATAATTCGTTCATTATACTAAAATACAATGTGTTCAGTAACCGTGTACCGTGCACAAGAATGCGTAAAGGTGAACAAAAAGATAGAACAAGACTTTAGCTGAGTTTCCAGACCATATTTTGAATGACTATGCCTCATGTGAACAACCCTTAGGGCCTGTTTATATGGAGCCGAGTTACCCGGCTAGGCGAGTTACCCGGCAAGCCGAGTTGAAAAAAGATGAGTGTTTATATGAGACGAGATACTCGGCAAAGCCGCCCACGCATTATAATGTTTCACATTCCATGAGTAGTTTCTGATTGTCTTGATAAGTGGCGCGTGCGCTGTTGTGACGAATTCAACTCGGCTAGCCGAGTTACCCGGCAAGAGAGTGTTTATATGGGAATATTTTCATCCCGGCATGCCGAGATCTCGGCTGTTTTGCCGGGATCTCGGCTAGCCGAGTGACCCGCCTGTCTCAAATAAACACTCTGTCAGGATAGCATTGAATTTCTATACATGGCGGGTAACTTGGTTTGCCGAGTAACTCGGCTAGCTGGGTAACTCGGCTCCATACAAACAGTCCCTTAGACGGAGTTAGTACTTGGATGGGTGACAGCGCTTTCTTCATGGATCTTCCGATTCTACATTGAAATGCTTTGAATCTTATTTAACTAATCGTACAGTGCTCAACTATACCTTTTGAGGTTATTATTATTTTCTGTTAAATTCGAAAACGTGTATTCCAAACCCAAAGAAAAAATTAAAATCGGTCACTCGGTTCTGTTTTTATGTTCTGTCAAAGATCGAGTTTTGGCCATTTTTCTGAACCATATTTAAACAACGACCGCGTTAAAAGGTAGCCTGGCACTAGCAAACTTGTGACGTCATACCGGTAAAATCGAGCTCGCTTCGGCAAAAGGCTACAACATTGTCAACATGCTAACCAGGAGAGCTTTTCGAAGAGATACCCGGCCACAAGTTCGACTCCACGACTGATCAAGAATGGCTTTGGTATTTTAGTTAATCAAACGGCAACAGCCGTACAACGGGTTTTCGCAACAAAAACACTACGCCTAGTAGGCCAATGTCACCTGGGGGGGGAAGAAGGGTACGACGATTCATTTTTGTCTTGATAAGACAAAACTATTGAGTTTTAAACTATATTATTAGTTCTAAGTATTGAGTTATTGATTTGACAGAAGTCTGGATATACATAGCTTGTTCTAAGGATTTACGGTGAAGGAAAATTCGAGTGTAGGAACTGTAGTTTTGCTTTTGCGAAATTGGATCTGCTGCCGTAGCTTCATCTATATCACCTTCTACTTTAAAGATCGCAAAACTCACCCAAACACAATTAAGAAGACTCGTTGACAGAGTGTGAAGAAGATATACCTTAAAATGCCCCCAAAATACTGCTAATACACGTATTTGCGTGAGTAGATAGGTGGCAAACCAAAGCTCGAACATTGGAATATTTGAAATATAGTATAGTAGGTTAATACTGCCGAAACAGAGAACGTAAGTGGTCTAACGTTTCGAGCGAAGGCCCTTCGTCAGAGAGAAACGTCAGAGAGAAGGCCCACGTTTCTCTCTGACGAAGGGCCTTCGCTCAAAACGTTAGACCACTTACGTTCTCTGTTTCGGCAGTATTAACCTACTATACCACATTTCGATTGTTGTTTCAACACTGCCTACGCAGCACACTACTTTTATTACACTATTGGAATATTTGTTCGATAATTAGACAACTTACCGGTATGACATCGCCGACTATGTAGTACCCATTCTTCTAAACAACTCGGTCGTACATCAAGAGGTACTTAGAATCTCCCCCCAGTAAGTCATGCGCTTTTACTCCAAATTCATTTTTTTCTTCACTTTTGCAAAGTTAGATGATAGCTGCTTTGAAAATATACATAACCTCAAAAGGTATAGTTGACCTTTAATGGTCATTTGTCATCAAACAGAAAATTAAATGTGGTGAACCACAAGGTTCTATTCTTGGTTTCTTATTATTTTTAATATATATTAATGATTTGCCACAGTGTTTGAAATTTTCAAAACCAAGAATGTAGGCAGATGATACAAATATAACGGTTAGTGACAAAGCCACCAGGCTACAAAAGCTGAAAAATCGGGCCGGACGAATAATTACGCAAAAAGGTTATGAAACCCGATCACATGTGATTAGAGAAAAGCTTGGGTGGGATACTTTGCAGGAGTCAAGAAATAAACATAAAATAATTCTAATATATAAAATTCTTAACATGCTTGCACCACAGTATCTTGCTAACCTATTTCAATATTCTGAAAGATCAAATGATTATAATCTAAGAGATCGAGTGATGAACTTATCACTAACGAAACCTACTACAAATTATTTGAAGAATAGTTTCGCTTACAGTGGTGCAAAATTGTGGAATAGTTTACCAAGTGATGTAAAGATAGATCTTGTACTCTATTATCTTTAAAAACTCTTATGTCATCTTTCAGTTTTCCACAGTGACAAAGTATAATTACGTACTTTTTAATATTGAACATATGTCGATAAAATTTTATCTTTTTTTATCATATACTCTTGGCTTTCATGAAAAGCAATTTGTTAAAATTGATGAAATTCCGAATTTAAAGAAATTCTCTGTCTGTCTGTCTGTCTGTCTGTCTGTCTGTCTGTCTGTCTGTCTGTCTGTCTGTCTGTCTGTCTGGTGTCTGTCTGTCTGTGCATGTCTGTCTGTCTGTCTGTCTGTCTGTCTGTCTGTCTGTCTGTCTGTCTGTCTGTCTGTCTGTCTGTCTGTGTCTGTCTGTTTGTTTGTTTGTTTGTTTGTTTGTCTGTCTGTTTGTTTGTCTGTCTGTCTGTCTGTCTGTCTGTAGGATGTCTGTCTGTGCATGTCTGTCTGTCTGTCTGTCTGTCTGTCTGTCTGTCTGTCTGTCTGTCTGTCTGTCTGTCTGTCTGTCTGTCTGTCTGTCTGTCTGTCTGTCTGTCTGTCTGTCTGTCTGTCTGTCTGTCTGTCTGTCTGTCTGTCTGTCTGAGTGTCTGTCTGTCTGTCTGTCTGTCTGTCTGTCTGTCTGTCTGTCTGTCTGTCTGTCTGTCTGTCTGTCTGTCTGTCTGTCTGTCTGTCTGTCTGTCTGTCTGTCAGTCTGTCTGCAGGGTGTCTGTCTGTCTGCAGGGTGTCTGTCTGTCTGCAGGGTGTCTGTCTGTCTGCAGGGTGTCTGTCTGTGCATGTCTGTCTGTCTGTCTGTCTGTCTGTCTGTCTGTCTGTCTGTTTGTTTGTTTGTTTGTCTGTCTGTCTGTCTGTCTGTTTGTCTGTCTCACAAGAAATGCAATAAATGATGTTGGTGGATGTTCATAAAAAAGTGTTGTGCATGTTAGCCCATGTCACACAGAAAAAGATTTAAAACAACTGGTCCATCCTAGAAGGCTAGTCTTCACTGTTTACAAAGTATTTCCAATGTAAAGCCAAGCGATTGGCAACCATAACTCAACCGTATCTGTACAGATCTGTGTATCAGTGAAACAATGCCCATTCAGGACGAAGATATGGTGGCCAGTCTTCAGCTAGCCTGTGAGCAGGCTCTCTAATACCTCACCTCCCAGAGATCCTGCTTGCAGGCTACTTTCCTGGCTGTACCAAAACAATGTGCACCATCCAATTTTGAATGCACCTATTTTAATACACTGCACATGTGTGCTCGTAACTATGGTAATGAGCCCACAATGCTACATCAAGGCTACATCAAACTCCATAAAAAAGTATATATGGGTTGAATGTCTCGGAATGTGTGATGCATATTGGAAGTGCATGTAGCATGCTGGTGCAGAAAGATTACAAGAGGAGACATGACAAAGTATGCCTGAACTTTCAATGGACACTTAATGCAGAAAGTTAGACTTAGAGGTCAGTGACAAATGGCGTACCAGTACAAAGCAGACACTGTGGTAGAGAATGACAGGGCCGAAATCCTCCAATAAAAATAATAATAATAACAATAACAATAACAATAATATTAATATAATTTTTATAAGTAATACCACGACATGAGGGAGATTAGTGATTAAATGTCCCCAAAAGCCGAGGGAGGTTTGCCCAATCAAGGGACTTAAATTTACAAACCTCCCGAGGCTGAGGGGACATTTAATCACTAATCTCCCGACAATTTGTCATGGTATTATAGTTTGTAATACCATCATTATCTTATAATAAAGCATTTCTTTGTTGTGTAAAAGAGTACTGTTTGATGTTTGGTCATGCATGCTAATTGGGGAAAATTAGAAATTTTCCCTGTTTGAGGGAAAATTAGAGATTAAATTACCCAGTGAGAACAAAAGAAACCGAGTCAAACATGGTATTATAATTTTATAACAATAATAATAATAATAACAATAAAAAAAAAAGATAATAATAATAATAATATTAATAATAATAACAATAATTAATAATTAATAATAATAATAACAACAATAATAATAATATTAATAATAATAATAATGATAGTAATAATAATAATAACAATAACAATAATAATAATAACAACAACAACAACAACAATGATAATAATAACAATAACAAAAAAACAATAATAATAATAAATGAGCTTTGCCTTTGGAGAAAATAGTGTACGTATTCCAAAATATGTTTAAATAAAAAAAATACAACTATAATTACCAGCAACTTCCACCATCACTTGAAAATAAGTTAAGTCATAATATATCAACAACAAGTTTGAGTGTTTCAACAGGGGATCCAAACATGAGAAAACATGAAAAGCACATTAGGCCAAAGGCCAAGTGGATTCTCCTGATGAAACACAATAAACGAGTTGTTGATATGGCATCTCAATCGAGCAATTTCAATTTAATGTTATTTATGAGTGTGTGTAAAATTTATTCATACAGCAACTTGCTTATCTTGCACAGATAATTGAGATCTTAAGAATTAGATGAACACTGGTTTTCATCTAATATCTTGGGCTTTACTGGCGTATCCAACTTCAGTCAGATGACTGAATGAACTATTGTAATTGGCTGATTATCTCATGAATTATTAATGAGTTCGATATATAATAATCTCAAATTATCTATGCAAAATAAACAAGTTGCTGTTATGAATAAATTTTATACACATGTGTGTAAAATTTATTCATAACAGCAACTTGTTTATTTTGCATGGATAATTTGAGATTATTTCAAACTCATTAATAATTCATGAGATAATCAGCCAATTACAATAGTTCATTCAGTCATCTGACTGAAGTTGGATACGGCCAGCAAAACCCAAGATATTAGATGAAAACCAGTGTTCATCTAATTCTTAAGATCTCAATCTCATGAATAAAATCTCATGAGGTTTATTCCAATTGAAATCGCTCGATTGAGATCCCATTTACACAATGCTGTTACAATTTGAAAACGGAACAAAATCATGCTGTTTAGGCCTTGCATTTACACAATACTGGCACAAAAATAACATGAAATGTTATAATTGCTGTATTTGCATACAACATGATTTTGTTCTGTTTTCAAATTGTACCAGCATCGTGTAAACAGGGTCTGAGATGCCACTTGGCCTTCGGCCTCGTGTTTTCATCATATTTTCTCGTGTTTGGATCCGCTGATGAAACAAATACTATAAATAGTGGCATTCACCACAATGGGCTATTCCAATATTTATCCACCCCCCACTCCCCTGTTGAGGAACCTTGAAATTCCAAAGGGGAGGGGTGTTTTTGAGGAATCCAGTTGGAATTTCCAGGGGAGGGGGTTGAATCTCAATGGAATTTCCAGGGGAGGGGATTGGATCTCAATGGAATTTCCAGGGGGGGGGTTGAATCTATATGGAATTTCCAGGGGAGGGGGTTGAATCTACTTGGAATTTCCAAGGGAGGGGGTTGAATCTATATGGAATTTCCAGGGGAGGGGGTTGAGTCAACTTGGAATTTCCAGCGGGAGGGGGTTGAATCCATATGGAATTTCCAGGGGAGGGGGTTGAATCTACTTGGAATTTCCAAGGGAGCGGGTGGGGTCAACTTGGAATTTCCAGCGGGAGGGGTAAATTTATATAAAAAAATAGCGGAAATTCCGAAGGGGGTGGTAAAAAAAAGAGGTTCCTCAACAGGGGGGGTGCGGGTAAAAATAGCCCAATTTAATTCAAATATTTAATAGTGCTGACACAGCACATGACAGCGAAAAAACGAGTCGAAACCCGAATAATTTGCAAGCTCAACTGCCCTAAGAACTCAATAATCACCCAACGACTAATTTATTCACTTCTTAGATTAAACAATGTCTTTAAACAGTCAATAAAGACAAGAAAACTACACATTACCTGTCTCAAGACGAGCTTCTTTATACCATATCTACGACCACACGTGCCTTCGACACCTTGGCGATTTCAGCGATAAAAATGCCTTCAACGTTGCAGTTAAAACGTTTTGTTGTGTTAATAGCTTAACTAGATCCATATCCAGGTACTCCAGACTTTTTCTTGTGATTAAAACCACTGAAAATTCATTAAAAACGACAAAAAACTCGTCCAAGTATCCTGGTTTCGTCAGTGGCGGGGAAAATTCAAATGATCTTTAAAATGAACGAAACACGCTAGTTTGACTCAGTAGCCAATCAGATCGCGTGTTGTCGTCCATTTACTTCCGGTTACGTCATAAGCCTGGCTGATTTTTGTTTCGTTCCCCGCAGGAACGAAACTGTTACTGTATTAGCTTTCCATTGATATCACAAAAGAAACTGTCATCACAGATGAAAATCGTCCAATCGTAGTGCAGTGTTGTTGACATAACTGTGATCTTATCCAATGAAATCAAAATTCCGCATAAAAAATTTGGTTGGAGGCGTGGTTAAACGCCAAAACGAAGTGAAAATATCGCTGATCTAGAGTAATTTCAAGACGTAAACAATCCCGTGCGAAGCGAATCATCAATCTTGTGCTGTAGAAAGTAGGAACTTTCCCCTCGTTGAACTCGAGAATGCGTTCGTTATGTATGGCAACTGCGCGTTCCAAAAGGTCAGTCGCACTGTTTCACGCGTGTCTAATAATTTTAAAATATAGCTATTTATGAACAATGTCAATAGTTTGAGGCTAGAAGTTCGTTATTCAGTTGTGGCCCATCTAAATGGATTATTCTGATTTGAGAATTAAACTATGACCTATGACGACGAAAATGATGATAGTCCGTTATTGACCTAATTTATATATTTGATCCTTTTGGCCCCTTGGAAATTTATGGATTTGCTATTGGCGATTATTCAATAAATACCGTGGTGTCATAAATAAATCAGCTGCATGAAATTTAAATGCGACGTGCTAGCGTCTCGCAATTTTCCCGAGAAAGCAATTATTTTGGTAACGTTTTATTTTCCTCCTATAGACGGTCAGAAGAGTATTGCTACTGAATAGAAGATTTACGTTGCCAAAATAATTGCGTTCTCACGAAAATCGCGAGATCGCTAGCACGTCACATTTAAATTCAGTCGAATTTATGCGACTGCAATAACCTGAAATACTATTAATCAATAGAGCCTGCCCTCGGACTGCGAAGGAGAGAGTAATCCGTCATGATCAGACGGTACAACGTCTGAAATGTGTGTTCGTTTTATTAGACGAAGCTTAAATTATTTTTTTGTAGTTTTATTAGAATCTTCTCGCTTCAGCATATTTCTAGTTTGTTTATATGCAAAACAAAAATCGTCTAAATTAAATTTGTCGTATGAAACGCAGGCGCGTAGTAAAAATTGTCGCGCCAGACTACATGGGGGAAATAATTAGTTGAGCTAAAATTCGTCATTGCTGTTGAAACAGACCCTCATAAACGACTGACCGGAACGAAACAGCTATTCTTGTTATCTTTGGACCTTTCCCCTTTTGGCAAAAACCGCAATGCATTGTGGTAGTTGGGTATAAGTTCTCTTCCACATGAAATGGCCGCCGCGAAACGAACATTTCACGTGGAAGAAGAATTGACTGATTTTCATAACTTTTTCGTCTGCGTGGAAGAAATTCAAAGTAGTTTATAGGATAGGGGGCTATTCAACTACATTATATAGAAAGGGCGAAGAAATCAGCGCAGTGGTTGTCAACAAAATGAATTCACAACGACTGAAGGGGCGAAGTCTCTTCGAACAAAAATGTTCTCTAAACAAGATCTTTCTTCATTTTAAAAGGTCAGTAGCCGTGTAAAATGTTCCTGAATAAAATATATTGCTTTGTACTTAGTCAACAGTAGCTGATATTCCTAGATCGCATATTATTTGTGGTGGTGAGCATCTTTTTTTAATTTTTTTGTGTTTTGAAATTGACATGCTGGCCAATTAACTCTGATCGGTTGTTCGATAAACATGGCTGTATTTTAAATCTGCTTTGGCGCGAAAATAAACAGGTTAGACGAGTTTAAGCTCAAATATTGTAAAAGCTGTATCTCTCAAGTGCTCTCGCTTTGGTTTCTAGTGCTGTTGTTTTTAGTCTGCACATCCTTTGTTGCTGTGAGCTTTTCCTCCCGTTTATAAACAAGTAGGTTATCGAACAAGTTTAATTTTTTAAGTTGTAAATATTAAAAAAAATCATCTTTTTATCGTAGTTTGAAATAATTTCATTGTACTTCATTATATAACTTAGCCTGTAAATTTTAAGTTTAGTTAGCCATAGATATACAGTAGGTTTTTAATAATAATAATTATTATTAGTTAAATATAAAAGGAAAGTATACAATTTAGTATAAATATATAAATGCTTGTTAAGTTTTGAATTGTGATAAATTGAATTGTAAAGTAAATTTGTACATTTAAATCTGTAAATAATTTTCTTAATACTTAAAATATATTCAATAAATACAGTAGTTAGCAAATAGTAATACATTTAATATTAAAAAATAAAATATAAAAATAATGGAGGACATACCTTGCAGTTCAAGGGATGCAGACAAATTAGCACAGCAGCTTGAATATGAAAAATCCAAAAGTTGTACTGGTAGTTATGGAGGAAAAAATTGTTGTGTTCCACAGTGCAAAAATAACAGCTTAAAGAACCCAGAACTTTCATTTCACAAGATACCAAAGAACTGTGTATTGCAAACAAAGTGGATAAAATTGCTAAAAACTAAAGGTCTGTGTAGTATTAGCCCACACTATAGAGTGTGTTCAGTTCATTTTCCAGGGGGAAAGAAGACCTACACAAATAACATTCCTACACTACTAACAATAAACCAAAGTCAGAAGCCAAGGAGAAGGATATCAAACAACAAATGTCCATTGCAAGCACCTCTACTGGAAAATGAATGTAACATGACAAATCCACCTGCTGAAACAACAAGTAGAAGTGAAGAATCAAGTGAAAACCTAGTTGCCAAACTCAAAGAAGAAGTAGAAACCCTACAATCACATTGCCACTCTCTTGAGAAAAAATATGAAGATGTCAAAGCAACAGAGAAATGTTTATTTAGAATGGAAAGATTTGTTGGAAGTGACAGTGACTTTAGATTTTATACAGGATTTCCTGATTACACTACATTCAAGCTTTTCTTTGATTATCTATCACCGGCATGCAATAATCTCATTTACTATGGTTCTAACACTGGTATTATAAGCTCTCCAAACCAAAAAAAGCATGGTAAAGAAAGATCTGTACCTCCAGAGCAAGAGCTATTTATGGTGCTATCTAGGTTGCGATGTGGCTTCCTACTGCAAGACCTGGCACATAGATATGGCATGTCATCTTCACATCTTTCACGTATTTGGATAACCTGGATAACTTTTCTTCACCAGCAACTTCGTGTGCTGCCAATTTGGCCTACCCGAGAGTTCGTTAATGAAAATATGCCAGCCTGTTTTAAGCATAGCTTTCCTAGTACCAGAGTTATCATTGACTGCACAGAAATGTTAATAGAAATGCCATCATCTTGCAGAAGCCAGTCTGTAACATTCTCATCTTACAAGCATCATAACACTGCAAAAGGGTTGCTTGGAATTTCACCAAATGGATACCCAAGCTTTGTCTCAAGCCTTTATTCGGGTAGGACTAGTGACAAAAAAAT
>CAXIUP010000285.1:250000-342500 GCA_964035015.1 Corallium rubrum | reverse complement strand
ATTTATTAATAGATAAAGTTAGTTAGTTGGGTATATTGACAAATTAGATAAGCTAGGTAAGACGAATTTCACAATGACAATGTAACGATCGATTTTTAGGTAAAACTTTTGTAACCCAGTCCCTTATGAAGTTATGAAGTTGTAAATAAGTTTGTTATCTTTTATTTGTTTTTTGTTTGTTTTTTTGTAACCACATCTTTTTTTGCGAAATGTGGAATAAACATCATTATTATTACTGTTATTAAAGAAAACGTTAATTTCGATAAGGATTTGTCCGCTTATGAGAGGTTAATTTGCTCACTGGAGCCCAAGATAGGTGTCCGTTTCCGCTTAAGAGAGGTGTCCGCTTAAAAGGGGTTGTAACTATAATGTTTTATTAAAGAAATAACTGGGACCTCGCCTAAGTGTCCACTTAAGAGGTGTCCGCTTAAAAGGGGTTGTAACTATAATGTTTTATTAAATAAATAACTGGGACCTCGCCTAAGTGACTGCTTAGTTAAGAGAGGTGTCCGCTTAAAAGGCGTTCTACCTCGCCTAGGTGTCCACTTAAGAGAAGTGTCCGCTTAAAAGGGGTTGTAACTATAGTGTTTTATTAAAGAAAGTGGCTGAGACCTCGCCTGAGTGACCGCTTAAGAGAGGTGTCCGCTTAAAAGGGGTTGTAACTATAGTGTTTTATTAAATAAATGCATGGCTGGGACCTCGCCTGAGTGTCCGCTTAAAAGGGGTTGTAACTATAGTGTTTTATTAAAGAAAGTGGCTGAGACCTCGCCTGAGTGTCCGCTTAAGAGAGGTGTCCGCTTACGACATGGAACCGGTGACGACATGGAACTAGATGCGGTAGTAGAAACGAAGCTTATAGATTATACACTTGACGAGTCAACACTGCAGTCACTAGAAGTCAACGAAAACAATGGCAGTGTGCTCGTGACTGGCGATGAAACGAAGACTTGCCAAACAAACCAGTCAAAATGTAAATGCTTAGAGTTTGGTATGCAAATTAAAAGCATTCAAAAGGACTTGAGCATTATACAGATGAAGATGGCAGGCAAAGAATACGTTTTAGATTCAGCCGATAGAAATACCATGCTCAATCATGATCAACTGAAAGAAGAAAACAATCGATTAAAGCTAGAGCACGAAGAGGCAAAGTCCTACATCAAAGAATTACAGGACTCGATTAAGAATCTCCAAGATGAGAAAGCAAGTTTATTAACATCTATGAGAATAATAAATGAAGATTACAGCAAAGTGCTAGCTCAACAACCTGATGTCAATCTACAAAACACCAATTCTCAATCTCAACAGCCTTGGCAAACAGTAAAGGGGAGTAATGGTCAGAATTGCTCAACGAAATCGAAAGCAGAAGAGTGTATGCATGATCTACCAACTAATAACCGATACCAACCACTAATTCAATCTACGCCTACAACTTCAATGGCTCGAAGGTCAACTCGAGTTTCAGATGAGAACGAATTACCAATCCGAAATGTAAACAGCAATGGTAAGGGTGATAAGAAGTCACCTCAAAAGAGGCCAGAACAAAGCTCAACAAAATCTACGATTATTCTTGGTGATTCTATACTAAAGGGCTTACGACAAGATATCTTGACCAAGTCAACTCATTCTCGAGTGAATGTTAAATGTTTTCCAGGAGCTACATTAGAGGACATGAAAGATTACATCAGACCTTCACTACTTAAAAAGCCTGGACATGTTATTATCCATGCTGGAACAAATGATTTATCCACAAAAGAGCCAAATCAGATTATCAACTTGACTAAGAATCTGCACAAGACCATTCAAGAAATCTCTCCCTCCACCAGAGTAACAATTTCATCACTTGTGGCAAGATCTGATGATTATGCAGAAAAAGTTATTGAGGTAAACTCTTTGCTTGATCATTATTGCTCTAAATCTAAGCTTGGATTATTATCGCATAATCAAATTGACAAGAGGGGCTTAAATCGCTCAGGTATCCATCTGAATAAATTTGGAACTACTCTTTTAGCTAAAGATTTTATATCTTTAATAAAACGTTTTTAGCATAGGCTTCAATCCACATTTTAGCGCTTACCCCTTAAATTTATCCAGTAATTTTTACCGAGAGTTTCCAGATTTTGGTGAAGTGGGCCCTGTATTGGCTTCTGAGGAAAACCTAACACAATCATCCCATGTACAAGAAACAGTAGATTACTGTGACACTGATAATACTATTATTACTAAACTCAAGAAACTTAAAGGTTTTCGTGTTGGTCATTTAAACATATCTTCTCTCACGAAGTATATCGATCAATTAAGGTTTTATTTACATGATAAACCACTGGATGTTGTAAGCATTAATGAAACTAGATTGGATAGCAATGTAGATGATAACGTTATCCAGATTAATGGGTACAACATCGTTAGAAAAGATCGAAATCGTGAGGGGGGTGGTGTGGCGATATACTATAGGGATCATCTGAATATAAAAGACCGAAATGACCTAATCCCTGAGAATATTGAATCAATTTGTATAGAAATTATCAAAAATAAGTGTAAACCTTTACTTATGACAACCCTGTATAGGCCACCCAATACAAGAATTGAAATATTTGACAGAATTCAAAATCTTATTGAAAATATTGACAGGGAAAATAAAGAAATTATTTTGGTCGGAGATTTTAACTGTGATCTCATTGCAGATATAAGGCTTCACCAAACAGAACGATTTCTCGATATTATAAACCTATTTCAACTCACTCAATTTATTACAGAACCAACACGAATAACCGCAGAGTCAGAAACATTAATAGATTTGCTTTTAACAAATAAACCTGAAAATATCAATAACTCAGGTGTAATACATTTGGGAGTTAGTGACCACAGTCTCATATATGGTTGTAGAAAGATTTCCATTTGTAAAAACCCTCCCAAGATGGTTGAATCTAGGAATTTTAAGTATTACAAATCATCTGAATTTAAAAATAATCTTTCTACTATTTTATCAAATTGTGACTGGGGTACTGATGACCCAAATACACTATGGGAGCAGTTTAAAGAAAAATTTAACCAGGTTGCTGAAATACATGCCCCCATTAGGCTTAGAAGGGTGAGAAGTAAATATGCTCCCTGGTTAAATAATGAGATAAAAAATGCAATTAATAATCGTGATTACCTGAAAAGGAGAGCAGTTAAAACAAAATCTGATTATTATCATGAGGCATATAAACAAGCTAGAAATAGTGTCAATAGGTTAGTCAGGAATACAAAAACACAATACTTTCAAGATGCAATCAATAAAACAAGAAATAATCCGAAAGAAATGTGGAAAAATATTAACCAGCTTGTTGGAAAAAGTTCTAAAACAACGAACATACCTTGCTTAAAAGTAAATGATAAAAATTTATCAGATAATAAAGACATAGCGGATACACTTAACACTTACTTCACAAAAATTGGGCCAGATCTGTCAAGTCAGATCCCACAAAATAGTAATAATTTTGAAGAATTTATGGAACCAGCTACTGATATTTTTAATTTCAAAATTGTTTCAACTCATGAAGTTGAAATGGTTCTGAGTAAGTTGAAAGTCTCTAAAGCTAGCGGCCCTGATAAGATACCTGTTAGTATTTTAAAGGATTCAAGTGATGTGATTACTTTGTATCTGACATATATTTACAACTGCTCTCTTATTTCTGGAATCTTCCCAGATGACTGGAAAAAGGCCAGGGTTTCACCAATTTATAAATCAGGGGATAAACAAGAATGCGGAAATTATCGGCCCATTTCGGTTTTATCAGTTGTTGCGAAAGTATTTGAAAAATTGGTTTGTGGTCAACTCAATTGCTACTTAAAGGAAAAGAATATCCTTACCAAATTTCAATCAGGCTTCAGAGAAGGACATTCCACTACTTCATCTCTGCTTTGTACAACAAACTCCTGGTTAATTAACATGGACTCAGGTCTTATTAATGGAGTTCTTTTCCTTGACCTCAAAAAAGCTTTTGATACAGTTGACCATCAGATCCTTATTAGAAAATTGGAATTATATGGAGTCCAACATACTGCACTGACATGGTTTACCTCATACTTATATGGGCGAACACAGGTGTGCAGAGTTAATAACACAATATCTTCATCAAAACCTGTTACTTGTGGGGTTCCTCAGGGGTCTAATCTGGGTCCTCTGCTCTTTCTGCTCTATATTAATGATTTACCAAACTGTTTAAAATCTTCTGTACCAGCTATGTATGCTGATGATACAAACCTATCTGTTACTGGACAAACCGCCAGTGATATTGAAAAAAGTTTAAATGATGAACTTGAAAATGTTCATAAGTGGCTTTCAGTGAATAAGTTAACACTTAATGTTGATAAAACAGAATACATGATCATTGGTTCATATCAGAGAATCTCCAAAATTCCTGATGACAGTGAAATTAAAATAAATATTGGAGATAAAGAAGTAAAGCGGGTAAAATCCACCAAAAGTTTGGGAGTCATAATCGATGATAAACTGTGTTGGAAAGAACAAATCGATAGCATCAGCGTTAAGGCCTCAAGGGCTATTGGAGTTATTAGACGAGCGAAAACATATGTTAAAAGAGATACATTAGAAATATTATATCGTTCTCTTGTTATGCCGTATTTCGATTATTGTTCCTTTGTTTGGAGTAACTGTAACCAAACGTTAAAAGATAAAATTCAAAGACTACAAAATAGAGCGGCAAGGGTTATTACTGGAGATACATATGATATACGCTCAAAAGACATCCTCTGTAAATTAGGATGGAGCAATCTCCAAGAGCGCAGAAATTCACAAACTATATCGTATGTCACAAAAGCTCTGCAAAATAAGTGCCCTGAAGGTATAAATGAAATGTTTCGTGTTTCAAATAATGAAAAATACATTTAACATTTGTGGAAACGTATTATTTTTATGTAAATTTTTAAATCATATATTGTAAGATAACCGTTATATTAGTTTTAGGACATTAAGATAGTTTATTAGATTTATTAGATAAGATTTGTTAATAGTATTTTGATTGTTGATAACACGGCCCTTTGAAAAACAGCTTTTTATTTTTAGTATTTATTTTTATTTCTACAGCTGATAAGGCTACCGTGTATAAAGATTATTAAATAAAAATAAATAAATAAATAAATAAATAAAAGGGGTTGTAACTATAGTGTTTTATTAAAGAAAGTGGCTGAGACCTCGCCTGAGTGACCGCTTTAGAGAGGCTATACTGTTTCATTAAATAAATGGCTTGGACCTCGCCTAGGTGACCGCTTAAAAGAGGTGTCCGCTTAAAAGGGGTTGTAACTATAGTGTTTCATTAAATAAATGGCTGGGACCTCGCCTGAGTGTCCGCTTAAAAGGGGTTGTAACTATAGTGTTTTATTAAAGAAAGTGGCTGAGACCTCGCCTGAGTGACCGCTTAAGAGAGGTGTCCGCTTAAAAGGGGTTGTACCTCGCCTAGGTGTCCGCTTAAGAGAGATGTCCGCTTAAAAGGTGTCCACTTAAGTGTCCTCGCCTAAGTGTCCACTTATTTAACCCCATCCAGACTGGGCCTTTTTTTGTCTTCTGGGACTGGGGGGGTGGGGGACGCGGAAAGTGCCCGCGGTCAATATCTCCTGAACCATTTGGTGTATTCCGACGAAACTTTTACAGGTGGATGGTATGCCTTGTTCAAGTATGTGTTACACTTATGTTGTCATGGCAACAAATTATGACGTCATTATGACGTCATTATGACGTCATTAATTGCAAAAACTCAGTCCGGATTTTTAGAATTTCCAAAATTCTTTTTCTTATTGTTTTGTTAACATAAAAAAGGTAGTATATCAAAAAAATAGTTTCTCTTTACTAAAAAGTGCTTACTTTTATTGTAGCTATTATAAAAGTAAACATAAGAAAAATTGTCTGCTGAAATTTAGTGTTGGTAGGTGTTCACAACTCTGCTGTAACTTTTTTTTTGCATAATATTTTTTCACCAAAAAAAACACACATAAAGCCCATACATAGTTAGGAGAAGTCATAAAATTTCAGAACCATACCTGTTCGGGTTTAGGAGATATTAACTTTTAAAATCAGCGTGGGCACTTTCCGCCCCCCCGCCCCCAAGTCTGGATAGGGTTAAGAGAGGTGTCAGCTTAAAAGGGGTTGTACCTCGCCTAGGTGTCCGCTTAAGAGAGGCGTCCGCTTAAGAGAGGTGTCCGCTTAAAAGGGGTTGTAACTATAGTGTTTTATTAAATAAATAGCTGGGACCTCGCCTGAGTGTCCGCTTAACACTTTGACGCCTGGACCTCTCCCTGTGCCGAATAAAATCGTCTGGCGTTAGCCAGAGTGAACCTCAAAGACTCGTCTTCAGGCTTCAACGTGTTAAGAGGGGTGACCGCTTAAAAGGGGTGTCCGTTAATAGGGGTTTACCTGTACCGTATACTAAAGCCATCTACCAAGGCTTAGGGTGGTTGAAAATTTATTACAAAAGGTTACAACAATACGACAAAAATAGAAAAGATCGTTGTTTACAACAGCTCTAATATGAAGTGCGAATAGTGCAATTTTATGGTGAATTTACCTAATTTTGAGAAGGTGCGTTGAATAGAAAAGTATGTGAACAATTCTTAGTCCTCCATTTGGCCGTGATAATCGTGCATTATTTTTGTTTCCCGATAACTTGGTGAGGTAAGTTCATCGCCGAACATTCTACCAACTTGAAGCATTTTAATCTCTGAAGTGGCGTCTCTTTCGCATGGGTAACTATGAAATAAACAAGAACATTTCAAAAAAAATTTAAAAAATAATAAAACTTAGTATATGACTATTTTCGTGAGTGGTCCGAAACGTGAAATCCAGTAATTTGATTGGTTCCTGAACGGTCCGGAATCTGCCGCTGAGAAATTTTATAAACAAAATGAAAGTCATGTCAGTATATGCAATAAGACGGATAATAATTTCACAACTACTCATTGTTGAAATATATCGTGCAGGTATGTTGTTAGAAATTGTGTTAAGCTTTCATTCGATGTATAGTTTAATTAAGTTTCCATGTTATGTGAAACTTTAAAATGTTCAAAATGTTCCTATCATTCTTCGTAATAATATAACATTTAATTCTCACAAGTATTATAGAATTTCAAATGTGTTTTTTTTCGTTTTTTCCGACTCCCCCTGTAAACTCTTACAACTCTTAAGCCCGCAAAGTACACTGGACCTGGACTACCAATATGGCCGCCAGTGGCTTCAAAATGCTTACTGCTGACTATAAAGGATGAGCAATCCAGTTATATAGAAACCAGTGCTTTCACCTCTGCGACCTGGGTTCGACACCAGATCAGTTCAGTTATATGATTGAAAATTTCACCTTGGTCGCATGTGAGAAGAGTGCTTCCAGTCTGACTCTACCAAACACCACAGGTTTCCTCCATGG
Organism: Corallium rubrum; assembly: GCA_964035015.1. NCBI lineage: Eukaryota > Metazoa > Cnidaria > Anthozoa > Scleralcyonacea > Coralliidae > Corallium > Corallium rubrum. Next base: position 335,085 of record CAXIUP010000285.1, on the reverse strand, counting down.
ACCAATATAAGGGATGGCCCTTACTGGACCTCTAGTGAGAACAGTTCAGATATAACTGATAGAGCTATCCAATATAAATAAGATTAGTTTAGTTTTAGTTTAAATCACTAAACGAATATATGTAAAAAAGCAAGAAGCTGTGAAAAGCAAGAAGCTGTGAAAGCAAGAAGCTGTGAAAGCAAGAAGCTGTGAAAGCAAGAAGCTGTGAAAGCAAGAAGCTGTGAAAGCAAGAAGCTGTGAAAGCAAGAAGCTGTGAATTAAAGTGTCTATGAAACGAAAATTAAGTTTGTCTTATTTGAAAGAACACTTAAAATGATAGAGTAACATCTTTTGCAGTTTTTCGTTTCCTTGCTTCGTTCTTGATATATTTCAGTTTGTTTGATATGCAACATTCTGACGTCACACGTGCATAATGAGTTAGCGAAAAACGTTATATATCTTTGCTATTATCAAATATAAGCACTTGAAAATCTGTATGTCTAGTGTTCTGGGCGAAACACTAATCCGCCATTTGGTCATTATTAACGTCCTCATTTCATTGTATTTTGATTCAGTTCATATTGATGTCCGATATCAACACAAATGAAAACTAAAGAAAAATAGTATTATTAATATTTACATTTATTTTAGTTAATGAAAAATCAGGGTTTTTTTAAATGTTATAATATAACAATAGAGTTGATATTCTAGGGCTTAAATATCTTTTTGGCTCGACGCAGGCTCATTTTAGCCCGAGCCGAAGATGAGGATTAAAATTAGCTCTCAGAGGAGCCAAAAACATATATATACCCAAGAACATCATGTGTATTACTATTATAATAAGTTTAGTGGGCATTTGGAAGAAAATCGAAGAGAGTATAAGGTAAACAGTATCTTGAACAGTGCCACCTTCGCGTAGGCGTGTATTTCATTGCAACAAATATTTACATAATTCATAACTTACATGTAAAACTTGGCAGAAAAATGCAACATTTGTCATCAACAATCTTTGCTCCATAGTATTAACGAGAAAAGTATACAATTCCATAAACAACAAACCAATAGTGATTTGTACTGTTACAGTTGATTTCACATTACTTTACCACAGTGTGTTGCGAAGTTCGTTGGGAAGTTCAGATATTCGTTCAGAAATTCGGAATTACGTTGCCAAGGTTGAAAAATTATCCAATCAAATTGCGAGCTTTGGATCAAAACTTGTTATTATTGGATAATTTTCAACTTTAGCAACGTAATTCCGAACTTCCGAACGAATATCTGAACTTCGCAACGAACTTCGCAACACAAAACAGAAAAGTAATGTGAAATCAAGTGTAAAACTGATAGGCTCAAATCATTTTAGCCCGCTGAATTCTTTATTTTCCCCCCCGCAAAATACACAACAAAGCCCGATAAAATTATTATAATGGTCCAGAATTAAATATTATTATACAATTATTTTGTAATGGTAAATATATTGTCTAGCTCAACTCAGAATCAAACTTGAAGATTTAGAAAATTAGAATTACGTCATTAAATTTATAAGGGATATTTTTCCGGGGTTAAATTTCCTAGGGTTTCTAATATTGGGTTTTGGTTTTAGTTATTTACATTTTAAAATGCGGTTAAGAAATGAATAGGGTTTGTTGTCAGAGTAAATGTTTACTGTGCTTATTGCTCTGAAGATTGTGCTTTTGATCATGTTTGTTTAAGCTAAAAGAAAATTACTCCTTTCCTATGTACAAGAGCGACTGGACCATTTGGATGAGATGTGAGTTGATCAAGATGTGCATCATGCAGTAATGATGATTATTATAGACTATTTACAGTTAGATTTTCTTATATTTAAAAAAAATATTCAGTATATTATATTTATGTATTTGTAATTAGTAGGCGAAGAGCCACCTTGTGGATGAACTACTAACAAAGCCATTATTATTATTACTATTATTATTATTATTATTATTATTACGTGTAACTCAAGCAGTACCAAATACAGTTGATTTCTGCGCATATACAGACAATCAGATGGCCAAGGGCCTAACATGTCAACAGTACACTTGAAACAGTTAAAAGGCTATTCATATTTCAGAAATATCCTGATTCGAACCCGAACGTTTGTTCGGCAGCAAGCAGCTTTTGACACAGCTGTGAGCAGAACCTATATGTTGACTTGATTTATTTTTGCGACATCATTACAGCTTGTTTTCCCCTAGCTTAGCGTCTACCTAGACTCCAACGCCCTTGTCGATGTGTAACATTTTTGCAATGACATGTAACTGTTCAGTTTTGTGAACAGGACAAAAACATGAAACGCGGTCCCTATAATCGCATTAACACTTCAAACATTAATTCAAAGGCTATTCACGTTTCAGAAATATTGATTCGAACGGTTTAACACTCTTGTTTGAGCACAAACGTTATAAATTGACTACACCCTTCTGCCTTCTTTTTCCCTTCAACATGTACTCTTACGTCTCACCTATAGAAATAACAATAATCGTTAATTTCTAACGATTAACCCTAATCTGGCAATCTCTAACCGGCTATATGTAAAAACAGGACCCGGGACCCGGACCGGGGACCCGATGACCAATGTAAAACAAGGACCCATGTCAAATTGGACGGGGGTTTAAGAAAATATTACATTTTGTGGCGGGGGGTGATATTTTATTGTACTACGTGCAAATTGTTGTACAATAAGAAACTAATCCAACTAATCTGCTGCGTTATTTCTCTAATAAGAGGATATAAATATAATATGATTAGCAATCCGTTCAGAAAATAACCCGAAATGGTAGTCGCGTTACTTGGCGTGAGAAGCCCGTTCGCTGAAGCGCGAAGCTAGGCGGTTTGCGGCAATAAATACGCTGGTTAAGCCACATTCGCGGGCCGGCTGTCTATGTTTTTCATCCTTAGTTTAGGTGTTTTCTCGATTCCAACGAGTTTTCAATCGATCCTAGCTCAAATACATCGTGTGGCAAATACGGGTCCCCCTAAACAAAGCACAATGAACTGACGGAATATCACAGCTGCGTGTGCGATAAAACTTAGCCGCGTCTCATTTTGACCAAGAAATTTTCGTTGCCCGCCTTCAAGATATGACGCAAGAGTTTCGGGATAACGCCAGACGTCTGCAGAGGAAAGCTGGTGGTCGGTTGAAGCCGGTCTCGGCAGCAATGGGTAACAAATACTATTAAAGTACGCGTTTAAAGTCCACGTGACCACGACACAGCAAAGTTTTTGCTTTGGGCTTCTTTGGTTGTTGTCGCGTATACAGAATATCCAAATTCTGCAAACCGCACAAACAAGCTTTGCCCTTCGGTCAGTTTATTGTGTTTTGTTTAGGGGGACCGTATATGCCACACGATGTATTTGAGATAGGATCGATTGAAATCAAACATTGAGAAACTCGTTGGAATCGAGTAAACACCATAACTAAGGATAAAAAAAGAACATAGGCAGCCGGCCCGCGAACGTGGTTTAACCAGCGTATTTATGGCCTCTCAAAGCCTCAAACCGCTCTTAGATCAATAACGCAGCAGATTATTAGTTGGGATTATTCACTGACATAAGCTATAAAGTTTCTTGTTACAACCATTTGCACGTGGTACAATAAGATATCACACCCCCGCCACCAAATATAATATTTTCTTAACCCCCCGTCCAATTTGGTTGTGGGTCCTAGTTTTACATTGGTCCTCGGGTCCCCGGTCCGGGTCCTGGGTCCTGGTTTTACATATAGCCATCTCTAACCCTAGCTAATACTAAAATGTTTGAACTCACGGTTAGGTAAATCGGCAAAAACAGGAAACGCGGACGCTAATCGCATTGTTATATAATTGCTACCGAGCGTCAGCGAGGCAGCACACTATTCTTGACGTTGCCTCGTGCCCAGTCCTTTTTCCGAGCTATGTATAGCCGACCAAGATCTCGATTTGTTTAATTTTGTGTTTGTTTGTTTGTTTGTTTGTTTGTTTGTTTGTTTGTTTGTTTGTTTGTTTGTTTGTTTGTTTGTTTGTTTGTTTGTTTGTTTGTTTGTTTGTTTGTTTGTTTGTTTGTTTGTTTGTTTGTTTGTTTGTTTGTTTGTTTGTTTGTCGGTATTACGTCATCCATATATGAGCTGATGTGACTCAGTGCGCATGTTGCGCTACTGGTTCAGCTTCTTCCTTCGAAGAAAGTTCATGATGAGAACAAATACTTGTCTTTACTTTCTCGTGGAAGTATTCATCAAGGGCATGAAGGTTTCAGTGGCCAGTCTCGAGGAAAGCAGTGCACTTTCATGAGTTTATCAGCGCTGTTAACAGCACAAACTATCGAAAGTGAAGTGCTGCCTGCGAAATGTACACACTGATACACGATTTGGATACCATGCTCACCAATACAAGTGATATAATGCCAAGTGGATCAAAATTTCTCGCTAATAGACTTAACACATTCCGTTTATTAAACTTTCTCGCTGCACTTATAGCGTGTTGAAAATCAAATTTAATTGCGCCACAGTTGGATCACGCAATTGACCTGGAACCTTCTCGCAACCTAACATAGTTTTGGACCCTAGAGTTGTTTTAGCGTACCCCCCCCCCCCCCCCCCCGCACAAATCACTGTCAGGTTTGGCTTTTGTTTCAAATACACTTTCTGATTCGGTTATCTTATTTGCGAAGTCTATTATTCGCATGACATCACAAATCATCCTTCGTTCCGCATATATACATCCGCTAATCTTGTTTGCGAATGACGTCACAAATCATCCTTCGGTCTACACACGTACATATCATCCAAAAAATCGAGTTCGTTTACAGAATAGGATAGCTGCTCGCTTCCTCGTAGCAATAAGGTAACAGGTTGGAATACCAACCCTTGGAATTTCAAAGGACTTCTACAGGGCGTGTTAAGTAGATCTAATACACTAGTAAGGCGGCCTTTACAGAGGCCTAGTTAGCTATCTCTTCCTGACCCGGGTTCATGTAAACAGGATAAAAGAATAACCACTTGTGGTGCCCTGACCCGTGTTGAAATTCGGCCTGGGGTTCGTGTAAAGGTACCCTAAGTTGAAACCCCTACTCCAGTCTTAGGACAGTGGGGGTCAGGTGATAAAATACAGTGGCGTAGGAACCGGGGGGGGGGGACAGGGGGCACATGCCCCCCAATTTTTCGTGAATCAATGCCCTTTTTGAGATGAAACTTTTCTAATAGAAAAGTTGCCCTTAAAATGCAATGAATTGGGCGTACGTACAACACAGCTTGACCGTGTCTTCAGAAACTGAACCGAATATCCTATTGGCGGCGGCTGAATCAAAATAAGTTGGCTTCCGGACATACCACGTCTCAGCAATTCGAAGCCTCCGCCATACATAAGCTTTGGAAACGTTTTTTCTAACGTTTCTTTAAATGATTGGGGGTTACTACTCGCATTAAAACGAATTTTCTCTCGGCCCAAACCAGCGCGCTGAAGCTCTTCCTTTAATTCGCGCCTTGGCGCCACCTGTTGATTCGTGCTTGCCAGGCAGAAGACCTCGTGCGTCCAGGTTTCTTCCCTTGTATTGCGAGAGCTGGCTGCGTGAGGCTGCCTTTGCCTCTTTGCTGGCCGAGATCCCGTCCCTCTGCCCCTGCCCAATCCCAGTGGTCTGCTGTAGGGACTGGACAGCGACTGGAAGCTCCGGAGTACGTTTTCGTTATTCACTGCATTCATTGGCGTAGAGGAAAGCGGCGGGATGGCGCTGCCCGATCCTGATGGTCCCGCTGTATTTGGTGTGTTCGGATACGATGATTCAATGTTTCCATTTCTCGATTCCTCGTTTCCCTGTGTTAGGGAAGACTGCGCACGGCTTTCTCCAGCTGCTTCGGCACTTCCAGACAGAAGCTGAGTAGCTTCCTGAAGCAAATTGAACGCTCGACTGATATGCTTTCACGCTTCAAGGCCATGTTCAAGGCAGTGACGTTGCTCGTTCCAGGAACTCGCGGTCACATACCTAAATTTGTCTGCTGCGAGTCCTGCCGAACGACGACTCTGCCGAATGTTGATTCTGGCGAATGACATTTCCGCATAATGCGATTTCGCAAAGCATAATGCCAAAACAACATATCAAATTGCATAATTGCATTGCATAACGCCGAGTTCATTTCAAACATTCAAATGGCAAACAAGGAAGACAGAAGTGCGTAATTGCATTGACTAATTTTGGCGGTAATCACCCCTCATAGATTCTGGGGGCAGTTCACTGAGAACGTCGAGAAAAGTAAGGCTGCACCTATCACGAAATTTACATATCTTCGCGAACTTCTCGACCCTAAGGTAAGAAGAGAAGTAGAATCACTCCCTTTCACGACGGAAGGATACAACCACGCGAAAAGTATTCTTAAAGATAAATACGGAAACGAAACCGAAATTTTCAAGGCCTACACTCGAGAAATCTTAAGCTTACCAACGATTTCAAGCGCTAACCCTAGAAAGATTCACGATTTTAGCGACAAATTAATGCACTCGGTTCTGGCTCTACAAACGATGGAAAAGCTCGATCAAATAAACGGCGCAGTTTCGATGACCCTAGACAAATGGTCCGAACAGATCCGGATTGGGAGAGATGGGACTTCGCAAAACTGGCTGAGGCACTTAGGCAATGGACAAGAAGAAATCCAGTAGAAAACAAAGAAGAGCGAGACCACGAACAAGGCAATAAACGCAGAGACAAGGACAAGTTGTTTCATGCCCGTCATTGCGACAAGAAACCACGTGGGTGTACTTATTGTGATGACAGCAACCACAAAGCCGTCGAGTGTTTGAAATTCACAACAGTTCCGGATCGGAAACAGATATTATCGAAACGAAGATTATGCTTTAATTGCACTTCAGCGCACCACAAAGCATCCGAATGCCTGAGTAAGACGTCGTGCCAGCATTGTGGTAAACGACATCACACGTCAATCTGCGAGTCCGTAGAGAAGTCAACGAAAGACCCTGTCAAAGAGATCCTTGGCATGACAACAAACCAGAGAAACGAAGGTGTTTTTCCTGTCGTATTCATCGAAGCAAATGGCATCAAATGCAGAGCTTTAATAGACTCTGGAGCCGGCAGTTCGTACATTTCGTCAAAACTAATCCAAGTTCTCCGAATAAAACCAACCGAAGTACAAACGAAAAACATTGATATGATGTTGACATCCACAACCGCCAAACTTGAAGTCTATGATGTAACTCTTCAGTCAGTCGACCACCAATTCTCCTTACCAGTCAGGGCAACCAAGGTAAACAAAACAGAACTCCTGGCAATAGAAAACCCAAGATACAGCGAACTCATAGAGAATCACCCCCATCTGAAAGGCGTATCTGTTTATGACAACGACATCAAAGCGTCTCTACCAATCCACATGGTCCTTGGAAATGGAGAATACGCCCGGATAAAGACAGAAACGACGCCCAGAATTGGAAAACCGAACGCACCCGTTGCAAAGCTCCCCGTTGCAAAGCTCACCCGTTGCAAAGCTCACCCGTTGCTGATGTCACCAGGCAAAGAATTCGACAACAATACCGTACTTCTCACACAAACAAGCCAGAGCGACTACAAACGATTGTGCAGACTATACGTCCTCGGATTAGAAGACAAACCGGAGGATGATCAGTCAACCGTCTTCGACGAATTCAAAGAACAGTTGACGCGCGACCCAGAAGGCCGGTATGAAACTGATTTGCCTTGGAAACCGAACCATGCAGTTCTACCCACAAACGAGCAAGGTAGCCTCAAGCGTCTTCAGAGCCTGAGAAAGAAGCTGCAACGAGATGCCTTGACAGAAGAATATGATGCGATCATACAGCAACAGTTACAAGAAAGGATCATAGAACGAGCACCACCTGTCTCGCAACCACGAGAGTTCTACATCCCACACAAGAGCGTAATCTGCTGAAACGACAAAGATGAGGATTGTGTATGACGCCTCCGCTAGAGAGACTCCTAACGCACCGTCGCTCAACGATTGTCTATACGCTGGTCCGGCCCTACAAAACAACTTAAGGGACGTACTAATTCAGCAAAGAGCCTACCCAGTCGTAGTATCTGGTGATATAAAGAAGGCGTTCCTTCAAATTCGGATCCGTGAAAGCGAAATGGAAGCGCTTCGCTTCCACTGGCAACCAGACGACAACACCAAGATCGACACCTACCGCTTTCCGCGAGTACTGTTTGGTCTCGCCCCTTCTCCTTTCCTTTTAGGAGGAGTCCTGGAGTGTCATCTGGACGCCTGGGCAAAGAAATATCCTGAAGAAGCCGAGAGAATACGAAGAAACCTTTACGTAGACGACCTTTTGACGGGTGGCCAAAATGTCGAAGAAGCCCAGCGTCGCAAATCTATCGCGGTAGAGGTGATGAGTGATGCAAAATTTGAGTTGCACAAGTGGCACTCGAATCATCCCGAGCTAGAAGATATACCCAATCCTGAACCCAGCGACGACCAGTCCTACGCTAAACAACACCTATTTGTCCATCCAAGCGAATCGAAGCTGTTGGGCCTTAAATGGGACAAGTCAGAAGACATCCTAGCAGTACAGTTCCCAACCATAAGTTCCACATCGACAAAAGGTGAAGACCTAGGGAAACTGGCGAAGATTTATAACCCACTAGGATTGGTATCCCCCACCTCACTGCAAGGCAAGCTAATCTACAGAGATGTGTGCGAGTCTAAAGTACCATGGGATGCACCAATCCCGCAAAGCCTCCAACTACGCTGGAAAAGGTGGGAGCAGTCATTACCGGCAGAAGTCTTCGTTCCGAGACCGTTAACACCTTACCAACAACCAGTCAAGAGCCTAGAGCTACATGCATTTGGCGACGCTTCTACCCTCGGTGTTGGCACTGCCGTCTACTCTATCATCCGACAGCAAGGGAGAGTGACCCAGACCCTGGTGACGGCAAAATCCAGGCTAGCCAAAAGAGGACTAACCGTGCCCAGGTTAGAGCTCGTCAGTGCCCACATGGCAGCGAACCTTGTCATGAACGCAAGCAACGCCTTGAAAGATCTACCCAAACCAACAATCTATGGATGGATGGATAGCACTGTAGCTCTTCACTGGATTCTTGGGAAGGGACAGTACAGACAGTTTGTCGCGAACCGAGTGAAGAAGATATGCAGTCATTCCGAAATCTTATGGAGACATATGCCAACGAAAGATAATCCAGCAGATTTTGTAAGTCGAGGGGGCGAAGTGGCAAATTCAGATCATTGGTGGAACGGACCAAAATGGCTCCAGGACCCCCAAAGTGGCCGAAATACTCAGTAATTGGGAAATCACAAGCCTCAGAAGCTGAAGCAAAGGTGGTGAAAGAGCAGTTCAACTTAGCACAGCAGCAGTTAGAGGAATCCAACGAAGACGAATTTGACGATCTGCTCAAACGTCACAATTTGGGCAAAACGTTACGCATACAAGCTTGGATTCGTCGGTTCACAACGAACAGAAAAGGCAAGGGCCCACTCACGAGTGAAGACCTGAACGAAGCACGGAACTGGTGGATAAAGAGAGTCCAACAGCAAGACTCGCAGAAACATCACTTTACACAAACCCGCCAGAGCCTCAACCTCGTACCCAAGGCAGCAGGTATACTTAAATGCCAAGGAAGGATACAAAGCGAACACCCCGTCTACCTACCAGCCAAGAGCCTTTTCTCCAGAAAGCTCGTGCAGCGAATCCATGCCGAAACCTTACACGGGGGAGTGTCCTTGACAATGGCAGCGGTGCGTGAAAACTACTGGATCCCAACCCTTAGACAAATGGTGAAGTCTATCCTATCGGAATGTGAAGGATGCAAGCGTTTCAGAGCTCTCCCGATCACCAAACCACCTCCCGGACAACTGCCCACCAACCGTATCGAAGGGAGAACAGCTTTTGAGGTCATTGGGACTGATTTCGCAGGTCCAATACGCTACAAGAAAACCAAAGCTAGCGAAGGAAAGGCGTACCTCCTTATCTTCTCCTGCAGTTTGTCGAGAGCTGTGCAGTGTGCACTTGGAAGTAGTTCCAAATATGGAGACGACAACCTTCTTGAAATGCTTCAAACGCCTGATCGCCAGAAGGGGACGACCCAGAGTTATCTATTCTGACAACGGTGCCTCGTTTGTCAATGCGGCCCAGTGGTTAAATCAAATCCGAAAAGATGAAAGAGCCCAAGGGTTACTAGAGCAGCACGAGATCGCCTGGAAATTCAACTTGAGCCGCGCCAAATGGTGGGGCGGACAATTTGAACGGCTGATTGGAGTCGTGAAATCCGCTTTCTACAAAGTGATTGGGGGAGCTACACAGACGTTTGCCGAACTGGAAGAGGTGATGCTTGATGTGGAAACACAGATCAACCGACGACGACTATGCTACATGGAGGATGATGTCCAGTTACCTACGCTAACTCCCGCCGGGTTCTTATTCCAGCGTTCAAACCAGATACCAGAGGAAGAGTCGTGGAGAATCGAAAATAATGATCTTCGAAAGCGAGCAAGGCACCTTATAAATTGCAAGAACAGCTTATGGAACAGATGGAAGAAAGAATACCTCACAGCGCTGAGAGAGAGGCACAACATGATGCACGAAACGAGTAGGTTCCAACCAAAGAAAGGAGACGTTCGTGGTTATCGTGAAAACGGACAACAAAAATCGAGGTACTTGGCCCCTAGCCATTGTGGAACAAGTCTACCCAGGCAAGGATGGAATCGTTCGCGCCGTGCAACAGAAGACCGCCAATGGACACTTGGAAAGACCTGTGCAAATTTATTTCCACTTGAACTCCAGTGCGATATTGAAGAAAAGGGAACAGCGAAACTTAACCCAGAAGCTCAAGAATTCCGCCCTAGAAGAGATGCAGCAGCAGCAGGGAATCTCAGGATGAAACAAGTCATGGAAGTGGAAAACAGCGAGTGACAATCAGAACAAATACAATGACATTTTTAACGGTTGTCAATCAGAAAGGAACTCTTTAATATAACTCAATTTGTTTAATTTTGTTCTTGTTATGCATACGTGGGGGACGTTTAGTACACCTGTAAAGAGACTTTATTGTACATATGTTGCCACTTAGGCAAACATATGGGGGGAGCGTGTCGGAAACTAATGGTAATACGTCACCACTTAAGGAGTAAAAATAGTGATTAAGTACAGAGTCTTAGGTGCATGTCATTTTCTGTAACATGAGCCTTTATTATATAGAGACGGTAGTGATAGTGAGACAGTGAACAAGTGTGATTGTGACCACAGTGATTAAATATATTCTTCAAATCTTAGAGACTTCGCACGCCTTTGGATAAATCCCTAATAGTAAGGGGCAAATTTACTATAATTAAAAGACTTTCGCGTAAAAGAAGCTCAGATTCAAAAGAGCAGGAAGAAATAATACTAAAATCACCAAAAGAAACAGAATGCCCCGTCTCATGATGATGGGCAAAATATAACAATGGCGACGAGGATGGGATTGTGATAAGAACAACTATGGAATCATTCGTTTCTCCCATGCCACCATTTGAGCCGGATTTAGAAGCTGGGGGGAATCAAGCGGCTCGTTGGCGAACCTGGTTAGAGGATTTTAAAACCTTCCTGGCTGCAAGCAATATTACCAATAAAACCCGTCAACGCGCGTTGTTACTATATCAAGCAGGACCACGCATAAGAGAAATTTTCCGGCAGTTTCCTGACCCAGGCGAAGATGACGATGTGGGTAAAAGAGCAACTCCTTACAGACTATTTTGAGCCACAGAAGAACCGTTTGTATGAAGTCTACAAATTTAGACAAGCTACACAAGGTGAGTCTGAAACAATACTGTAGATGTCTTAAACTGTATATATTCTACACTCGAATTTTCTTTCACCCAAAATCCTCAGTACACGCTATGTAATCGAGTGAAATGCCCAATATTACTTATAGTATCACACAAGGTTGCGTTCGTTGTCAAAAAACTGCGAATTTTCAGATGTCGATTTCGAAATAATGGTGCAAATTGTATCCGGAGGAAAGTCTAGCAGAGTGCGTAAGCAAGCTTTACGAGATCCCAAATACAGTTTAAAAGATCTGTTGCTCGACGGCAGAAGAGAAGAAATGGGCAAGGCATAAACGGCAGACATCGAAGGGAACTTACACGCTGAAGCTTTACATACATTCACGAAACCCGTGGGAAAATACAAGACGGAGAAGCGCGACAAGAAATGTTACAATTGCGGTGGGGACTACCCGCATGTAGGTAAACCGTGTCCTGCAAGGAACACAACATGAGCCAAATGTTCCGGAAGATAAACAACGCATCACTTAAGCCTACATCTGTCAAAGCCTATCCATTCAATTCAATTCAATTCAATTCAATTCAATTCAATTCAATTCAATTCACAAACACCAGTCCAAATGGAGACTATAAAGGATGAGCAATCCAGTTATATAGAAATCAGTGCTTTCACCTCTGCGACCTGGGTTCGACACCAGATCAGTTCAGTTATATGATTGAAAATTTCACCTTGGTCGCATGTGAGAAGAGTGCTTCCAGTCTGACCCTACCAAACACCACAGGTTTCCTCCATGGACCAATATAAGGGATGGCCCTTACTGGACCTCTAGTGACAACAGTTCAGATATAACTGATAGAGCTATCCAGTATAAATAAGATTAGTTTAGTTTTAGTTTAAATCACTAAACGAATATATGTAGAAAAGCAAGAAGCTGTGAAAAGCAAGAAGCTGTGAAGGCAAGAAGCTGTGAAAGCAAGAAGCTGTGAAAGCAAGAAGCCGTGAAAGCAAGAAGCTGTGAAAGCAAGAAGCTGTGAAAGCAAGAAGCTGTGAATTAAAGTGTCTATGAAACGAAAATTAAGTTTGTCTTATTTGAAAGAACACTTAAAATGATAGAGTAACATCTTTTGCAGTTTTTCGTTTCCTTGCTTCGTTCTTGAGATATTTCAGTTTGTTTGATATGCAATATTCTGACGTCACACGTGCATAATGAGTTAGCGAAAAACGTTATATATCTTTGCTATTATCAAATATAAGCACTTGAAAATCTGTATGTCTAGTGTTCTGGGCGAAACACTAATCCGCCATTTGGTCATTATTAACGTCCTCATTTCATTGTATTTTGATTCAGTTCATATTGATGTCCGATATCAACACAAATGAAAACTAAAGAAAAATAGTATTATTAATATTTACATTTATTTTAGTTAATGAAAAATCAGGGTTTTTTTAAATGTTATAATATAACAATAGAGTTGATATTCTAGGGCTTAAATATCTTTTTGGCCCGACGCAGGCTCATTTCAGCCCGAGCCGAAGATGAGGATTAAAATTAGCTCTCAGAGGAGCCAAAAACATATATATACCCAAGAACGTCATGTGTATTACTGTTATAATAAGTTTAGTGGGCATTTGAAAGAAAATCGAAGAGAGTATACGGTAAACAGTATCTTGAACAGTGCCACCTTCGCGTAGGCGTGTATTTCATTGCAACAAATATTTACATAACTCATAACTTACATGTAAAACTTGGCAGAAAAATGCAACATTTGTCATCAACAATCTTTGCTCCATAGTATTAACAAGAAAAGTATACAATTCCATAAACAACAAACCAATAGTGATTTGTACTGTTACAGTTGATTTCACGAAGTGGGAAGTTCAGATATTCGTTCAGAAGTTCGGAATTACGTTGCCAAGGTTGAAAAATTATCCAATCAAATTGCGAGCTTTGGATCAAAACTTGTTATTATTGGATAATTTTCAACTTTAGCAACGTAATTCCGAACTTCCGAACGAATATCTGAACTTCGCAACGAACTTCGCAACACAACACAACACAACACAACACAACACAACACAACACAACACAACACAACACAACACAACACAACACAACACAACACAACACAACACAACACAACACAACACAACACAACACAACACAAAACAGAAAAGTAATGTGAAATCAAGTGTAAAACTGATAGGCTCAAATCATTTTATCCCGCTGAATTCTTTATTTTCGCCCGCAAAATACACAACAAAGCCCGATAAAATTATTATAATAGTCAAGAATTAAATATTATTATACAATTATTTTGTAATGGTAAATATATTGTCTAGCTCAACTCAGAATCAAACTTGAAGATTTAGAAAATTAGAATTACGTCATTAAATTTATAAGGGATATTTTTCCGGGGTTAAATTTCCTAGGGTTTCTAATATTGGGTTTTGGTTTTAGTTATTTGCATTTTAAAATGCGGTTAAGAAATGAATAGGGTTTGTTGTCAGAGTAAATGTTTACTGTGCTTATTGCTCTGAAGATTGTGCTTTTGATCATGTTTGTTTAAGCTAAAAGAAAATTACTCCTTTCCTATGTACAAGAGCGACTGGACCATTTGGATGAGATGTGAGTTGATCAAGATGTGCATCATGCAGTAATGGCAAAGTTTGTAGTTCACCAGTTTCTGAATAACTTAAGAAATAATAGGTTCCCGGGTCCCTCACCCTGGTATAAACAATAACTTTTTTAGTGACATAATTAAATGCCACTCCAGCCACTTTGTGATCTTTAGGTAATTTAATTGTTTGCTTCAACTTCCCTTTTTCTTTGTAGATATAAACAGTATTTCCAAAACATGATGCTACAACTATTTCATTCCTGTTAGAAATGCTCAGGTCGACTGGGCCCCTGTTCTTCTCCACACGGAAGCTGTATTGCAGTTCTCCTTTGTTGTTACATACATAGACACGACCTTCCCCACGTTTATGGATAATAATGTTATTAAGCATGTTTATAGCAATTCGAACCCATCCAAGCCCTCCTCTCAGAAACGGTAGTGGAAATTGACGTTTTAAGTTTCCTTCTGCGTCAATGACAAATAATTTAAAGCTGCAAGCAAAGTGTATATAAGTTATATAGCTTGTGACGATATATACATTATACTCATCGTCGATGACCAGTGAGTGTATCTCGAAATATCTTGCTTCTGTTTCTTCTTGTGGAAGACTACAAAACAACTTGATTTCACCTTGACTGTTGATAACACTGATATTACCAATGACCTTGCTCGCTATGATAATCTCTCCATTACTATTCACAGCCGACACGAATCTCCCTGCTGCAGCTCTTACGTCACATGTTAGTTTACGACATGGTGATTCCACTCCCATGCTCGCTAGAATCTCGCTGCCGTCGTAAAGTGGATAGTAACTTCTTTTACCAATTTCTATTCCTGGCCAGGTCAAAACACCTGGGCATTGTGTTTTTGTAAATTTGTCGATGAAATGGTACACGACGTAATTGATCATGGTTACTGATTTCACGTTCTCAAGCCGCTTCGTTTTATTAAAGCGCGATCTCATTCCTCCACTTGCGTGAACGGAAAATATTTCTCTAATAGGTGACATGGCATGAAGATCTTGAAGATACAACTGACAAGCACTGGCTGCTGCATCTGGGTCCTCCAAACTTTCAAGAATTCTGCTTATCATTCGTACTTTTGTTGCAAATATTCTGTCTTCAGTACTCAATGCTTCGTTACTGAAAGCATCAGTTGCTCTCTCTCGGGCTGATTTGAAAGACGCTTTGGCAGCCGTAAAGCGTTCTTCTGAGGCGATTTTCACTCTTGCTATTGCTTGTGAAAGACGCGCAAAAGGTAAAGCTTCATTGATAACAGCTTCGGCTTGTCCGATGTCTTGTGCTCTGGTCTCATCATGGCTTGATTTATCGAGGGACATGTTTAGCAGACAGACTCCTTCTTTGAGAAAATTAATGCTGCTCAGGAGATCCTTCCTGGCTAGACCATCCAACTTCGATTTGATGTCGTCTGATTCTCTCACAATTAATTTGCGACATTGTTCGTCTGTCAGGTCTCCTTCTTTCAGTTTCTCTGCCGTATAATCACGAGCTTTGTTAAACAACAGACCAAAGGTTGAGCTGAGCACACTGGTGATAACTGAAGACATCTTTAATGTGAGAGCAATAGCGATACTGAACATGCGAGTCGACACTGTCGGGAATATAATTTATTAGATCATAGTTCAATCCAATCTCGTCCCCAGAGCCAGCTCCCCCCCCCCCCCCCCCGAAAGCAAATGCTCAGGGACAAGCCGTTTGAAACTTGCCTCTGATTGGTTTAACGCTTCGACGCCTACTGCGCTGCGCAGATAATTTCATGCTCATTCTCCCATGTTTTCATGTTGAATTTTTAAGAGGAGCGGACCCAATCTCGTACCCAGAGCCTGCGATCCTTTTGGTCAGTACCAAGGAACGGAGGCTCTGGGCAACTCCGATGAAACTCGGCATCTGATTGGTTAGTTCAATCAATCTCGACCCAGCAATAAATAACAGTGAAAATTAAAATTCTGTGCACGTTGCTAACTTGTTTAATTGATTTATCAACGTTCTGTAACACATAATTATAAACGACAAACCTAATATACAATTGAACACATGAAATAATTCAAAACAGTGAAAATCCCGATAATTTACCAGTTAAAACTATTATTATTGTCGCTTTGTCGCCAACAAACATCTGTCGTCTGATTCGTCTCGTATTTCTTCGCAGTTTCGTCTCAGAACTTTAAAAATAACATTAGAGAATGCAAGGTCGATAGAATTTTGCCAAAATTTATAACAGAAAGTACAATAACTTACCTGAGCAGCTGAGCCGAGCCGATCACGGCCAACGCGGACAAATAAAACCTACGGCTCAAATCGTCCGGTCGACGATTAGGAGAAAAGCAATGAATGGCCATTCTTACACGAAATGCTTTGTCGAGAGCCTTGTAAAACCTGTTGATTTTATTCATCGGTATTCGGTAAACAATATTTCCTTGGTCTTCGGACTAGCGAACGTCAACATAACAGTTACAAATTATGAGGAACTTGGAACCAGAGGACTGGGACCAAAGACCCCGATTTGGGGACTTTTTCATCGGAGTTTCCCAGAGTCTCCGTTCCTTGGTACTGACCAAAAGGATCGCAGGCTCTGGGTACGAGATTGGAGCGGACCAAAATAAAAACATCTTTATGAGAATTAAACCTGACAAAATGAAAGGTTCTTTCCAAAGAGACAAGGAATATACGTATTTGGCTTGGTAACATGTTTGGATCCTTGATTTGAGCTTCCACGGGACTATAAACGGGAGAACGTATTACGACAGATTCATCGAATCATCATCGATCGTAGCCGCGGTTCGTGATCATTGAGAGTTGTCTTTTTCAGATTTCACAGTTTCCGTGTTTGTATGTTAAAAAATAAATATTTATGCTATATCGTCATATTAGACATTGGGTTTGACTACAAGAAATATTATTGGAGAAATATATTATTAGTCGTGACTGTTTGAGTAATGTGTCATTGAACACAAACTTGAAAATAATAACTGATCAACATGTTGCTAAATATCCCATAGATATCTCCTTATATAAAAATATATATATTGTCTTATGAGTGTTGATACTGTGTTTGTAACTTTTATTTGTGTAAGTTAATATTCCTGGTTGTATTGCCAAACATGTTGAGGTTGTCAGACCATGAGTACTGTACTACATAATTATTTGTTTAATTAAACTTTGAATCAAACACTCCTATATACAACTGGCAGCTATAAATTAGTCTAAAGTATGTATCCAAATGTGGTAAGCATCAGTTGCTGGTTTACACTAGTTTTCAATTTAAGACTAGTATATACTACAGATATACCATTACTTTCCTCGATTAAACAAATACACTTGTTTGTGTTCTGACAACAATAAACTAACCTTATTTATACTGGATAACTCTATCAGTTTATGCTGTATATCCAGTGGTGTAACTCCTATGTATTCTACCTCATAAAAGCTGAGGCATCATAACTCAGGGGGGGGCACCCTGAGATTTGATTTGAAGGAAACACTAGAAACCTTAAATATTCATCTCTAAAAAGCCTGTAAAGGCTAAAATGCCCAGGTTGCCAGAGCCCCCAGGGTTTTTTCACCCTCTAAGCTCCCTTGAAATCAGCCTTCTTGATTTCTGTATAATAAAGCACATCATGTTCACAGGGCTCAAAATAATGGCTGGTCACCGGTCAATGACCACCCAAATTTTTAATGTGACCAGTCAAACTTGTATAACGCTGGTCATTTTGACCGGTCATATTACTTGCAATTAATTTTATTACTTCCATTTGAAGGAACTTAAAATGATTGTAGACCCGTTTCATAATGTCTGATATATGTTGAAGTGAACTATGCATGCATTTCCTTTTTATGACAAACGTTCATGTCAGTACTAGCTTATATATATAGTGTAGAATATACTTTACATGTTTTTTTGTTGTGTTGTGTTGTGTTGTTTTGTTTTGTGTTGTGTTGTGTTGTGTTGTGTTGTGTTGTGTTGTGTTGTGTTGTGGTTTGTTTGGTTTTTTGTTGTTTTTGGGTTGTTTTTTGTTGGGTTGTTTTTTTTGTTTTTGTTTTTTTTGTTTGGTTTTTTTTTTGGGGGGGGGGGCATCATGAAATTTGACCGGTCAAAAATCACCTTTACCCACTGACCAGTCACCATGACCAGTGTAAAATGAAATGTTATTTTGAGCCCTGTGTTCATAATTTATCTTCTGGACAAAGGTGCTTTTTAAGAAACCCATTAAAAAATGGCCTCTAAATGACTACAAAAGGCTCATATTGCCAGGGCTTCATGGGGGCTCCACCCCCTGGGACCCAACGGCAGTGTTGCCCCTGGACCTCTCAAGGGGACCTAGCTCCCCCTGCCTTGGGGGCACCCACTCCAGTTTAGACCAGGAGCACCCTAGCACAAGCTTACACCACTATATATATATATATATATATATATATCTGAACTGTTGTTGTCAGAAGTCCAGTAAGGGCCCATTCTCATTGGTCCAGTGTTACTACAGGAGGAAGTGACAAAAGTGATTTTTTTAATCAAATAACTCCATTGTGCAAAAATCGAACGCAGGTTGTAGGCTTAACTGCTGTACGTACCACCAAGAGTCCAACACCCCAGCAAATCATGCTAATATGTAATAATGGTATAAAACTAAAAGCATTTATATATATAGCATATGAAATGGTTATGCACTAGTCAGAGTAAACCCATCCAATAGCTTAATTTTGAATAGCTTGCAAAAATTAACAAATGCCATCCCATGTGGGACAATATTTTGTACAAAATGACAGAAAATGCCCCACACCCTAAGGAAAAATACGAGTTAATTGTATGGTTGAATTTATCTTTTGCTGATGGAAATAATAGTATAATTACCAGATTTAATACAGAAACTGGATTCAAGGTTATGTTGATTTACTTTATGTAGGTGCTAATAAAAATTTAAATATCAAGTTCAAAGTTTTGTCAACAAGACAACTGAAAATATAAAATGTATTGTCTTCAAAAAATACATTGGTATTATAAATGCTGAAAAAGTGCAATATAATTACATATAGATAAAACAACACCCTTTGATCTGGGAAAATATATATTTTGAATAATCCCTTGATAATGTAGCTTACATGAGTGGACTATTGTGCAAACAAGGTTGTCACTCTAAATATTGTCATGTCTTTCTGCATGACACTTTTTAGACAAGTAGTTTAAATTACCTTACAGGGGGGGAGGGGTTTGCAGCCTATAAATTATCAAAATTTACTGGAAAACGTGTTATAGTCCTTGTTCAACCTTCTCAATCCTTTGGTACTTCCTACAGCACTGTAAATCTGAGAGGCCGGAAGACAATTATATACTTTAGAAGCAAATTATGTACATGTATAGTTAGGACAATATCAAATTTATATTGTATATGCATATGAAGAAATATCATAATTTATATGAAGTCTGCTCATCAAGACTATGGACAAAATCACAACAAGGATACTTTCTTAGTTTGTCATACAGACATACATAGTAAGGATTGTTTATCATGATACTCAAGCCAATAAAAAAAAGACAATAAAAAAGACCATACTAGTTATACTACATATTATAGTAAAGTTCAGCAACTGGTATTTTTACTTTCTTTCAAACTTTGACACAGCCTGATTTTATAAGCGTCAAATGTTACTGAATCAATTGTTTTGACACACACAACATGTAGTGATGTAACAATAAACAATTAATAATAAAATGTTACAAATCAACAAATTATAAGTGCAGGGCAAAGAAAAAACATAAGTTTTATTATTAGAGACATACATACATAAAATACATTTTAAAATATCCAGCTTTTGTCACGAATTACGTTGTAGTTGCCTACGAATAAAAATCCGAAAAATAATAAGATATTCTCATGTTCATATAAATAAAACTGTTTCAATAATACAGCTGTCATAAATATTTGATACTTTTTGGACAGTCATACCAAAACACGGGGTGTTATTTTTGAATTTGTCAGCTTCCTTTCTAAATATTTCACACAAGGAATATTCTCTCGCTATACCAAACAGCAGCGATTACTTTCTAACGTCATTTCCACTGCTATTTTGTTGAAATTAAACTCCAGAATCAGCCTCGACATGTCACTATATTTTGCAAAAATTCTGATGGCCGTGCGATCAGTGTTGCCAAGTCAAGTTTCGTAAAAATCCCAGTAAAGGTCTGAAAATATCCCAAGATGCCCTATTTTTTACCAAAAAATCCCAAAGTTCACAGTGCTCCTATAACAATCGGTTCTCATTATAGACCACTTTCATAAAGGCCTTCACTTTAAATATTCTTTTATGTGCATCTAATTAAACAAGACACCCGCTAGGCGTGAACTCGGGCTACTGTGGGCTGGCGAAATAATAGAACAACAGCAGTGCTGTTTGGAGTTAATGGTTGAATTTGATGCAACTTTCAGTCAATTGACTGTCAATTGACTGTGAGTATACTGGTGTACCAAAACATTGATTTGGCAGCCATACCGGTCTGCCAAAACATTGAAATGGTGGCCAATCAGCCATATTGGTGTACCAAAACAATGAAATAGTGCAATACTGGTGTACCAAAACATCTAAATGGTGGCCATAATGGTGTACCAAAACAATGAAATAGTGTGGCCATACCGGTGTACCAAAACAATTAAATGGTGGCCATATTGGTGTACCAAAACAATGAAATAGTGTGGCCATACTGGTCTACCAAAACAACGAAATAGTGGCCATACTGGTGTACCAAAACAATGAAATAGCAGCCATACTGGTGTACCAAAACAATGAAATAGTGGCCATACTGGTCTACCAAAACAACGAAATAGTGGCCATACTGGTGTACCAAAACAATGAAATAGCAGCCATACTGGTGTACCAAAACAATGAAATAGTGGCCATATTGGTGTACCAAAACAATGAAATGGTGGCCATATTGGTGTACCAAAACAATGAAATGGTGGCCATACTGGTGTACCAAAACAATGAAATAGTGGCCATATTGGTGTACAAAACAATGAAATGGTGGCCATATTGGTGTACCAAAACAATGAAATAGTGGCCATATTGGTGTACCAAAACAATAAAATGGTGGCCATATTGGTGTATCAAAACAATGAAATGGCAGCCATACTGGTGTACTTAAGGTGGCTCCATACAGTTTCTTAAAAAATGGAAAATACAAGTTTGAGAGTCCAAAACACGTGATTAAACAATTCGGAAAAAGAATAAAACTAAATGTTATGAATAGTTAAACAGTCGGACAATCCAAAACTGTTACCAAATAAATAGCAACAGTCGTTGCTATGGCAACAATGACGTTTCAAAATGGCTGCCAATTACCCTTTAAACTAATTTAATTCGAAAAAAACTTTGGTGACCCCCAATTTTTTTTTCATTAGAACTTTCCTGGAAGTATGAGTAATCAATAGGCTGATTTTAAAAAAATTCTGTAGAACGAAATTTTTTAAAAATTAACAAACATGATTTTTCCGATAAAAAAATTATTCCTTCTACAGAATTTTTTTAAAATCGGCCTATTGATTACTCGTACTTCAAGAAAGGTTTTAGTGAGAAAAAAATTGGGGGTCACCAAAGTTTTTTTCGAATTAAATTAGTTTGAAGGGTAATTGGCAGCCATTTTGAAACGTCATTGTTCCCATAGCAACAACTGTTGCTATTTATTTGGTAACAGTTTTTGATTGTCGGACTGTTTAATTATGCATAACATTTAGTTTTATCTTTTTCCGAATTGTTTAATCACGTGTTTTGGACTCTCAAACTTGTATTTTCCATTTTTCAAGAAACTGTATGGAGCCACCTTAAACATTGAAATGGTGGCTATATTGGTGTACCCAAACAATAATACACACTTGATGAAAGTAATGTATAAACTGTTGAATAACATCGACTTTTATTTGCAAGACATCAGTACAATAAATCAATAATAAACAATACAAGCAAAAATGAAGCAAACCACAAATATTAATACAGTTTAAACCTCAATACATTTAAGTTACGTACAGCATTCACAGACACAAGTCACTTCGGCTAAATGTCAACCTCGAATCGATGAAGATGTAAAACATAGCATGTTTACCTTTCACTTGCAAGTTGGCTTTATCAACTTTCTTTGTTCTTTGATTTACAGCACTTGAGCAACATTCTTCAATAACACATATGTATAAAATTGATCGAGAACACATTGATCGAGAGTTGCCAGACTGCAAAGTTTGCGAGTTGCGCGGGCAAGTTGTGTCCTGAAAATTTCGTTTGCGCGGCGAACTATATCCGATAAGAAAATTTCCGCGGTTTAACTGTATTTATTGTATAACATGAGTCATGCTGGTCAGCGGTTCTAGAGGCTAGAGACAAGAGGTTTTGAAACAAGTTCTAGTCACGTACAACAAAATTAAACTAAATTTGCGTTAATACAATTACGTAGTATATACAAATGAAATGATAAAAGTTCATAAAGATCAAACGTTCCTTAGATTGCATATCTTCATTACTGTACATAGTAGTCTCTGCATGACTACAGCAACAGTGTTAGTGTATGAAAACTTTATCACAATAATGTTTGGCTACGTTACGGTAAATTAAAGCATAAATGGAAGCCTTGGCGTAGATTTATGAATGCGGTCAGCAACTTTTGAGATTTGTTGTGAACCCTTTTCAGATCTACGGTTTATATGTATGGGAATGGGATGGCTTTTGAGACCGTCCTCTTTCCTGCCGTTGATATATAGCTTGGCCATTTCTTCAAGGGCTGATTCACACTGAATCACCGCAGGTAAACATCAGTCAACCTTTGAACTGACCTCCTGCCATCTCTTGGTTTTCTACAACTCGGTAGAAGGATTCGGCAACTGATTCAGTGACACTTTTGGCGTACATAATGTAGCCTGTACATAATGTTGAATACTACGCAGAATTCGAGCCCAATCATATTGCGGGAAAATAAATCGATTTAGAGTCATTTAAGTAAATATAAGGATGTTAAAGTAATTGAACTGTTTCTTTCAACGGCCCAACCATTCGCTATTGCGGCAAATGCGCGGGCAAATATATAATTTGACGAAAATTGCGCGGGCAGACAGCCAATTACGGTTTCCAAGTGCGCGGGCTAGATATTGCCCGCGCAAAGCAAACTCTGCAGTCTGGGAGAGTTGATCGAGTACTACACCGTTTCAGCGTACGGTTATCGAGATCGCCGACCAACCCAGGTCTACTATAATCTACTGTAAGCATTGTGAGCGTGTTTATCATTAAAAAACAAATTCACTTCGAACAACACAACCAAAGGCGTCAGAAGAAAAAACTCGCTACTCCTGCATGAAAATCCGCCATGATGAAACATCAGCATTTGAGCTGTGACGTCATGCCTGCAGTTTCGCAAAGCCTGTTGGGGCAATATCGCGACCCTGATACTTCATTTGGATAGAGTACTTCATCTTGTCTAAATCAAACGAATACATAGGCTAGTGGAGTATGATCAGTGAGTATGATCTAATGATCAAGTAAATTAAAAAAAAACAATTAACATTGAAATCAGCTTTTTAAAACCGAAACTGTTTGCTCTGGAAAATCCCAAGAAAAATCCCAACGTTGAATCCCTGAGAAAAAAATCCCAAAAAAATCCCAACTCCTTCAAAAAATCCCAAGATCTTGGGATAAAATCCCAAGGTTGGCAACACTGCGTGCGATAGGTTTTCGTGGGTCTGGGTCCAAAATAATCAACTGCGCACGCCCCAAAACCCCACGATTCGTGGGCTTTCAAACGGATTGTCCCAGAGCAGTATATCCTCTCATTTCGAAATGATGATTATCGTCATTTGTGAGATATCGTTTAATTAACAATAATTATCATTTTAAAAAAAGAATTCCCTACCCCCAACTCAACCCCCACCTCTAAACCTGACCCTAACCCTAACCCTGACAACCCTAACCCTGACAACCCTCCGGAAAAATTGTTATATGCAATTTAGTTTAATATCCCGCATGTGGGACAGAATCTCACCTGAGTATCATGATAATCATCATATTCGACTGTGTGAAGAAATGATGATTATCATGATATTCAAGTGAGAGGACATGTTGCCCAGAGCCATTTGATTTGCCCGCGCGGCCGGGCATATTTGGCTCTGGGGACGAGATTGATCATAGTTATAAAAGAATAAAACACCACGTGGCCGGATGTCTTAAGAATGCTTCTCAAGTTCTTATATTGTGTTTGTGCATTGAAAGCAGCGATGTTTTGCTAATTTTAGAAGTGGGGGACGCTCTTGAAAATCAAATGGGCGTGGTCACTCGATTGGGCGTGGCCAATGGCCATGAAATTAAACAAGCGGGGGTTTAGTCTAATAGACATGCTTGTTAAAATATGTTACATTTATTCTAGTTAAACAAACAATATATTTGATAATTATATATTACATTCTGCTTATGAACGCAGGCGACAAACTGATTTGTAATTTAAGCTACTGTTTGATGTAAAAATGTCTAAAATGTCTGAGCTTTAAAGTAATTTCCAGACGGCTTGCTTCGTAGTTGTCTCTTCATTATCTTCCAACTTGCGTTTCTTTACTCTTTGATCATCTGCTGAATGATGGTTTCGTAGCCAGGATTTGGCGTATCTGTCAGGTTTCCAAGCATCGATTGGAGGACCATGCATCTTCACAAACATCAAATTCGATATGCGGTCAATAAGAAGGCGATTTCTTGTTGAAGTGCAAACTAAGTTCATTTGACTAAACCCACCCTCGCATTCAGCTGATGAAACTGGGATACAGGAGCAGCATCTCAGTAAAGGCTGAAGGTCGTCAGAAACTCGTCTTCCTTGACTGTCAACATACTCTTGGAATGCAGACACTGTAACACTTCTCGCAAGGCCAAAGCGATCGCACAGTGATCGTCCTTCTTCTACACCGTAGTTGAAATCAACATCTTGTGGCCAATATGTTGGATAAAGAACGGAAACTTGGTCTAGAAGCTTCTGGTATGCAGCACTGATTCGGACAGTCCCAGATGCAGTTGTGGCGAAAAGACGATCCTTCATTGCATCCAGCAATTTGTCAATCAATGCGTTATGATCAACACTGACATGCCTATGATTGGAACATAGAGGTACAATTCCAAACTCCCCACTCTTCACAGAATTGTTGGCTATCATCATCTTTGTCCCGGTCTTGCGTTTCAATAACTCGATGCTCCTCGTGGCTCTTTTAACACATCTGTCGGCTTTGACAATGTTCATTGAACGGTATTGCAGGATTTCAGAGAGCTCAGAAAGCTCAAAAAGGACGTCACACATGAGTGCCAAGTCTAACAGGAATTCTGGAGATTGAATTCGCTTGTTCAATCCTTCGTACATTGCAGCCTGCTTGTCCTTTTCTGCTACTTTAGCTTTAAAATGCTGGTAAAGTGCTTCGTATAGTTGTTCCAAACAGCTAAAGCTGTTCGGTAACTACTAGCAACCCATCTCGTACTCAGAACTTTACCGATCTTAAGAAGCTGAGCATCTAAACCTTTTGCTGCTTCTTTCAGCTCTCGCATGTTCTTTGGGGACTGGCTGTAAACTGAATGCAATTTACCGATGAAAATCTTAAAATGATTAATTCCCCTCAAATCTGCAATGGCATCATCAACTGCAAGTTCTAAGCGATGGTTCAAACAGTGCCAGGTGATAAGATTAGGAAAATCCTTCACAAGTAGCTCCATGACTCCTGATTTCTTCCCAGTCAAGACACTGGCGCCGTCTGACGTAAACGCAATAAAATGTTTTTGCAGGTAGTCCATGTCAAATCCATGCCGTTTTAAACAAGCCACTAACGCCTTGTGAATGTTGTCTGCACTCTCACCGTTTGTCAACTCGACCAGGTCTAGAAACAAGAACTGTGGTTCTCCGGACATTTCGAGTTGTGCTTTCAAGTAAACTATTAGGGTTGAAATGTCAGACACTGTAGTGGACTCGTCGATGAGGATGGAAAGTTTCCCTTTACTTTCTTTAATGGTCTTGAAAATCGTAGAACGCATCTCATTTGCAATATGGTCAATTATTGTAGTTGCAGAGAATCGTGAATGCAAACCAATCCCCAAATCGATTTCATTCTGAATTTGTAGGTCTATCAATTCTTGATGATCGTTCAGCGGTCTTCTTTTGCTATGAGGTAGCTGGTGCGGAAAACTCTTTTTGTTGAATCCAACATTTTGCTATTCATAGCGTCTACATGGGCAGGCATACTGTTTTTCTTCTGCGTATTCACCATCTCTTTTGCTTTAGTGTGTGCCTGTGAACGTACATGCTTGTAAATCTTTTTCCGTAAAGAAGTCAGCCTTCCTTCTTGCGTGACCCCATTATATGTGACATTAGTTGTTTGCCATTGCGAGCTCAGGTGAAGTCCTTGCGCACTGTGAGGACCGGCTAAACTTTTTGCAGACAGATAGAAATCACACCCCAGTTTTCCATTTTTACACAGTAGCCATGGGTAACGTTGCTGCTTTTCTCGCCACATTTCATCGGTCCAGATGCTTGGCTTGTCAGTCTAATCAGCCACTGTCACTTCAGTCGAGGGTCCTGCCAGAATACTTGGTGATACTACTTGTACATCTTCATCAGTTTTCTCATTTCTGTCAGCTTTGTCATCTTCATCGCTTTTGTCTGATTTGTCATCATCTGATAGCAGTTCTGCTTCTTTCCCAACTTCTGAAATCGAGTGCCCCTATTGGGGCCAAAACAGAATGCAAGGGCTGTTTCAGTACCTCAAGGGCTATTTCGGCCCCTATTTTTGGAGCTGTTTCGGCCACCCAGAGCCATTTTGGATTTTTGAAACATGGGCTGTTTTGGCCCCTATTGTGGCTAAAACAGAACGCAATGGCTGTACCGGCGACAACGTGCACAGTACTGTTATTGGCTGTACGCCTTATCTCATACAGTACTGCAGTGTATTTTGGATTTTTCAAACATCGGTGGCCGTTTTGGTTCCTACAGGAGCCAAAACAGAACACAAGGGCTGTTTCAGTACCTAGGGGGCTATATCGGCCCCCATGTTTAGTGCTATTTTGCATATTTCTTGTCGTAAATAAACAAATGATCCGTTTTACTTAAACGTGGTAAACTAATAAATTCTTAAAACCAATAATAAATTTCTAAAATTGGCAACGATGATTTTGTTATTCTAGACAATGAAAATATCTTAAATATTCAACAAATATTTAGTGCAGCATACTACACATTATTAATTTTATTAGACACAAAACTTGTCAAATGACCTAAATATACTAGCCCATAAAGACATAAAGTTGAACTAAAACGTAGAAACTCAATGGCGAATATGTTACATCAAAACGGTTTGTGCTACCTTAAGACCACGCGAGGCTAACGCAGGATTATTATCCCATGACGATGCGTTCAAATTTCAATTCGATTTTCGATTTGGAACTTGGAGTCTTGGACGTTCGTTAGGGAATGTTTGCGTGCTTTATATAAATTTATTGCTTCAATTCTGTTTTAAATGGTTCTTCGCTAGACGCATACAGACGATGGATGCGATCACATTATTAAAGGTAAGTCATAGATTCTTTAATCAGCAATTTTGTTTACTGATTCGTATGTATTACATTTGAAATTATTAGTCAGCACTGTAGGAGTGTAGCCTTCATTTATTTATTTGCTAGTTGCTACGGAATAGACATGTTCTTACAAACTTTTTTGCCGTTTGATTCTTACAAAATATGTTTATTTTCGTAGTTTATAAGTATTACAGTTAAAGGATTTATGGTTTGTTTTGGGAACTGACAAATTGTTTTGTGTTGATCAACAACGGCGGCCATTTTGAATACATGGCCATGGGTTTTAAACACGAGTCGAAACCCGAAACCCGCATAATTTGCAAGCTTTTCAACTGCCATAAAAACACAATAACCAAACGACTAAGTTATTTACTTCTTAGATTAAACAATATATTTAAATCGTTAATAAAGGCAAGAAAACTACACATTACCTGTCTCAAGACGAGCATCTTTCCACAGCTAGGTTTCGTTCAGTGGTGGTGAAAAATTCAAAATGGTCTTTAAAAATGGAGTTTGACTCAGTAGCCAATCAGATCGCGTGTTGTCATCCATTTACTTCCGGTTACGTCATAAGCTGATTTTTGTCAATTTTAATTTATTTTTTTTAATTAATTATACAGCTTTATTCTAACAACAGCTGCGAGGGAGACTAAGCTTTATTTTGACAATAAATAAATCAATATTTACAAACATTTGTACAAACATACTAAGATAGGCAGGACAAAAAGACGTAAAAGAAAAGCAAAGAAAAAAGAAGAAATAATTCTATGTCCTGTTGACCTTACCTTCAACCATATCTTTAGTTATTCAAAGTTTTTTCTCTCTCTAATTTGATAGTTTTAATTCTTTCGCATTTATGTATGGTTGTAAAGTTAATAAATAAATAAATAAATAAATAAATAAATAAATAAATAAATAAATAAATAAATAAATAAATAAATGAAAACATCTCGTTAAACAATATATACATTCACATGCACGTAGTTATGGAGTGGGAACTAAACATGTCAGGATCAGTGAACTCTACTGTCCACCATTGGTAAAAAGGTCCATTACGACCTGTTTCCAACGTCGAAATTTAATGAACGTTAAGTTTGGCTTTTAATAGCTTCCTCCGCACGGCAACTGTTGATTTACAATTTTTCATAAAGACATTCGATACGCGCCACAAGGTGTTTATGCACTTGTCATCGGACCCCATGGGGGTCATATGTGGGGAATAATGGTTAGGGATGTGCTTGTCAAACTTCCCCCATGGGTCAAGATAGTGCAGTTTTGACATTGTGCAAATATGATCACCGACTGACACCAATAGATCGTCAGATCCCAGAGACCACGTTTCTGTGTCCGTGCCGTACGATTCCGCGGGCTATAACCTACGATTCCCTGGCTATAGCGTACGATCCCGTGAGCTAGGCTATAGCGTACGATTCCGTGAGCTAGGCTATAGCGTACGATTCCGTGAGCTAATAGCGTACGATCCCGTGAGCTAGGCTATAGCGTACGATTCCGTGAGCTAATAGCGTACGATCCCGTGAGCTAGGCTATAGCGTACGATTCCGTGAGCTAATAGCGTACGATCCCGTGAGCTACGCTATAGCGTACGATTCCGTGAGCTAATAGCGTACGATTCCGCGGGCCAGAGCGCACGATTCTCTGGCTGTAGCGTACGATCCTGTGAGCTAGGTTCTAGCGTACGATCCCGTGAGCTAGGCTATAGCGTACGATCCCGTGAGCTAGGCTGCAGCGTACGATTCCGTGAGCTAGGCTATAGCGTACCATTCCGTGGGCTAGGCTATAGCGTACCATTCCGTGGGCTAGGCTATAGCGTACCATTCCGTGAGCTAGGCTATAGCGTACGATTCCGTGAGTTAGGCTATAGCGTACCATTCCGTGGGCTATAGAGACCTTAAGATACACCAGGTTCGGTTTACGGGTACGGGTAATCTACCCGTACTAGACCATGATCTACCACGGTTAAACGGAAAGATATTACGAGTGAATAAAAATGGCGGTACCCGTAACCCGAACCCGGGGTATCTTAAGGTACACCACACTACACCACACTACATCACACTACATTCTCTCATGATCTGCCACGGGTAGCGTCCTCCGCAGGCAACTCTGTGGCAGACTGTCTGACACGCGCGGGTGCCATATTGACGGAGTTCACGCGGGAGGCTGAGCGTGAGGTCAAAAGTAAAAGCTCTAATTTTACCCCCCAGTTCCCTTATAGTCCCCACTCTGCCGCTCCCAATCCCTTGCTGTCCCTTCGTGCTCAGCCAAAACATTGAAAAGCTGCCGTTTGGGAAGACACAGAGTTGCCTGCGGAGGAGGCTAGACCACGGGGAAACGGGTAGATATTACGAGTAAACAAAAATGGCGGTACCTGTACCCGTAAAGCGATCCCGGGGTATCTTAAGGTCTCTTATAGCGTACGATTCCGCGAGCTACCGTACGGATTCCACAAAATGTGACAGCCAGAATATACTGAAGGTTACCCAACGTGAGCCGCTCAGCGGATACTCGTCAGGGCACCACAATGCCAGTCAAACAAAAAAGATAAATGCAATTATTAATCTACAGTCGAAACCCCCCTAAACTTATATAAGGAGAACTTATATAAGGACTGGGTGGCTAATCATCGTTACTTGCAGCCAGCGGCTGAATTGCGAAGGACGCAGATCAATGCGGCCGTGTCGAGGCATATCAAAGGCGTTCCAAGCAGCCGCCAACGACACAGTTCAGACCACGGATCACAGCTAAGATGTTAGGTGTTGATTTTATGGAGGGAGGAAAACCGGAGAACCCGGCGAAAAACCCTCGAAGCACAGGAGAGATCAACTACAACTCTACTGACATGAGTCCAAGCCCGACAACGGGGTCATTCTATTATTATTATTATTCCGTATTTAAGGAGGATAAGTTTTTCAGCAGAGCTGGTGGGGTCCTCCATTTACAGCTAAGACCTATAGGTGTTGATTTTATGTAGGGAGGAAAACCGGAGAACCCGCGCTAACAGGACACGCCATGCACACGTGCTCCCCTGTTAAGCGACACTTTTGGCACCTCACTGAGGTGTCGGCTTGAAAAGGGATGTACCATGGAGGGTACGCATGTGGTGAGCAGCTTTTTGTGTCTATTCACTGTTTTCACTAGCTATAATTCTATACTAGAAGTTACTATCGCAAGGAAATGTTGCCTGGTTAATAGTTGGTAGGTTGTTCAGCGGCAACAATTCTTCACGTGGGATAAGACCATTGTGAAAAGCATTCAAGTACATATTGTCTCCTTGCACTAAGACTCAGTCGATAGTAGATGAATTCCCATCGTTCACTTGTATAGTTTGTGCTTTTAACAGCGCTGATACTCATAAAAGAGCACTGTTTTCCTCGAGACTGACCACTAAAACGTTCATGGCCTTGATGAATACTTCCACAAGCAAGTATAAAAGACATGATCAATTTATCTTACCGGATAGCGCACTTTGCTGCAGCCTCGTACCCAGGCTCTTTACTGTTGTCATACCCATCTGTTGCAAGGTCAGGGGGGTTCAGAACCAACATTTCGAAATCTGAAAATTGATATACGCAGCCATACATAGCTCGGCAAAAAGACTGAGCACGAGTAAGGCATAGGTAACCCAAGAGAGATATCAAGAATAGTGTGCTGCCTCCCTTGGTGGGAGGTGAGACAGCAAAAACAATCGATACAGCAGTAATTAACATACATATGTTCTCTCGCGGTTAATCTCAAGTGTTATCCGTTACCCGTGATATGGATTTGTCCGTTTAAGAGAGGTTAATTTGATCACTGAAACCCAAGATAGGTGTCCGTTTCCGCAAAGAGAGATGTCCGCTTAAAAGGGGTTGTAACAAGGGGTGAGTTATAGGGAGGAGGGGAGGGGGCCTATTCCCTCAATAATTTGTAAAACTACGGTAGCAAAAAACCACTACACAAATTTTGATTGTTTAATAGCATTATAGCACAAGGCTGTGAATTCTAATGTACTTCGTGTAGGTTTTATTTAACGTTATCCCCCCCCCCCCCTCAATAACCAAAACGTAACTGACGCCTTGGGTTGTAACTCTAGTGTTTTATTGAAGTCTCAGCCTTCGACTTCGGCAGATAACACAAACAGAGGCCTTGATAATTCTTGATATCATGCGATAACCGAATTCAATAATTGTTTTATTATACAATTATAAATGTAGAAGCCTTTAGAAAGTTTTTTACAATATTAAATATTCATACCGTCTTCAGTTCGAGGTTCGCTAGCTTTTTTCGCTTTCAAATACAATTTTCTCTTTCAAACACTGCTTTAAACTCTAACAGCTGTATGTGTAGCTCGCTTGTTTTTTCTTGGTGGTTTTAGCGTCAACAAAACGTGCAAATTCCGCTGGATTAATCCGCTTCTGATCTTCACTCCTAAGGACGGCCGCCATGTTTGTTTTGTTCAAACCGCTGGCCAGCGCGTCATGGCACGACATCAAGAATTGTCTGTAGGTTGTTAACCAATCACAGTTGAGATTGTATCAGTATTGTATAATAATAGGGGTTTACCTGTACCTTATACTAAAGCCATCTACCAAGGCTTAGGCGGTTGAAAATTTATTACAAAAGGTTACAACAATACGACAAAAATAGAAAAGATCGTTGTTTACAACAACTCTAATATGAAGTGCGAATAGTGCAATTTTATGGTGAACTTACATAATTTTGAAAAGGTGCGTTGAATAGAAAAGTATGTGAACAATTCTTAGTCCTCCATTTGGCCGTAATAATCGTGCATCATTTTTCTTTCCCGATAACTTGGTGAGGTAAGTTTATCGCTGAACATTCTACCAACTTGAAGCATTTTAATCTCTGAAGTGGCGTCTCTTTCTCATGGGTAACTATGAAATAAACAACAAAATTAAAAAAAAAAGTTAAAAAATAATAAAAACTTAGCATATGACTATTTTCATGAGCGGACTGGAACGTGAAATCCAGCAATTTGATTGGTTCCTCAGCGGTCCGGAATCTGCCGCTGAAAACCTTTATTTTGTTAATTTGGGTCTTCGAACGACCGCCACAGAAAAACTTGCGATGACTTGCGTTCTCGTTTGATTAGGGCTTAAGAATAACAAAAATCTCAAAAAATCCAAAAAAATCTTAAAAAAACCCGCAAAAATTCCAAGAAATCATAACAAATCTCAGAAAATCCGAAAAAATCTCAAAAATCCTACGAAGTTCTGAAAATCAAAAAAAATCTCGTACCTTTTTTTGGAGTGAATCGCCCCTCGATTTTAAAGGGCTTATGCAGCAAAAAATAAGTTCGGAAGAGATTCTCTTATTTCAAAGAACTTCTGAAGTTATAGAGATGGACGTTTGCCGCTCTTCCATATCTCACTTCGTTCTTTAGATATTGAGATTTGTTTTAATCACTTAGACGTCACACTGCACATTTTGAATATCAATTTCAGATTATTTAAGGTGACTCGATAGGAAAAAGCTATTTTTATATTTCTATATTCTATTGTCGTTCGAATACACTCCGCGGATGTGTAATCTGTGCCATACTAATTAGAAATCCTACTCCCACATCTATACATACTATCGTTCACGTGATGAACTAATCCCCGAGGACGTCATGTGCTAATCACATGGCGTGTATACTAAATCCTCGTTTTCCCCCAACGAAAC
The DNA here is from genome assembly GCA_964035015.1 of Corallium rubrum. NCBI lineage: Eukaryota > Metazoa > Cnidaria > Anthozoa > Scleralcyonacea > Coralliidae > Corallium > Corallium rubrum. The sequence continues at coordinate 301,482 of CAXIUP010000285.1, read as the reverse complement.
CATAATTCTATAACAGTAACAAAACAAACAAACGTTCAGTGTTCCAACAAAGTCTGGCTATACATATTATCCTTCACGTGATGAACTAATCCCGAGGACGTCATGTGCTAATCACATGGCGTGTATACTAAATCTCTCTTTTTCCCCCAACGAAACTATAATTATATATGAGTAACAAAACAAAACAAAACAAAACAAAACAAAACAAAACAAAACAAAACAAAACAAAACAAAACAAAACAAAACAAAACAAAAAACAAAACAAAAAACAAAACAAACGTTCAGTGTTCCAACAAAGTGTTCAGTAGTTAAGCTAGATCTCTCTGCTACGAGGTCGTCCGCTTCAGTCTCAGTGTTCACGTGCCTAAAGTCTTACACTATATTAATGCTATACACTTCCGAAGCGTTCTGGTGGTCTATGTATTCGTGGAGAGACGCGGCGTGTTGGTACTTCAGGTTCTTCTTGAGGGGCATATCTATGGCGGGCTCGTCGTCGTCATCGTCGCTAGTGGTTCCGGTTCCACTTGCTGTGTTTATGCACGAATGTAATGTTGCGCATGATTTTTGACTCGGATCTCTCTGCAGGATAACGCTTGTGCCCCGTCTCTCCTGAACGACATATGGCTTGGGGTCGAACGTCGTTTTCCAATTTGTTCCTGGGGACTCTTTTCAGGAGTACTCTGTCCCCTTCCTTGACAGTAGATGGTTTGGCTTTCCGCCGTTGGTCGGTGTATTGTTTTGATTTCTCTTTGCGTCTCCGGTCATTTGGCAGTGCCTTTCCAAGATGTTGGGTGGGGTGGGGGGTGGGGTGGTGGGGGAGGGGTGGACGATTTCTGGAGGATTGGGATCTTCGTTCGTAGATCGCGCCTGAACAGGAGTCTGGCTATATTTATTATCGTTCACGTGATGAACTAATCCCGAGGACGTCATGTGCTAATCATATAGCGTGTATACTAAAGTTCTAAACAATCAGATTTTCCCCTCTAAAACGTTTCACGGTGTAGATTCGTGCTTCATTCTAGTTTCTTGCACAGCCCTAGTGTTACTCTTGAGTATTGAAAAGTATTAGACAGTGCTTCATTCTAGTTCCTTGCACAGCCCTAGTGTTACTGTTGAGTATTGAAAAGTATTAGACAGTGCTTCATTCTATTTCCTTGCACAGCCCTAGTGTTACTGTTGAGTATTGAAAAGTATTAGACAGTGCTTCATTCTAGTTCCTTGCACAGCCCTAGTGTTGCTCTTGAGTATTGAAAAGTATTAGACAGTGCTTCATTCTAGTTCCTTGCACAGCCCTAGTGTTACTCTTGAGTATTGAAAAGTATTAGACAGTGCTTCGTTCTAGTTCCTTGCACAGCCCTAGTGTTACTCATGAGTATTGAAAAGTATTAGACAGTGCTTCATTCTAGTTCCTTGCACAGCCCTAGTGTTACTCTTGAGTTTTGAAAAGTATTAGACAGTGCTTCATTCTAGTTCCTTGCACAGCCCTAGTGTTACTCTTGAGTATTGAAAAGTATTAGACAGTGCTTCGTTCTAGTTCCTTGCACAGCCCTAGTGTTACTCTTGCGTTTTGAAAAGTATTAGACAGTGCTTCATTCTAGTTCCTTGCACAGCCCTAGTGTTACTCATGAGTATTGAAAAGTATTAGACAGTGCTTCATTCTAGTTCCTTACACAGCCCTAGTGTTACTCTTGAGTTTTGAAAAGTATTAGACAGTGCTTCATTCTAGTTCCTTGCACAGCCATAGTGTTACTCTTGAGTATTGAAAAGTATTAGACAGTGCTTCACTCTAGTTCCTTGCACAGCCCTAGTGTTACTCTTGAGTATTGAAAAGTATTAGACAGTGCTTCACTCTAGTTCCTTGCACAGCCCTAGTGTTACTCTTGAGTATTGAAAAGTATTAGACAGTGCTTCATTCTAGTTCCTTGCACAGCCCTAGTGTTACTCTGGAGTATTGAAAAGTATTAGACAGTGCTTCGTTCTAGTTCCTTGCACAGCCCTAGTGTTACTCTTGAGTATTGAAAAGTATTAGACAGTGCTTCGTTCTAGTTCCTTGCACAACCCTAGTGTTACTCTTGAGTATTGAAAAGTATTAGACAGTGCTTCACTCTAGTTGCTTGCACAGCCCTAGTGTTACTCTTGAGTTTTGAAAAGTATTAGACAGTCCACGATTTTCAGGAGGGGAGAAATCTTTGTTCTAGTACGTTCAGAAATTCTAATTTGCATTAAATTTGCATATTACAATAAATGTAATTTGTCGAGATACACAAATGCTGCAAGTGTAAAACCTTTTCAATTATCAGCACTGACACTAGAGCTATGCAAGGAACTAGAATGAGGCACGAATGTACACTGTGAAACGTGTATAACTTTTTCCTATCGAGCCACCTCAACCAGGGTTTTATCCAAGCACTTGACGTTAGGTCCGTTCTTTTTTGACAGATTGAGTGTTACTTGTGATGCACAGTTCTAGGGTGGTCTGGGGACATGCCCCCCGGAAACGTTTTGAAATTGGGTCTCTAAAATGACACTTACCGCGATCTGACAGCACATTTGAGCAAAATTTTGAAAGTTTTAAAATATATTTTTAATGGCACATTTTATTATTGAGAAAATTACAGCATTAATTAAGATATATGTGTTTGGTTTATAGTTGTTTATGCTAGTGCTCACCCTTAACCATTACAAAATACACATGCCTAAACCTAAAACCGTTTAATTGACGAAATCACCGTGATGAAGTAGCGAAACGCAAACTATTATGTGAACCTAACATGAAGTAGCTATAAAGGAAACTGCGATCCTTTACGCTGACCAAAAGGATTGTGGCTTCTGTCTGTAGGCGAGTTGCCGAAATCTTTTAGTATTGAATAAAGTTATATAACTCACTGGATGATTAAATTCTTAAAGGTGAAGTGTAACACGATGTTAATAACAACAGATGGATGCTTGGAAAAAGTAAAGATTTGAAAGTCAGAGAAATGTGGTTTAAATTGAGTATTGAAACTCAATCCCAGATTGAGTTTCTAAGTCCGGTAACCAGACCTAAAAAGTGCTTGGATAAAACCCTGCTTAACGAAATCACTTTGAACTGTGTATGTGCTTCTGTGTATCGCAGGACGCTATACATAAAAAGTTTCAAGTGATTTACTTGAATTATTGCAAGAATAGACATGATTTTCCAACAAGTCATTATACAGTGTGACGTCTAAGTGATGTTATTTGCATATCACGCAAATCTCATTATCTAAAGAACAAAGTGAGATATGGAAGAGCCGCAAACGTCAATCTTTATAACTTCAAAAGTTCTTGCAAATAAGAGAGATCTCCGGAACTTATTTTTTTGCTGTATAAGCCCTTTAAGATGAGTTCTATCGAATAAGACTAACTTAATTAATATGTAGTCTTAATATCTTAATTGTATGTATTAACATACCTTAATGTGTAATTATTTAATGTAGTAATGTATGATAGACGTGTAAATAGTAATACTCTAATTATTTTATCTTGTTGTAGTGCCTAGATGAAAACTACGCTTGTAATTCTAGTTACCCTACTTAAATAAAGTATTATTATTATTATTATTATTATTATTATTATTATTATTATTATTATTATTATTATGCTCAACATTTGGAATTAAAAAAGAACTAACAAAATCCGTTCAATATCTCCCTAAACTGTTTATAAATAGCTGTTTTGTACCACGTGTTGAGAATGGTAAATCCTTTCGATACTTAGGTCGCTACTTTAACTTCAATATGTCTGACGAAGATCACAAATCTGAATTATATGACACACTGACTAATACCATGAATGAAATCGACGAACTACCATTACATCCGAAAAACAAAATTCTAATGTACAATCGCTATGTTCTTTCAAAAATCTCTTGGCACTTCACCGTTTCTGATATCGGTAAAACCTGGGTAAACGAAAATCTAGATAATATCGTGTCAAAATATATCCGAAAGTGGCTCGAGCTTCCAATCTCAGCAACTCTTAGCAACGTCCTACTTCCTCATAACAAATTCGGCTTAAATCTCATTCTCCCATCAACTAAATTTCTTCAATGTCAAACTATATCTCGGAAAGTTTTGAAATCATCACCAAATGACGAGATCAAAAACCTATGGATGGCCACAAGCAATCACAAAAATGTACAATATGACAAGTACAAAAACACAAAAGACGTACTGAACACTATCAGGAAAGAAAATGAAAAAAGGCTTCAAAATCACCTCATTTCACAAGGTTCATTCTTCTCCAATATCATCAAATACTCTACACTCTCGCTCAACTCTATATGGTCCTCGGTCCAAAACAAACTTCCTAAGAATATCTTTAACTTCACCATCCGGTACATAAATAATACGCTCCCAACTCGCAAAAATCTGTTGAAATGGGGAATATCACCAACATCCGACTGCTCTTTCTGCTTGGAACCCGAAACCTTGCTCCACGTCGTCAATGGATGCAAGACATACCTAAACGAAGGACGTTTTACGTGGCGACACGATTCCGTTCTTAATTTCATTGCAACCTCTCTTAAATCCGTACAACACTATATTAACCTTTATGCTGACCTACCTGGCTTCATCAGTCCATCTGTTATCACCGGAGATAAGTTACGCCCTGATCTTCTGATAACAATCGAAAACAAATACATCTACATACTCGAACTGACTGTTGGATTTGAATCTAATCTTCTTACTAATGCAACCCGTAAGAGACAAAAATATCTAGAACTTATTAACGAACAGCACAAAAATTATGAAAAAGTGAAATTTATAAATTTATCTATCAGTTCGCTTGGAGTTTTTAATCAGTCATCTATAGACTTTATTGAAATGCTGAAAGACCTGAAATTTGACGAACGATGTAGAAAGTACTATACTCCGAAAATGATGAACACTTGCATAAGGGCCTCTTACTATATATTTTGTAAACGTAACAAAGAATGGGATAATCCGACTTTAATGTCATACTAATATTTTTTATACCATTTGTTAATTCAAGTAGACATTGGTAAACTACCTGTAAAAGAGAGGTTTATCATTGTAGTATACGTAAATCATAAATAAATAAAGTTTCCATTATTATTTAGAATGACGACGATCGCAATCAGAACCACCTATTACATATTCTGTTCCCGAAACAAGGAATGGACAAATCCTGAACTGCTAACTTTTTAAAATTATTGTGCTGTATATTTGTTTTATGTTGTTATATATAGTTATTAGTTATATATTGTTAGTGTTGATTCAAGTAGCCGATTGTAAATTACCTTAAATAAGCGAGACTTACAATTGTATATTATCTAAAAAGACATTTAATAAAGTTTCCATTATTATTATTATTATTATTATTATTATTATTATTATTATTATTATTATTATTATAATTTTATTATTATTATTATTATTATTATGATTATGATTGTTATTATTATTATTATTATTATTATTATTATTATTATTATCATTATTATTATTATTATTATTGAATAATGTTGAATAATGATTGTTGAATAATGATTAGAGTGAGCTGGTAAAAAAAATGAGGTGAAGCGATGTCAAGGAAACAGAAGAGAACGAAATGGTCGGAAGAAATGAACAGGGATGTTCTAGCTTGTAAAGAAAGAGCACAGGAATTATCATCATCAGAAAACCCAATGCTAAATGTTAACAAGACAACGGGCAGGAAGATGGGCTATATACAGCTCATGAAGCAACTTTGGGAAGAACGAGGTTACGGAGGTTTAGGCCTAACGGGACAAAACCTAAGAGATCAAGCATCGAGGCTTCAAAAAACCCAGATCCATCCTATCAATGGTCGCGATAGTGAATCGAACGCAACCCAGGAAGACGAATTTGTCGAAATTGTCGAAGACGAAATCATCGAAGTAAGCGGCGGAATCAATGAATCGAGAACGGAGTCAAATTTACATATCATTACTAGTGAGCAAGTCCCAGAGGAATTAAGAAATGAAGAAGAGAGTGCATTATGCAATTTATTGCCAAATTTGCCTGAGTTTAACGTGCTGCCATCCCAAATAAAAGAGAAAATGTGGGGGAAAATAACACACAGAGAATTATGTGGTGAAGTGGGCCAGATATACGATGAGATCGTTCATTTCCGAAGAAATATTTTTAAAATTCCATCCGGTAGAGCTGGCAAAGATTTCATAACTGAATTAACATTCTGGCTCAAGCAATTCGACTACAATACTGATTTGAACTCGATTGCATTGAAAGTATTTATGATACTCCCTTCGTTGATTCTACAGAAACCGTCTGCAAAGTCTAAGAGCAAAGAGCATAGTTCAGCAATTGATCGTAGATTACTCCAATGGAGACAAGGCGATATATCACTGCTAATGAAAGAAGTAAGATTTATCCAAAAGAAATTTATATCTTCGAGGAAGACCAGATCCGTGGAGGATATGTCCAAATCTTTTGCTAAATTGGTCATGCAAGGAAAAATCACGGCTGCAATAAAGATGTTAGATAAAGAGAGTTCATCAGGGTTATGTAATCTATCGCCAGAAGTCATCGAAGAGCTTAAACAGAAACATCCAACAGCTGCAGAGGTGCAAGAAGGGAGCCTGTTGTATGGGCCTTTGGATAATATTCCGCCGAATATTTTTGATTTGATTGATGAGCAGACCATCTATAATGCAGCAATAAAAACAAAAGGCTCGGCAGGGCCCTCAGGAATGGACGCCGAACTGTATCGAAGAATTCTGTGTTCAAAAAGTTTCAAGACCGAGGGAAAACTACTAAGAGAGGAAATAGCCATCATGACGAGAAACTTACTGAAGTATTCATACCATTCCTCCCTATTAGAGGCCTTCACATCATGCAGATTGATTCCCCTTGATAAGAATCCCGGAGTTAGGCCAATAGGTGTAGGTGAAGTACTGAGGCGAATCATAGGCAAAACCGTGTCACAATTCTTCAAAGAAGATATGAAACAAGCAGCGGGCCCGCTACAAGTTTGCGCTGGGCACAGCGCAGGTGCTGAAGCCGCGATACATGCAATGAGCGGGGTCTTCGATGAAGATGAAACTGATGGAATACTTCTGATCGACGCAAGCAATGCTTTCAACCAAATGAATCGCTCCGTAGCAATGCATAATATCCAGATTACTTGTAAGGAAATCTCGCAATACCTCATTAACACATATAGAAGTCCTTCTAGACTATTTATTTGTGGCGGGGGTGAGATACTGTCTCAAGAAGGTACCACTCAAGGAGACCCTTTGGCCATGCCATGGTATTCAATCAACACATCAACTATCATCCAATCCCTGAGACTCTCTAACCCAGATGTCAAGCAAGTTTGGTTGGCTGATGATTCAGCTGGGGGAGGAACGATTCCATCGCTATATAATTGGTATCGTTCTCTGTGTGAAGAAGGAATGAAGTATGGATACCATGTTAATGGTTCGAAAAGTTGGCTGATTGTTAAATCACAACTCCTGGCGTCAGAAGCAGAACGGGTGTTCGGAAGCGAGGTGAATATAACAACCGAAGGAAGACGTCACCTGGGTGCAGTAATTGGTTCTACCAATTACAAAGAAGAATACTGCAACGAAAAGATCAACCGATGGAGAGAAGAAATCGAAGCATTAAGCTTTATTGCAAAAAGTCAACCGCATTCAGCCTATGTTGCATTTACAAAAGGCTACAAATCAAAGTTTATATACTTTATGCGTACGATAAGCTCATTTGAAGACTACGTTAACCCCATCGAGGAAGCCATTAGCGAGTTGTTGCTCCCAGCTTTGTTCGGCCAAGAAGAACCTTTGCCTGAAGAATTGCACGAAGTCATCAGTTTGTCCCCTGCACAAGGAGGTTTGGGGATACCTGCTTTAAGTGAAGAAGCGCCACAACAGTACGCAGCATCGACGTCAATAACGCGTCCACATGTGGAGGCCATATTATCACAAAGCACCTTCATGCCAGCGAACACTAATGAGATAAAGAATGAACAGCAGTCAATTAAGCGGGCAAATGCCAGAGCAAAAAGAGAACGCATCGACGAGTCTATCTCAGCCGATCTCCTACCGCATGTTAAACAAGCGCGGGATACAGGAGCAAGCTCATGGTTAAACGCCATACCAGTTGAAGAACAAGGCTTGACCCTCAACAAAGAAGAATTCAAGGACTCGTTAAGAATGCGTTATGATTTGCCATTGTCGGAAATGCCAAGTCAATGTGTGTGTGGAGACGCATTTTCCGTCAACCACGCTTTATCTTGTAAAAGAGGAGGATTTGTGGCTCGGAGGCATGACGGAGTTCGTGATTTACTGACCACGCTGCTCAGCAGAGTATGCAATAACGTAGAAGCCGAACCGAAGCTCATCCCTTTGGACAATGAACAATTCCGTTTACAGTCCACCAACAGAAGCCCGGATGCGCGATTGGATATCAAAGCTGGCGAGTTTTGGGCAAGAGGAGTTACATCATTTTTTGACGTTCGTGTATCGCATGTAAACTCCAAATGTCATCAAAACAAAGCCACATCAGTTATCTTTAAGGAACAAGAAGCCGAGAAGAAAAGAAAGTATCAACAGAGAATTTTAGATGTGGAGATGGGTACATTTACGCCTTTGGTTTTTGGAACGAATGGAGGAGTGGGGGATGAATGCCAGAAATTCCTAAAGCATCTTGCTGAGAAATTGTCTATGAAAAACGGAGAAGACTATGCTACCGTTATTACCTGGATCAGAACAAGATTGTCTTTCGAAATTTTGAAGTCCGTGCATTTGTGCACGAGAGGATCCAGATCGCCATTTCGAGCGAAAGACGAACATATAGACGAGTTCAAATTAAACTCTGTTACAGCAGAGGTTTTTTAAGCGACAATGTTATTAAAAGACAAATGATACCGGACACGTACATTTAGTGAATGGCGTTTTTGAATCATCACTCATTTTAGGGACCAAATTAGTGACAAATTATTTTTGAACTTTTTAGGTGTTTTTAGTTTACCAGTTGAGATGTATTACATTATTTTTATTGTTAAATAAAATTATCAATTATTATTATTATTATTATTATTATTATTATTATTATTATTATTATTATTATTATTATTATTATTATTATTATTATTATTATTATTATTATTATTATTATTATCACTATTATTAATTTTCGCTTCTTAGGTACTTTGAGATTCTGTAACAAATATAAGTAATTATACTAACCAGAGAGAGACAATAATTAAAACAATTGCGAAAAAGAAGCAAGCTGTGAGAAAAGCTATCGTTGCAATAATTCCTTTCTTCAGGTCTTTCACGCTTTGACGAGAAACTACAAAAAATATATATTGCCTTCAGGAAAAATGTACGGTCACAAATTCATTCATTCATCTATTCGTTGGTTGGTTGGTTGGTTGGTTGGTTGGTTGGTTGGTTGGTTGGTTGGTTGGTTGGTTGGTTGGTTGGTTGGTTGGTTGGTTGGTTGGCTGGTTGGTTGGTTGGTTGGTTGGTTGGTTGGTTGGTTGGTTGGTTGGTTGGTTGGTTGGTTGGTTGGTTGGTTGGTTCGTTCCTTCGTATATCTATCCATCGACAAGCAACCAAGCAAACAAACAAACAAACAAACAAACAAACAAACAAACAAACAAACAAACAAACAAACAAACAAACAAACAGACGACAAACAAACAAACAAACAAACAAACAAACAAACAAACAAACAAACAAACAAACAAACAAACAAACAAACAAACAAACGAGCAAACAAGTAATACAGCCAGTAAGCAAGCAAGCAAGCAAACAAACAAACAAACAAACAAACAAACAAACAAACAAACAAACAAACAAACAAACAAACAAACAAACAAACAAACAAACAAACAAACAAACAAACAAACAAACAAACAAACAAACAAACAAACAAACAAACAAACAAACAAACAAACGAGCAAGCAAGCAAACAAACAAACAAACAAACAAACAAACAAACAAACAAACAAACAAACAAACAAACAAACACACACACACACACACAAACAAACAAACAAACACAAACAAACAAACAAACAAACAAACAAACAAACAAACAAACAAACAAACAAACACACAAACAAACAAACAAACAAACAAACAAACAAACAAACAAACAAACAAACAAACAAACAAACAAACAAACAAGCAACAAACAAACAAACAAACAAACAAACAAACAAACAAACAAACACGCAAACGAACGAACGAACGAACGAACGAACGAACGAACGAACGAACGAACGAACGAACGAACGAACGAACGAACGAACGAACGAACGAACGAACGAACGAACGAACGAACGAACGAACGAACGAACGAACGAACGAACGGGCGGGAAGCATACAAGCAAGTAAAAAAGTAGCTATTTAGTTTACTGCTACCAATGCTTGGTGACAATGTGAACCTTACTTGATCTTTTATAAAGGATATAGTGAGTAATATATATACAAATAATGAATAATTCAGTCAGTCATTTTACATACCTTCAGCCAGCTTTATACTTGACAGCTCGACAGGGTAATTGCCAAGTTTACCATCACTTTGGACATCGTTCTCAAGTTCAGCTAACGGTAATGACTGTGATGCACTAAAAATAATTGTGACATCTGCAACAACGCTTCCCTCGCTAAAACAATAAAGAAGCAAAAGTACATCAGAATTTTACTAATGGTATAATAATAATGATAATGATGATGATAATGATAATAATAATGATAATAATAATAATAATAATAATAATAATAATAATAATAATAATAATGATCATGATGATGATGATAATAATGATAATGATCATAATGATGATAATAATAATGGTGAAAATGATGATAATAATGATCATAATAATAATAAAAGCAATAAAAATAATAATAATAATAAAAGTAGTAGTAGTAATAATAATAATAATAATAATAATAATAATAATAAAATAATAATAATAAAAGGATGATGATGATGATGATGATGATGATGATGATGATGATGATGATGATGATGATGATGATGATGATGATGATCATTGCATTTAAATATGCAGAATAGGAGACATACCGAAAACCATTGACAAGAACCACAAGGAAGAAGCTATTACTTTGGTAAGCAGACGATATCTTAAAAAAGAACACATTACATTTGAGGTGTAGTTAATGTTTATAAAATGTAGTTAAAGTGATGTCAAAAATTGTTTCCTAAAATCAAATGCGCAAATTAAGCAGTTGTCTTTTGTTTTCATAGATAATAATTTTATCTGCAATTTGAAAAAAGAAAACACGCAAGTAAGCTTTTCAAAGACAAATTAGAATTAAATAAATCCAAAAGATAAATGTTATTTCAAGGTTTTTATAGTGCACATGAAGTGAAAAATTCATTGACATTCATATTGTTTTAATAAACAGAAGAGTAAGGCAGAAGCATTCACTGAAAATGTCAAGAGAATCTGGTATCGAATTTCACGACTTTCACGTGATACCTTCTCGCCCAATGAGACGCAAGAAAACATGAACTTTGACACTTGGTATATAATAATAATACCATGATCGCCTCGGATTCTTTTGTTCTCCGAAGGAATGTAAACCTCGTATTTCCTTCATCGCTCATGCAAGAGGGAAATTTATCCTTTGTCTTCTAATTTTCCCGTGCATGTTGACGAGGGAAAATTAGAAGACAAAGGAATCCTTTGTCTTCTAAATTTCCCGCTTGCGTATAGTTTCCTCTCTGATCAACCGTGTAAATTTCCTGTCGGTAAGATTCTCAAAGTTTTCCTCGGCGATCATAATATTACAAACTAATAACATGACTTTTCGGGAAATTAGTGATTAAATTTCCCCTTTGCCTCGGGAAGATTTGTAAAAGTCCTCGGGCCGCACAAATCTTTCCTCGGCGGCGGGAAAATTTAATCGCTAATTTCCCTCAAGTCATGTTCCTACTTATAATAATAAACACTTATTTCCTGGCACCGAGGGAAACAGTGTGTTTTGTTATATACCAAAGACTTTGGTTTGCCAATAATGAAATCCTATTGGTCAAATCATAGTTAGTCAGAAAATTAGTCCATTTTCTGAAAGAAAGAATATCTATACATATCTTAAAAGAAGGTCTGAAAAAAACCTGGATAAATTTAAAGCTGTTCTTTGTACTTGTTGAGTCTGGTGTATTTGTTTAGTTGAATTGAAATACGAAGACAAAGTCAAAGTGTTTTGGTAAGTCTTTTTGCCTTTTGCAAGTTTCGAGTCAGTTTGGTGTTTCGTATTTTAAAAGTCTTTGGTATATAACAAAACGCTTGTTAACTTTTGCCTCGGGAAACATCGAGTTTTACGGTCCCTCAGGCTTCAATGTCACCCTCGGGCTACAGCCCTTGGGTGACATTGAAGCCTTCGGGTCCGTAAAACTCGATGTTTCCCTCGGCGCCAGTCAACAAGTGTATATTGTAGCCCCGGGACCGCCGTTGTTTCCCGAGGCGACCCCGAGGGCAACAACGAGAGGTCGAGGGGCCACAAAACACACTGTTCTCCCCGAGGTACCAGTAAATAAGTGTTTTATTACTCGGGCTACCTGTGGTAGGCCGAGTCTAGGTTTCGGCTCGTTTGTTTTTTTCTTCCTTTTTTGGGTGTCATGATTTTGCACTTTTTACTTCCGCTAGTATTCATACTTCCGGTGAGTTGTTAGCCGTGTGATGAAGTGAGGCTGTGAGGCATGTTGTAAGTTCTTTGCTCCTTTTGCTTTTGGAGTTGGACAACAACAGCTTTGCCTTTTGATCAAGGTGTTCTTGCACATTGTTGGTAGATTTCGAAATAGACTGACTTTGTAGTTTAACAGTGATCAGATGTGGCAGACAACTGTCTTGATCGTAAATATGTTCACTAATAACTACTTATTGACCGAGCGTGAGGTCTGTACTAGTGAAATATCGGACCGATGTTTTTTTAGTATTTCACTAGTACAGACGGAACAAGCGAGGTCAATAAGTAGTTTATTATATGGCCATAAATGTTGTAAACGTTCTGTGAAAACTCGACCCATCTTTCTTGCGAAATAAACTGACGAAAATGGCAGACATTTTCCCATTTTTAAAGTACTTTCCGTTGAGCTAGAATCCTGAAATTTCTACCCCAAATGGTATTTTTCAATTGCTTTTGTTTGACATATTGCTCAAGATCGTACGTTACTGTAAGTAGTTGATCAATAAAATACCATCTGAAATTCTAATACTTGTGAGAAGTAAATGTTATATTATTACGAACAATGTTACGAACGTTTTGGACATTTTAAAAACTTTCACAAAACGTGGAAACTCGAATTATACATCAAATGAAAGCTTATAAAATTTCTAACAATATACCTGCACGATATATTTCAAAAATGAGTAGTTCTGAAATTATAATCCATCTTGTTGCATATACTGACATGACTGCCATTTTGTTTAAAAAATTTACGGTCCCAAACGGCAGATTCCGCTCTGAGCGGGCGGATACGGGAAATATCCGACCGCTTATGAACCAATCAAATTACAGGATTTCCGTATTCGGACCTCTCAGCGCTGCTGCCATATAATGTGAAGTATGCACCACATTCAGCCTTCGAGACCCGTCTTCTGATCTTCCTCGGCCCACTCCCACCTTTGCTCGCGCGGCATAGAGCCTCTGCGGAGGAGACATGCGCACTTTGCCAGTAGCCCAAATGAACGCCTGACCCGTCTTATTATTTACGAAGAGTTAAATGACAACAAAAATGTTGAGCAAATCCTTCAAACATTGCTTTAAATTAAGGAAAACTGAAAAAAAAATACTCCAAACTAGACCTGATCATCTATATCTGGTTTAGATATTTTTCCCACCGCCAAATTAAGGGTTCCGTTTTCATCTCGCTCCGTCTAGAAATCGTTTGCAAAACGCTCCGGTTAGAGCGCCGTTTTCACACAATTTCAATCCGGTTGCCGTGTGAACGCAACGGCGTTTTGTGACTTTTTAGCGCCGTTTTCAACTCCCTCCGGACTCGTGTGAACGGAATCTAAAACACCAAAAACGCCAACGAATTTTTCGCTTCATTAATACAAGAATAAACAACTTACAGCTGAGATTAAGTTTGATTCCAAGCTTCTGAAAACAGGACTGCTAGAATTTTTTAAATCAACAGTAAACTTTGTATCAACAAGTTTGAATGTTGCCCTGTAAGGAACGCCTAGAAAATAATATAAAAGAAAAGTTTCAAATGATCTGCAAGTTAGACATGTATTAAAGTGTATATGACCAGAAAATTAAGTTTGTCTTATTTGAAAGAACACTTAAAATGACAGAGAAAGTTATTTTTTAGATTCTCGTTTACTTGCTTCGTTTTTAAAATATTTCAGTTTGCTTAAAATGAAAATTTAACAAAATGTCACACGTGCATAATGACTTATTGACGAAGGTTATATATCTCTGTTGTTATCAAACGAAATCACTTCAAATAAATCATGTGCATGTGTTCCTCCCAGAACACTAAGCATGTAAATTGTAAATTGTAAATTGTCAAGTGATTTTGTTTGATATTAGCAGAGATATATAACATTCTTCGATAAGTCATTATGCGGGTGTGAAATTTTCATTTTTTTAAACAAACTGAAATATTTTAAAAACGAAGGAAGTAAACGAAAATCTAAAAAATAAGTTACTCTGTCATTTTAAGTGTTCTTTCAAATAAGACAAACTTAATTTGATTTATGATTTTTTTTTTGATTTATTAAATTCGCCAAAGAAAAAATGTACATTACAAATACAAAAAAAAATCCTACAAAACTACCCTAGAAAGAAAAATGGCAGGGACACCACAACAGCAATCGCCATTACCGTTCGGATCATTTTCACTTAAAGTGTTTATGCAACGAAATTTCACTCCACTTTTTATGATTGCATTTGAAAGAACACTTAAAATGACAAAGTAACATCTTTCGTAGAATTTCGTTTCCTTGCTTCATTCTTGAGATATTCAGGTTTGTTTGAAATGCAAATGTCATACTTATGACATCACACTGTATAATGAAAAAAGAAAATAAAAGTATGATAGTATGATTTTCTTGGAGAGTACTTATCGAAAGTACTTAAAAATTTTCACTGACATGCATGTAGCCATGACTGGTCACTTAAGGTGCTCTTACACGATGCGATTTTTCTTGCAACTTGCAACAAATTTACCCGTGAAAAAAAAATCGCAAGTTGCAGGAAGGGTGTTACACGTTCAGCAACTTGCGATTTTTGTTGCAAGTTGCAGCAAAAAGTAGAACCCATCCAACTTTTCTTGCAACTTGCAACACGACAAAAATTACAAAAACGCAAAGTTGCTACGGGGTGTTACACGGTGCGATTTTTTATGCAACTTGCAACATTCAGTGATTTGTTGCAAGTTGCAAGAAAAATCGCATCGTGTAACAGCACCTTTACTAAACGTGCATAGTTGTGTGTAAAATATTTGGACCATCCTAAAATTGATGCTCTTTCAAAAAGTTCAACAGTTTTTCAGCCAGCTTTGCTGGGATGAAAACGATTACATGGACATTTTCATCCCGGTTAACCGGGGTAGCCCACTTGCCATGTAATCGAAATGTTAAAAAAAATCATGCGTTTTATATATACAGCGGGCTAGCTCGGTTACCCGGTCCATGTAATCGCCACCTTAGTCTTCACTGTCTGGTTGTTGTTGCCACGGCTAGTTCCCACTTCTCTTGCAATGTTTAGTCTTGCAAATTCACGCATGCGCAAATGTTTGGCAGTGGTGTTGGTAAGACCTGGATAACATATATAGAATATCTAGACTCTCGATCAAAATTGCAATATATCTATTTTTGCAAAAATTTCAACTTCATGTACTGTTTAATAAAAGAGCAAGAGTGTTTTATCAGATATAAAGACACGAGGCGAAGCAGAGTGTTTTTATATCTGATAAAACACGAACTGCGAATTTATTGAACGGCTTCAAAAACGAACCACTTGGTAAGTTCATTGGCGGAGTTAGTTTGAAAGAAAACCTTGTCGAAGCCGAGAAAATCAAAGCTAAAGTTTATGTAAATCAGGAGGTATCTTTATCACATATAAAGACACGATACGGTCATGATTTTCATTAGTAATGAGTTTTTGAAGAACTTTTTTTGGGCTTAAACTGTCGATTTTGAAATAATATACCCTGCGCTACTTTGCGCTAAAACTAAAGAGAAATTTCGCTTCATAGCATTATAAATTGCAATATATATTTAAATATACAAATTAATAGCTTTCTAACGATATCTATTTTATTTTTGTGGCATAAATCCTGACGAATTGAGAGCGCTTTACCGAAATGACCCTGCAAACCTTAACGAAGACCTTTAAACAATTTAGGAAACGAGTAGTTTTAAAAATACAAATTTAGTCACTTCTTCCCACAAAGAGCTTTTTAAGAGCAATTTACATATTAGATTTCAAGTGGCAGAGTCGAGGGAATCTCACATATAATAGGGTTTTATTTCTTTTACCTTTAACACACTGTCCTGTCTTGTCTTTATATAATCCTTCGTTGCAGTTACACTTGTATGAACTGACAGTATTGACACAGAATGATCCAGTTGGACAAATAG
This sequence comes from Corallium rubrum, assembly GCA_964035015.1. Lineage (NCBI taxonomy): Eukaryota > Metazoa > Cnidaria > Anthozoa > Scleralcyonacea > Coralliidae > Corallium > Corallium rubrum. The sequence goes on along the minus strand of CAXIUP010000285.1, from coordinate 284,880 downwards.
AAGCTTGTAAACACTCGTCAACATCTGCAAAAATACAGAAATATCCATAAGTGCTGCGTAGGCAGTGTTTTGGTATAAAAAAGCGAAAATCTTAAAGTGCGTATGCAACGAAATTTCACCCCAGTATTTTAGGATTACATTTGAAAGGACACTTAAAATGACAAAGGAACATCTTTCGCAGAATTTCGTTTCCTTGCTTCATTCTTGAGATATTCAGGTTTGTTTGATATGCAAATGTCATACTTATGACATCACACTCCATAATGACTTTTTGAAAGAGCATCAATTTTAGGATGGTCCAAATATTTTACACACGGCTACACACGTTTAGTGACCAGTCATTGGCTACATACATGCAAGTGCAAATTTTTATTAAAGTGCCACTAACCCCAAAAAATTTTTCTCGCAAATCTAAGAGCCCTTATTGAGTGGATTAGGCCAGTTAATAAATTATTGGTATTGGACGTTTCGTTGATCTTCTGTAGACGACCAAACTTGCATCTGCATGTCCCATGGCGGAGTAGGAAAGGGAATGGGTATATTCCTGGTGTTACGTCAGACAAGTCAAACAAGGAACTCCTTTGAGCTCTGTCTGGTGAATACATAGAATTTTTTCGGTTGAAAATTCATTTTCCCAACTAACTCAATGTAAAAATTCTATGCTTTCAGCAGACAGAGCTCAAATGAGTTCCTTGTTTGGCTTGGCTGACGTCACACCAGGAATATACCCATTCCCTTTCCTTCTCCGCCATGGAACATGCATATGCCAATTTTGCAACTTTGGTGGTCTACAGAAGACCTAAGAAATGTCCAATACCAATAATTTATTCACTGGACTAATCCACTCAATAAGGGCTTTTAGATTTGCGAAAAAACATTTTTGGGGTTAGTGGCACTTTAAGTACTTTCGATAAGTACTCTAAAACAAATTCAAAAACTCATTAATAATTCATGAGGAAAATTCAAAAGAAATTAATGTTTAATCAGTGTCTTTATATATGATAAAGATACCTCCTGATCTACACAAACTTACCACGCCAATGAACTTACCAAGTGCGTGGTTCGTTTTTGAAGCAGTTCGTGTTTTATCAGATATAAAAACACTCGGCTTCATCTCGTGTCTTTATATCTGATAAAACACTCCTGCTCGTTTATCAAACAGTACATCATACTGTACTTTTCTAAAAAGTCATTGTCCAATGTCATAAGTGTGACCAATGTCATAAGTATGACATTTGCATATCAAACAAACCTGAATATCTCAAGAATGAAGCAAGGAAACGAAATTCTACGAAAGATGTTACTTTGTCATTTTAAGTGTTCTTTCAAATGCAATCATAACAAAAGGTCCGCTATGCGTACATGTATCTGTGCCAAACCCACCACTGTGAGAATCATGTCAAGATCTTGTGTGATCTTGGAAAATCTTGTAAGATCTTAAGAAAAATCTTATAAGATTTTTACACGTAGATCTTATAAGATTTTAGCGAGATCTTGTAAGATAATTAAAGAGAAAGTACGCGTTCTCTGACCAAAATAATTTTTTACCATGACTCACAAAAACTGTAGTAGATCACACTCACAAGTTTACTATAAGTCACGTTAAAAATACTTACCAGTTTATCAGCAATATCCCCTGTCTCCGAAATGTTTTAGTGCAAAACTTTGTCGGAAATATAGAATTTAACGGCTAACTGCAGGAAGATATATCCCAATGGCCAATAATACGGCGGTTGAGCCGGACACCGCGGGTCTAAATACCCCTGAATCGTCTGTAGGTTTGTGCCATTTTGGAAACTTATACCGTTAGATAGAGCGTTAAACTCTGTTCAACAAATGTGCATTATAAAAAAATCGTAGCACCAGCTGATTCCCTGAATCGTCTGTAGGTTTGTGCCATTCACGAAACTTGTACAGTTAGATAGAGCGTTAAATATTCTACAACATCTGTGAATTAGAAAAAATCGTATAGAATATAACCCTGAAAAATCATAGTGTTTTAGTCAAATTCATTGCAGTTGAGCCACCGGATACCGCGTGTTTAAAGTATACCCCTGAATCGTCTGTAGGTTTGTGCCATTCACGAAACTTCTACAGTTAGATAGAGCGTTAAATTCTGTACAACATATGTGATTAGAGAACATTGTATAGAATAACAACGGAGAAAAGGCTATTTGGACTGACATGAGCGAAAATATCAAATTGCATTATTTATGCTATGTATTGGCCTACGGTCAAACGCTGTCATATTTAAAGTAAATCAATCGTCTGTAGGTTTGTGCCATTTGGGAAACTTGCACGGTTAGATAGAGCGTTAAATTCTGTACAACATATGTGAATTAGAACAAATCGTATAGAATAGCAACGGGGAAAAATCTATTTGAACTGAAATGAGCGCAAATATCAAATTGCATTATTATGCTATCACTTGGCGTACGGTCAAACGCAATAATTTTAAAGTATCCCTGAATCATACTACTCCAATCATACAGCATTGCAATTGACTTTCTTCGAAAATAATGTTGTTCTTCGTCTCGCTCCGTAGTTCATACAACATGGCGAGGAAATATAAACAGTCACACTACTGCACACATTACAGGTCAGCGGTTACACCAAAAAGTTAACACACACACACACACACAACACGATAGCAATATATCTGCGCGTTGCGCAGATACAAAAAACTGGGGTGAAATTTCGTTGCATTGGCACTTTAAGTAGTATTAACAAAGAAATACTAACGTTTTGAGTTGAGCCATTGACCGAAGTGAAACATGATAAAGAAGAGACTGCAAAACCCTCCGCCAGCAGGTTATTAGAGATGTTTAAAAAGAAAACGAGTCATCCCGCTAATAGTTGATATTTTTTCTCCTTTTTTGAGCTGACTAGATGTCAAACTATCGCAAAATAATGGGGTTCAAATTTTCGACCATTCAACATACAGTGGGGTCGAGGGGTCGGAGATATGGCTAATATGAATGCATCAAAACTCGTTATTATTGGCTAATTTTCAACTTTAGGAACGTAATTCCGAACTTCCGAACGAATATCTGAACTTCGCAGCGAACTTCGCAGCGAACTTCGCAACACAAAACAGAAAAGTAATGTGAAATCAAGTGCGCTGAATTCTTTATTTTCGCCCGCAAAATACACCACAAAGCCCGATAAAATTATTATAATAGTCAAGAATTAAATATTATTACACAATTATTTTGTAATGGTAAATATATTGCCTAGTTCAACTCAGAATCAAACTTGAAGATTTAGAAAATTAGACGTCATTAAATTTATAAGGGATATTTTTCCGGGGTTAAACTTCCTAGGGTTTCTAATATTGGGTTTTGGTTTTAGTTATTTACATTTTAAAATGATGCAGTTAAGAAATGAATAGGGTTTGTTGTCAGAGTAAATGTTTACTGTGCTTAATGCTCTGAAGATTGTGCTTTTGATCTTGTTTATTTAAGTTAAAAGAAAATTGCTCCTTTCCTATGCAGAAGAAGGAGTGGACCATTTGGATGAGAGGTGATTTTATCAAAAACACCTGCATCATGAAGTAATGGTAAAGTTTGTAGTTCACCAGTTTCTGAATAACTTAACAAATAATAGGTGTCCGGGTCCCCCATCCTGGTATAAACAATAACTTTTTTAGTGACATAATTAAAGACCACTCCATACACTTTGTGTTCTTTAGGTAATTCAATTGTTTGCTTCAACTTCCCTTTTTCAGTGTAGATATAAACATTATTTCCGCCCCGTGGTGCTACAACTATTTCATTCCTGTTAGAAATGCTCAGGTAGACTGTGCCTGTGTTCTTCTCCAGAGGGAAGCTGTATTGCAGTTGTCCTTTGTTGCTACATAAATAGACACGACTTTCCCCAAATTTATGGATAATAATGTTATTAAGCATGTTTATAGCAATTCGAACCCGTCCATTCCCTTCGTTCAGAAATTGTAGTGGAAATTGATGTTTTAAGTTTCCTTCTGCGTCGAAGACAAATAATTTGAAGCTGTAAAAATTGTCAGTTTGTTCAGAGCTTGTGACGATATATACATTATCTTCATCGTCGATGGCCAGTGAGTTTATGTCGAAACCTATTGCTTCTGTTTCTTCTTGTGGAAGACTACAAAATAACTTGATTTCACCTTGACTGTTGATAACATTGACCTTACCTGTGACCTTGCTCTTTACGATAATCTCGCCATTACTATTCACAGCCGACACGGGTATCCATCCTGCAGCTTCTACGTCACATGTTAGTTTATGACATGGTGATTCCACTCCCATGTTCGCTAGAATCTCGCTGCCGTCGTAAAGTGGATAGTAACTTCTTTCACCAATTTCTATTCTTGGCCAGCTGATAACACCTGGGCATTGTGTTTTTGTAAATTTGTCGATGAAATGGAACAAGACGTAATTGATCATGGTTACTGATTCCACGATCACAAGTCGCTTCGTTTTATTAAGGAGCGATTTCATGCCTCCACTTGCGTGAACAGAAAATATTTCTTGAACTGCTGGCATGGCATGAAGATCTTGAAGATACAACTGGCAAGCACTGGCTGCTGCATCTGGATCTTCCAGGCTTTCTAGAATTCTGCTTATTATTCGCAGTTTCGTTGCAAATATTTTGTCTTCAGTGCTCAGCGCTTCGTTACTGAAAGCTCTTGTTGCTTCTTCACGCGAAACTTTAAACGATGCCTTGGCAGATTGAAAACGCTCTTCCGAAGAAATGTTCATTCTTCGAATTTCGTGTAAGAGCGCCAAAGGCAAAGCTTCGTTGATAATAGTTTTGGCTTGTCCGATGTCTTGTCTGGTCTCATAATGGCTTGATTTATCGAAAGACATCTTAAGCAGACAGACTCCTTCTCTGAGAAAATTAACGCTGCTCTCGAGGTCCTTCCTAGCTAGACCATCCAGTTTAGATTTGATGTCGTTTAATTCTCCCACAATTAATTTGCGACACTGTTCGTCTGTCAGGTCTCCTTCTTTCAGTTTCTCTGCCGTATAATCACGAGCTTTGTTGAACAACAGACCAAAGGTTGAGCTGAGCACACTGGTGATAACTGAAGACATCTTAACTGTGAGAGCAAATAGCGATATACTGAACATGCGAGTTGAGACTGTTGGGGAAGTATGAATTAAAATGTCGTCAACATGCGAATATATATCATTTATTAGATCATAGTTATAAAATAAAACACGGCGTGGTCGGATGTCCTAAGAATGCTTCTCAAGTTCTTATATTGTGCTTGTGCATTCAGGAAGGGTAGGGTTAAACGAGAGCAAGAACTAACGTAGAATGGATACCTTAAATGGGAATCTATACTTATACAAAGAAACTTTATAATATAGAAGTATCTTAAAGATCCCAAGATTTAGTTGAAAATTCGACATAACCATAACATACTTATGTATAAATCAGTTGACGATAATATGTAGAGTTGTTTATTAAGATATAAAAACAGGGAAAGGAACGTAGGAATGAAAAAGGAAAGAATTGAAACAGAAAGAACCAAAGCTAGAATGTACAAACTAAAAATTAATTTATTCATGAAACTTTTGGAATAATAAGCATGCGTACACCAAGATACTGTTGTGTAACGTTTCTCTTATATCTTTCTTTTTCTGAAATATTTAAGTTACGATAATTATAATTTTCAGTAAAGCATAAATTAAAAATCGAATTTTGATGTATCCTTTCTAATTATTATATTTCAAGACATTCCTAAAATATTTCATTAATTATCATGTGGACACAATATCTTCAGGAATTTACTTTTTGAAACGACTGGTTTTCTGAAGTTCAATTCTTCTCTTGTTTAATCAGTTTTGTCTTTTAAATCTTGTCGGGGTATCTTAACAGTCCATTACCTTGGCAGTAGTTTGAGTTTTGTAAATGAAGTTATTGGGGCAGGAGCGTAGCGAAGGCTATACGTTGGGGGGGGGGGGGGGGGGGGCGTGCACGACTCAATTTTGCCGACAAAATGGGCGTGGCTCGGATTAAACCACGCCCATTTTATCGTTGTTTATTTTAATAAATCAAAATATGGATTTTGTTTACAGAGCAAACAAAATTCGTAACTTAGTTTCTAACTTAATGGATCTTGTCGCCTATTTAACAAATTTAATAAAAGGAAGACAAATACTGAAGGCAATTACAGTACAACTGCGATAAGTCTACTGCGATAGAGCAATATGCCTTACTTTCAAACGAGCCCACAGTATTGCTAGATTATTTACGCATACTTCGTCTGTGATGTCCTTTTAACATATTAAGTTCTTCTAGCCTTTCGTCGCTAGTCCTTGACATGCGCAAGTTTTTCACAGTTTTCAATTTACTGAATGTCCTTTCATCTTTGGCCACAGTAACTGGTGCAGTTAATGCCAAGCGAAAAGCTCTGTTAGTGAGAGGAAACACGATTTCTGTTCTTCGGATAACACCCGATAAAACACCTTGCCGGATAGACGATACCGGACATAGGAATTTTTTTTACCAAATCTTGTCAGCGATCCAATCTTGTCGGGAAAGTTCCGATTTTTTACGCCCCTGTTAATGGGGGAGGAATGTTCTTACGAAATCATGATGATCTCAGAATGTTTATTATTAGATTTGATTATTCGAGAGGTTTCCATGCAGGCTTCCTACGAAGTATTGGACTCCTACTCAAATAGAACAAAGACAGATTTTTTCCATAGTCTATAACATAGTCTAACTAAGGCTATTAAGAAGTCTCCGAACTTAATTTGAAAAGTTACTGTTCATGATGCAACGTTTCGATACTCCGATCTAGTGTCTTCATCAGAGGTAGGCTTCTGGTAATAGACCGCCGTCATCGCAGTTTAATGGTGTATTTGTTCTTGACGTTCTCTCTGGCGTCAGCTGATGATTTCATTCTGTACTTGCGCACAGTAAACATTCGCTGTGACGTCATCCCTGTTGTTTCTAACCAATTATCCGTGTGACTCAGGATTTCTGTCTTTAGTTGTTTTGAAACACAAATTGCGCTTGAAGTTCGTTTTTGAAAGAGAACCTAGCCTCGCTCTTTCGAAAACGCAATCTAACATTGAAGCCTTGGTGATGGCCAAACAAGAATAGTCATGTATCTTATCATGAGCCGTATCTAATACAAATTGGTTCGACCATAGCTCGACCAAAAAACGACGTTTGATTCGGACGCCGTATTAATTTATTGAGTCGAACATAATTAAATGCATATTCGTATTCAACTGTGGGTAATATCATACATTAAACATTACTATATAATTTATGCATTAGATACAGCTCATGAAAAATACGTCGTTTGAATCAAAGTCGCGCCACAGTCGTATAATAGCAAGGTTCAGATCACACTTCCACTACCACTACCACTACCACTACCGTAAATATAATTAAGCATGGCCAATATTGTTTTTACGTTCAGTAATGGTCGCAGGTCTCAAACCTAGTGCAAAAAGAAAGCGTTTTACGGTACTAGGATTAAAACCAAATACGACTAGAGGACGCAAAAACGAACATTACACCAGCTTAACCACATTTACGGTAGCGGTAGCGGTAGTGGAAGTGTGATCTGAACCTCGTTAATACAACCGCGACGGCCGTATTTAATAATTAGGTCGACCTTAATACAAACTGCCGTATTTAACTGATTCAGATGGCGTATTTTTCATGAACTTAATTCTAGTATTAGATACGGCTCATGAAAAACACGCCGTCTGAAACGGGCCTTATTGACGTTACAGTCTGAAGCGGTAGTTATTGTGGGAAGAGAATACTACAAATTGTCATCTGTCCAGCGAGGCTACTCTGGTTTAAAGTAAAAACCAGTCAAGTTTTCTATTATAAACTAAAGTTACCACAACCTGCACTTGTGGGTATCTCTTAAAATAGAATAAGGTAAAAATATGGAGTCAGCACTTATTAATGTGGGTATTTCCCGAAGTTGAAATAACAAAATAAACAACAAAGAAGATCATGATGACTTTCAAACGAAGTGAAAAATATCTCTGAAAGATATCTATCCCTTGTTGGTTTAGTGTTACTACTACAGGAGGAAACTAGAGTAAACTAAATTAACTTTAATGAATAGACAAACGTTCTCTGACCAAATATTTAAATTTAATTCGAGCTTTCGGCTGCCAGACTGCAGCCTTCAACAGGATAATAAAAATGAAATATAAAACCATATATACATACAAATATTATGGAACGCCTAGTAATCTAGTAATCTCTATTCACTATGTATAATCCTGGCCACGCTTCGTCAATTTTTTCATAAATTAACTTTATCTATACTGGCTAACCCTATCAGTCATATCTAAACTGTTCTTCCTAGAGATCCAGTAAGGGCCATCCCTTATTCGTTCAGTATTAATACAGTGGAAAAAACCTGAGTAAACTAAACTAACTTTATTAATACTGGATAACCCTATTGTTTATATCTAAATTGTTCTCCCTAAAGGTCCAGTAATGGCCACCCTCATTGGTCTAGTGTTTCTACAGAAGGAAACTAAAGAAAACTAAACTAACTTCAATGAGTCACCATACCGGACAAGTACTGGGATTATTTTTCCGGCTCATTTTTTTTTATTTTCCCTTTTTGGGTGTCACGATTTGGTATTTTTGCGCTTTTTACTTCCGCTACTATTCATACTTCCGGTGAGTTGTTAGCCATGTGATGGAGTGAGGCCGTGAGGCATGTTGTAAGTTCTTTGCTCCTTTTGCTTTTGGAGTTGGACAAAAAGTTGAACAGCTTTACCTTTTGATCAAGCTGTTCTTGCACATCATTGTTGGTAGATTTCGAAATAGACTGACTGACTGACTGACTGACTGACTGACTGACTGACTGACTGACTGACTGACTGACTGACTGACTGACTGACTGACTGACTGACTGACTGACTGACTGACTGACTGACTGACTGACTGACTGACTGACTGACTGACTGACTGACTTTGTAGTTTAACAGTGATCAGATGTGGCTGACAACTGTCTTGATCGTAAATATGTTCACCAAAGTGAAGTATGCACCACATTCAGCCTTCGATCTGATCTTCCTCGGCCCACTCCCACCTTTGTTCGCCGCACCTTGCTAGTAGTCCGAGTGAACGCCTGATCCAGGCATCTTGTTTGATATTTCGAAACAGACTAGTTTCTTCAATATGGAATAACAGCTAGCAAACCAAAGGTCGCGGGTTCGAATGTCAGCCGGGCCAAGCAGAGTTATCTTTACCTCTCTGGTACGGCTCGTCACCCGCAGAAACACCTTTTCTTATTGCCTCTACCGGAGTTCACTGTCTATTTAATAATTGTTCTAACCTAACTTTATTTATACTGGATAACCCTATCTGTCAAATATTTAAGTTATACCATGGGCTCGAATTGTATATGAGCTCATAGCCAACGAGGCGCTTCGCCGAGTTGGCTATCAGTTCGTATACAACGAGAGCGAATGTATTGTTATATAGCCAAGCACTGTACAAGAGACAAATTTTCAGCGAAATGTTTGAAACAACAAACTTCCGGCATAGGCAACTAATACTTCCGCTATGCGTAATCATGCATTCACATGAGTTTCTCGCTGAGCTGTTAGCGTTCGGTAAACAGCTTCGAAATGTTGCATAAATATTGCTCGAGAGAACTCGAGACGCAAAAAATGTGGTTAAAGGTTTTGATTTCATGCAAAAATGAAATTGAAACACCTTCGGCAGTGAAACTCATTACTTAGTTGACTGTTTTTGAAAAAGAACATGCTTTTTACTACTCCAAATGCTCATCTAAATAAAAAAAAAGTCTCTTTACTGGTAATCTCCTACGAAATGTGTGTTGTAAGCTTGATTTTAACCGTGAGTTTCTTTCTTTGGCAACAAATTAATATCAACCCGTTAATTTAGTTTAATTCGTCTATTACTTGACGTTTAGCGCAGGCCTAAACTAACTTTATTTACACTGGGTAATAGTTCCAGTAAGGACCGTTCCTCATTGGTCCATAATAATCATATAATCGCTATTTCAAAGACAGCATTAAGCCTGATTCTCAGATGTCGCCGATCGTCGCCGACGCATGATTTAGATGCATGTTAAGTAAAAGAATAAAAGCACTGCTTTTCTGCATTGTTCATTATTTCTTAATATGCTGCTGCACTTCCCGTTTTAACATGCATCTAATCACAAATCGCCGACCATCGGCGACATATGAAAACCAGGCTTTAACCATAGACTATTTGGCCTGCGCTAAACGTCGCACAATAGACGAATTTAATTCAGACGAATTTAATTCGAATTAACTTCGTCGGTAAAGCGACGTAAATGCGACGTCGAGTTAAACGTCGAAATTCAGTCGAATTTAATTGTTTTTACTTGGACTCGTGGAGCCTGAGAACGACTTCTGGAAAACATGGCGCCGAATTGTCACAGAGAGTAAGAAATATTTTATTCGAAGCGACGGCAATTCGTCGTGTAACTCGAACACGCATTATCGTCGCATTATCCGTCTGACTCAGACGAATTTAATTGCTCAGAGTGTCGCATTTAATGCAGTTACTGTATATGTCACAGTTTCGTCGAATAAACTTCAAACAATTAAATTCGTTTGTTACCTATTATAAGATATATCATACACCAACCTTCACAATATGTTCCGTTTCCAGTGAATCCATTGTTACAAGAACAACTGAAACTTCCTTCCAATTCAATACAACTAGCATGTTGAGAACAAGGTGACTGAGAACATTCCTTTATATCTAGAAAAAAGAGTTCATTTTCTATTGAAAACTTTCTCTTGCATTTTAACAGCAAAGTCACAAACTCGTGTTTCATTACACAATCATTGACAACCGCAGTATTGAATTTAATACACACGATAAGAACCAACCTTCACAATATGTTCCAGTTCCAGTAAATCCATCGTTACATGAACAACTGAAACCTCCTTCTAATTCAATTCAACTAGCATGTGGAGAACAAGGATTAGGCGACTGAGAGCATTCTTTTATATCTAGAAAAAAAACAGGAGTTCATTTTCCATTAAAAACTGTTCTTTCGTTTCCAGTCCTGTCCTTCCTTCTCCTGTCCTTTCCTGTTCTATCCTTCCCTGGCCTGTCCTTCCTTGTCCTGTCCTACCTTGTCCTGTCCTGTCCTGTCCTCTCCTGTCCTTCCCTTCCCTGTTCTTCCCTTCCCTTCCCTGTCCCGTTCTTTCGTGTCCCATCCTTCCCTGTCCCGTCCTTGCCTTCCCTGTCCTGTCCTGTCCTGCCTTCCCTCCTGTCCTTGGCTTCCCTTCCCTGTCCTTCCCCTCCCTATCCTTCCCCTCCCTGTTCTTCCTTTCCCTGTCCTTCCCTTCCCTGTCCTTCACTTCCCTGTCCTTGCCTTCCCTGTCCTTGCCTTCCCTGTCCTTGCCTTCCCTTCCCTTCCCTGTCCTTCCCTTCCCTGTCCTACCCTTCCCTGTCCTGTCCTTCCCTTTCCTGCCCTGTCCTTCCCTTCCCTGTCCTTTCCTTCCCTGTCCTTGCCTTCCCTTCCCTGTCCTTCCCTACCCTTCTGTCCTTCCCTTCCATTCCCTGACCTTGCCTTCCCTGTCCTTCCCTTCCCCGTCCTGTACTTCCCTGTCCTGTACTTCCCCGTCCTGTACTTCCCTGTCCTGTACTTCCCTGTCCTTGCCTTCCCTGTCCTTGCCTTCCCTGTCATGTACTTCCCTGTCCTGTACTTCCCTGTCCTTGCCTTCCCTGTCCTTGCCTTCCCTGTCCTTGCCTTCCCTGTCCTTGCCTTCCCTATCCTTGCCTTCCCTATCCTGTACTTCCCGGTCCTTCCCTTCCCTTCCCTTCCCTTCCCTTCCCTGTCTTTGCCTTCCCTGTCCTTGCCTTCCCTGTGTTGTACTTCCCGGTCCTGTACTTCCCTGTGCTGTACTTCCCTCCCCTTCCCTTCTCTCCCCTCCTCTCCTCTCCTCTTCTCTTCTCTTCTCTTCTCTTCTCTTCTCTTCTCTTCTCTTCTCCTTTTCCCTCTCTTCTCCTTTTCCCTCCTCTCTACAGTTGATGTATATTATATGATAGATATATCTCGTACCAACCTTCACAATATGTTCCGCTTCCAGTAAATCCATTGTTACAAGAACAACTGAAACTTCCTCCTAATTCAACACAACTAGCATGTTGAGAACAAGGTGACTGAGAACATTCTGTTATATCTTGAGAAAAGAGCGATGGAGATGAAAATACGTTCATAAGCATGGAAGTGTAGATAATTAAAGTGAGATCTCTAGTTACACGGTACCGGACGAATTCGAGACCGGTCTTGAATTAGTACGGTTCCGCCCGTTTACACGGAAGAAAAAATTCGGAACGGATCTCGAATTAGTACGGTTCCACCAGGGGCGGATTTAGACTACGTCAACTAAGTCGCGCGACGAAGTGAAAATTTGACGTGAATATATAATTTTCGTTTGTTGCACGTTGTCAAAAATTTACAAATAAAATCCTGCAAATAAAAAATAATTATCTAGTAGGAAGGAGTATGTTCTATTCTTAAAATGCTTATCTACAGAGGCTTCGGTTCAGGCCAGAAAAATTTCCCCGTTGGCGTTTCTCCGTTTTCTTTCTCCGTTTTCTTACGCGCGAGGCCTCATTCTGTAGCTACGACTGATTTCGAGGGGAAGCAGTGGGATGCACGGGACATAATGGGAGAATCAAGGATCGGGTTCACAGTCATTTCCAGGCCGCAAATGCGATGCAGGCTCTCGGTTTGATGAATTTGACGAAGGTGAACTTCGTCAAATTTTGACGAAGTTGGTTGGGTTTTCAACGTTCCTGATTGGCTAATTTTGCTCTAATTACGACTTACGATTGGTGTAGAGGCTGAAACGTCATTTTGCAGGATACGCGCCTTTCTGAATAATCAGTATATGGTTAGCGATCGCTTCTGTGGTTCTACGAGGCCATGCGCATATTCTCAGCCATAATATTGTGCCAGAACTGAGTGGCGTCTTTATATATTCCCAACACTCAATAGCAAGGATACCTACAAGACCTTTATGATGAAATATTCGTGAAACTTTCATCAAGTGCTTTATGCACTGAAGATGACCTTTTACAGAGGATTGAAAAAGATATATATCGAAATATCAATTGCGAGAATTTTATACAGTGAATCAGTGATGCGCTCTGAGGTCGTCTGAGGTAAGAAACCCTACTATACTGTATGATTTGAATATCATTATAGTCTTTATGATAATTTATAGATTTACTCTTGGGCTAGACTTCGCGTTTGCTTGTATTTGATCTATAGCATGTTAATGAATTGATGCTTTGCTGGAAATTTGATCTTGCTTGGAGATTTCATGGTTTTAATATTAATATCAGTAATATGATTAATTTTATCTTTGTGAGAGTGAGACTGTAACCTAGCCAGCCAACCTGGCAGTTAAAGCACTCTTCTTATACATTGCTAATTTCTGTCCTTTAATATTAATTATTACAGTATATATATATATATATATATATATACACACAACATGTCATGTACTGTATGAATAAACTTAATTAGTAAATGATGATTGGTTTCTTCTTTTAATATAAATTTACATGTGTACAGTAGCTATAGTACTAAGTGCTGATATCCACATGAACCAATAACTACATGTGCTGTATTACAATTATTATTTACATTTTATTATCTGGCTTAAATACAATGTCTGCTTAATTCTAGTATTCAATGTTTATATACTTTCATAGTTTACAGAATTGAAATCATATAAACAAGTAATGACTTAGATTAGATGGGGGCTCAAGGGTTAGGATGACTGGGATAATGTTGAGAGTTGGGCTCCTTTATGTCCATGTTGCATTATGGTCATAAATAAAGGCATTCCTTAACAAGACATTGTCTGCTTGGGTAGATGTGTAAAAGGTGAGTATCTGGCACCTGAAAACCAGACAGCTCATAGTAACATAGATTGGTAATGGTGGGTAGTAGCTTGAATTAGTTGTGACTTAATTAGGATGACTGGGATGATGTAGATGGTTGAGCTCCTAGAGCTGTCTTTGAAATGTCCCATTACCCTTGCTCTGGGTTATGCAGAACATTAAATTCGGCTAGACCTTTACTTGTGTGTTGGTCAGGCTGTCCATGTTGAATTCACTGACTGCAAGAATATGTTCTTGGTGTCTTCAAGTTAGTAATTAAATATAATCACATATCTCTACTGTTTGTTGTATTGCCTTCTTTTTAGAAAAAAATAATTACGCACTTACTATTACAAGAACTATTACAATAATTCACTAATCCAAATCCAATTTTGACACTTTTTCAAAAAAAGTATAAAATTATGTGCTAAAAAATATGTTTTAAAACTTCAGAAATTTTGATTAATAGTGTTGTCAGAATGCGGGAAATGCCATTTCAGAGATCCAAATTTCAAACATTTTCCGGGGGGGGGGGGGGGCATGCCCCCGGACCCCCCTAGATATTTTGACTAAGTGGGGAAAATTCCTAGACCGCCCCTGTCCACCTGTGACACGGCGAAATAGGACGAATTCGAGACCGATCTCTAATTCGTCCCGTACCGTGTAAACCTAGCCTGAGAACATTCTTTTATATCTAAAAATAGTTCATTTTCTATTAAAGACTTTCTCTTGCATTTTAACAGAAACGTCACAAACTCGTGCTTCACTACTCTCAATCATTGACAGCCGCAGTATTGAATTTAAATACACACGATAAGAAACAACCTTCACAATGTGTTCCGTTTCCAGTAAATCCATTGTTACATGAACAACTGAAATTTCCTTCCAATTCAATACAACTAGCATGTTGAGAACAAGGATTAGGAGACTGAGAACATTCCTTTACATCTAGAGAAAAGAGCAATTGCAGATAAAAATATGTTGATAAGCATGGAATGTAGACAATTAAAGTGAGATCTCTCTTGAATGTTGGGTCTACTGTATTTTAGCTAAAAAGCCAACTATAACTCAATCGCTAACACTCGAAATCTTATACATTAAATCCACATCATAAGAAGTATCTTGCCCCAACCTTCACAATATGTTCCGTTTCCAGTAAATCCATTGTTACAAGAACAAATGAAATTTCCTTCCAATTCATCACAACTAGCATGTTGAGAACAAGGATTAGGAGACTGAGAACATTCCTTTATATCTAGAGAAAAGAGTAAATGCAGCTGAAAATATGTTGACAAGCATGGAAGTGTAGATAATTAAAGTGACATCTCTCTTGAATGTTGGGTCTATTTTAGCTAAAAAGCCAACTACAGTATAACTCAATCATTAACACCCCAAATCTTACACATTAAATGCATATTATAAGATGTGTCTTGCACCAACCTTCACAATATGTTCCGTTTCCAGTAAATCCATTGTTACAAGAACAAATGAAATTTCCTTCCAATTCATCACAACTAGCATGTTGAGAACAAGGATTAGGAGACTGAGAACATTCCTTTATATCTAGAAAAAAGAATTCACTTTTCATAAATTTCATTAACAACTCGTCCCCAGGGCATTTTGCGGAGGGGCAGCGCGAAAAGGCCCTGGCATTGGCTGATGGGTTCTGTGTTTTCATTGGTTGATCGCTTTTCTTAAATGTTCTTCGCAAATACAATTAATGCAAAATTTCAATGAATTTGGTCATGACTCATATTCGACAATAGCTCATAAACGTCCGCGTTTATAGTTTGATCTGTTCTTATACTTATAGTAGCGATAATGGCGGATTCCGATAACCTTTGAGAAATTCAGTGGCGAAAAATCGACTCTCGAGGATAAAAATCTTTGCTCGGAGTTTAATCTGCCGTCTTTCGAAAGTCGTCATATGGTTCGGTATTCAGTAAAAGCAGCAATGACAAGGATTTATGTGAATGTGCAGAATACTTGTGAAATTATTTAGATCACCAAGGGCGATTCGAGTACAAAGTTGATAGCAGAAAGTGCGAGGTATTTCTTTTCAAGATGAGCGACTTTAGACAAGAGCCAACATATGCAAATTAGAATAAACGTTGTGTAGCCACAAACGAAGTGCGTGAGACTGGGAGCAGTATAAGCTCTCGAAATTAAATGGTAATTTGGAGAGCACATAGGTACGGCAGCGCGAGTGAGTACGAGTTTGGAATTTTATACTGTTCAGTCAGTTCAGATAAAAAATAGTTGTGAGAAATTTAATACCGTTAAAGTGAGTATCACATTTCGAATTTAGTCAATTTGCAAATTCGATGTTGTATATAATATTTATATATATATTCCTTTTCCAGTTTCAAAGTGAAAAATCTCAAGAACAAAGAGTGGTAGATATCCCTCTCGGAAACGCCGTTAAAACGTGGTTCTCAATGACTATATATATAGTGGCTAATATTTATCAATTATTGGACGAGTCGGAGCAAAATATCATGATTTGTCAGTGGCGAGCTACTAGTTATTTGCCGATGCCGAAGGCAGAGGCAAATAACTAGTAGCGAGACACTGACAAATCATGATATTTTGCGATAGACGAGTTCAATAATTCATTTATCATTCCTAAAATAGTTAAAAATTTGAAATGCCTGAAGTAAGAGATCGCCACTCTTCTCTCTGTCTTCGGCATACTAAAATCTTCGTAAAACTTACTTTTTGTTGGCACGAGTCTTGCTTTTTATCTCACTAAAACTTCCTTTTCACTATTTCTTTTCTGAAGTACATTGTCGTTAAGGATGCTTCCAAATACTCTCGATTATTTCCTCGGATAGCTGAAGAACTAGCCGCCATGTTTACGAAAATTATTTGCCGTCAGCAGCGTTACTGCTAGTGCGCATGCTCATAAAATTATTTGCAGCAGAAAATTATTTGCACTCAGTTATTTGCAAGTAAATTAACCAATCAGAATGCGGGATAGAAACGAAATGAATGATAATATATTTTAGTCACACAACTATATAGATAACAATGCAGAGCACACGGAAAATAACCGGCCAAAAATTGTCAACAAAAAATAAAAAAGTTGCGCGGAAAATCTTTTAAGCATGTCTTTTGTCTTTGAAATAAAATATATACATATATCTACGCCAAATAATAAAATATACGTGCATTTAGAACTGAAAAGCTAGAACGCTTCAGCCTGCCTTGTAATTTCTCTGGCAAGCTTTGACGTCTTGTCAATTTCTCTTTGCCACATCACATAATGTGATTTCGACTTTAGGAAAAACCTGACAGACTGCGGATTATAGTAAACCTTTCATATAACACAATTTTAAGTAGAATAACTAAAAAATCTACAAATTAAACACCGTTCATTTATGAAGATTGAGTATAAAGAAAGTTATATTTACACTTGATTCATGATTTGTTGCTTTGACGGGCATATTCGTGCGGCCAGACACGGCGTTAAAAATATCTATGAGAAAAGGTACATCTACTTCCAGATATTATCAAAATCAAATTCCTTAAGATTCTCGTAGCTGTTGCCACACAGCACTGAACCATCCGAACGTTTGCAAAGACGTTTGCGGGCTGATTTAATCTCGTCCGCGATGGAAGACTTAACAGATGAAAGCACACAGTTTGCCGTTAGAATTATTGTTTTCTTCTAAATTTCGGTCAACAAAAACTCGTGGATTCCAGTCATGTTTGTCTCTTCCTGTGGTTTTGGTAGAAGAAACTGCGCGGGAGTTCCTGCTGTTGTTACTTCTTGAACTTCTTATTTACTAAAATTTAACTACAGGTTCTTGATTTAAATTAAAATAGCCAATATTCGCTGGAAAAAACTATGCTTAAAACGTTTAGTCTTGCATTTGTATAGATCTAAGTTTTGACTGTTTCGAAGGTTACGGCCATGTATACTAAACCTAGTCTCAGGTATCAAATATGAGAGACGATCGTTAGTTAATTTGATGTTATTAAACAGTTTCTGTGATAGTTGGTCTCTGTTTTTTTTCAAAGATGGGCAGCCGGTCAACAATAATGCGTCTCTATAAGATCTTGACGGATAAAGGATTCGGAATGATCTTCGTTGGATTTGTTCAAGTTTATCAGATAGATAAGCAGGAAGACTCGAGTGCCAAACTGGGCAACAGTACTCTAGGACTGATCGAATCAACGTTATATAAATGTCAACAAATCATCCACAGAGAGACCACTGCGTCGTAGAACTCGAATTATTTAATACCGCAAATAATTTAATACCGCAATACCTGATTTCACTAGTTTAGCTTGAGCTGGTCGTTTTGATGGCTGCTTATGGACGATGAAGAGATCTGTATGTAACAAGTATTCGAAACACTTTACCTGAAGTGGTTCTAGACAATACGAAGAGAAGTTGCCGCTATTGAACGCTAACTGAAGTCGACGAAGCACAGTCAATTTCCTCGAAGATACCAAATGTATTATAATTTATTACACGTGATTACACCCAGAATTTCTGGGTGTAAAACCAGCCAATGCCAGGGCCATTTCGCGCTGCCCCACCGCAAAAGGCCCTGGGGGACGAGGTTGTTTTCATTAACACATCATTCTGCTCATGCAACAAACATGCAAAATATTAAAAAAAGTTATATTCTGCTTCTGGTTCTTCCTTTTCCTATCATGTCCTTTCCTTCCATTTCATTTCCATTCATTTCTTTTCATTTCCTTTGTTCTCTTCCTATTCCATTCCATTCCCTAAAGGCTTTTCTTTTCCTCTCCTTTCCTCCCCTTGTTTTACACTTAATGAATATTATATGATATATCTCGTACCAACCTTCACAATATGTTCCGTTTCCAGTAAATCCATTGTTACATGAACAACTGAAATTTCCTTCCAATTCAATACAACTAGCATGTTGAGAACAAGGCCTAGGAGACTGAGAGCATTCTTTTATATCTAGAAAAAAGGAGTTCATTTTCCATCAAAAACTGTTCTTTCTTTTTCTGCCCTATCCTTCACTTTTTTCACTTTCCTTTCTTTTCCTCTCCATTCCTCTCCTTTCTTCTCCTTTCTTCTCCTTCCCTCTCCTTCCCTCTCCTTTACTCTCATTTCAATCCTTTTCTCCCTTCTCCTTTTCTCTCCTTCCCTCTCCTTCCCTCTCCTTTCCACTCCTTTCCTTTCCTCTCCTTTCCACTCGTTTCCTTTCCTCTCCTTTCCTTTCCTCTCCTTTCCTCTCCTTTCCTCTCCTTTCCTCTCCTTTCCTCTCCTTTCCTTTCCTGTCTTTTCCTCTCCTCTTCTTTCCTTTCTACTACCCTCCTCTTCTCTCCTCTCCTCTCCTTTGCATTTCCTTTCCCTTCCTCTCATTTGCTCTCCTCTCCTTACAGTTAACGTATATTATATAACATATCCAACCTTCACAATATGTTCCATTTCCAGTAAATCCATTGTTACATGAACAACTGAAATTTCCTTTCAATTCAATACAACTAGCATGTTGAGAACAAGGTGATTGAGAACATTCCTTTAAATCTAGAAAAAAGAAGTTAACTTTCCATTAAAAACTGTTTTACTTTTCCTGTCCTGTTCTCCCTGACCTGTCTTGCCCAGCCCTGTCCTGTCCTATCCTGCCATGTCCTATCCTGTCCTGTCCATCCTGTCCGTCCTGTCCTGTCATGTCCTGTCCTGTCCATCCTGTCATGTCCTGTCCGTCCTGTCTGGTCCTTCCCTGTCCTGTCCTGTCCTGTCCGTCCTGTCCTGTCCCCCTCCCCTCCCATCCCCTTCTCTTTCCTTCTCTTCTCTTCTCCTTTCCTCTCCTCTGTACAGTTGATGTATATTATATAACACATCTGGCACCAACCTTCACAATATGTTCCGTTTCCAGTAAATCCATTGTTACAAGAACAACTGAAATTTCCTTCCAATTCAATACAACTAGCATGTTGAGAACAAGGATTACGAGACTGAGAGCATTTCTTTATGTCTAGAAAAAAAAGAGTTCATTTTCCATTAAAGACTTTTTTTATCTTCTGGCTTGTCCTTCCTTTTCTTCATTTCCTTTGTTTCCTTTGTTTTCTTTAGTTCCTCTTCTTACTTTCTTTTCTGCATCTATGCTCTCCTCTCTTTTTCTCCCCTTTCCTTTCTTCCCACTTTTCTCTCATACCTAACCTTTATTTTCCCTTCATTTAATACATATTATATAGCTGGTACCAACCTTCACAATATGTTCCGTTTCCAGTAAATCCATTGTTACAAGAACAACTGAAACTTCCTTCCAATTCATCACAACTAGCATGTTGAGAACAAGGATTAGGAGACTGAGAACATTCCTTTATATCTAGAGAAAAGAGTAAATGCAGATGAAAATACGTTCATAAGCATGGAAGTGTAGATAATTAAAGTGAGATCTCTAGTTACACGGTACCGGACGAATTCGAGACCGGTCTTGAATTAGTACGTTTCCGCCTGTTTACACGGAAGAAAAAATTTGGAACGGATCTCGAATTAGTACGGTTCCACCTGTGACACGGCGAAACAGGACGAATTCGAGACCGGTCTCTAATTCGTCCCGTACCGTGTAAACCTAGCCTGAGAACATTCCTTTATATCTAAAAATAGTTCATTTTCTATTAAAGACTTTCCCTTGCATTTTAACAGAAACGTCACAAACTCGTGCTTCACTACTCAATCATTGACAGCCGCAGTATTGAATTCAATACACACAATAAGAACCAACCTTCACAATGTGTTCCGTTTCCAGTAAATCCATTGTTACAAGAACAACTGAAATTTCCTTCCAATTCAATACAACTAGCATGTTGAGAACAAGGATTAGGAGACTGAGAACATTCCTTTATATCTAGAGAAAAGAGCAATTGCAGATAAAAATATGTTCATAAGCAAGGAAGTGTAGATAATTAAAGTGAGATCTCTCTTGAATGTTGGCTCTACTGTATTTTAACTAAAAAGCCAACTATAACTCAATCGTTAACACTCGAAATCTTATACATTAAATGCACATCATAAGAAGTATCTTGCACCAACCTTCACAATATGTTCCGTTTCCAGTAAATCCATTGTTACAAGAACAACTGAAATTTCCTTCCAATTCAATACAACTAGCATGTTGAGAACAAGGATTAGGAGACTGAGAACATTCCTTTATATCTAGAGAAAAGAATTCACTTTTCATAAATTTCATTAACAACTCGCCTCCAGGGCATTTTGTGGAGGGGCAGCGCGAAAAGGCCCTGGCATTGGCTGATGGGTTCTGTGTTTTCATTGGTTGATCGCTTTTCTTAAATATTCTTCGCAAATACAATTAATGCAAAATTTCAATGAATTTGGTCATGACTCATATTCGACAATAGCTCATAAGCGTCCGCGTTTATAGTTTGATCTGTTCTTATACTTATAGTAGCGATAATGGCGGATTCCGATAACGTTTGAGAAATTCAGTGGCGAAAAATCGACTCTCGAGGATAAAAATCTTTGCTCGGAGTTTAATCTGCCGTCTTTCGAAAGTCGTCATATGGTTCGGTATTCAGTAAAAGCAGCAAGACAAGGATTTATGTGAATGTGCAGAATACTTGTGAAATTATTTAGATCACCAAGGGCGATTCCAGTACAAAGTTGATATGCAGAAAGTGCGAGGTATTTGTTTTCAAGATGAGCGACTTTAGACAAGAGCCAACATATGCAAATTAGAATAAACGTTGTGTAGCCACAAACGAAGTGCGTGAGGCTGGGAGCAGTATATGCTCTCCAAATTAAATGTTAATTTGGAGAGCACATAGGTACGACAGCGCGAGTGAGTACGAGTTTGGAATTTTATACTGTTCAGTCAGTTCAGATAAAAAATAGTTGTGAGAAATTTAATACCGTTAAAGTGAGTATCACATTTCGAATTTAGTCAATTTGCAAATTCGAGGATGTATATAATATTTATATATATATATTCCTTTTCCAGTTTCAAAGTGAAAAATCTCAAAGAACAAAGAGTGGTAGATATCCCTCTCGGAAACGCCGTTAAAATGTGGTCCTCAATGACTATATATATATAGTGGCTAATATTTATCAATTATTGGACGAGTCGGAGCAAAATATCATGATTTGTCAGTGGCGAGCTACATGTACTAGTTATTTGCCGATGCCGAAGGTAGAGGCAAATAACTAGTAGCGAGATACTGACAAATCATGATATTTTGCGATAGATGAGTTCAATAATTGATTTATCATTCATAAAATAGTAAAAAATTTGAAATGCCTGAAGTAAGAGATCGCCTAGACTTGGATCAAGTCTGTCTCTCGAGGGGAGGAGGGGTCGAGCGCGCGAAGCGGCGCGCGAGGAGAATGGAGAGAGAGGGAGAGAGACAGACTTGGCTCACTTGCAGCGTTTCAAATCTAATTATCACACATTATCAAATTTTGGCACGAAAATTTATGAAGTTGCATAGTGTTTTATTTTCCGGTTTTATCACCTTCGCAACAATGCCTGATGCGTAATCTTGCTTCATATTTCAGCGCTAACAGCGTTACGGTCGGTCTGTTAAGACACAATATGAAACGGTAACGCGTTTAGCATTATCTGGTAGAGCAAGTGAAACAATATACGTATTCTGTGTGGTAGTAAAGTCATTAGATGATTTTAGAAGAAAGATTTTCTCACTCAGCTTTGAGAAAACAACCGCTTGCGTCAAATATTTGGAATTGTTGTTGGGTCATGATATTAGCAACGAGGTTTCCGGATCAACAAATATATATAATCTATAGAAACTGCGCTGAAAAAAATGCCAATTTGGTAAGAAAGTAAGCGAAGTTCGAAGTAAATTCAACGCGACCAAGGAGAAGATATTTGCCGATAAGAATCGTTAGAGTCAAATAAACGCATGTAAGGACTCTGGAAGTGTAGATAATTAAAGTGACATCTCTCTTGAATGTCAAATCTAATTTAGCTAAAAAGCCAACTATAACTCAATCATTAACACCCAAAATCTTACACATTAAATGCATATTATAAGATGTATCTTGCACCAACCTTCACAATATGTTCCATCTCCAGTAAATCATTGTTACATGAACAACTGAAATTTCCTTCCAATTCAATACAACTAGCATTTTGAGAACAAGGTGACTGAGAACATTCCTTTTTATCTAGAAAAAAGGAGTTAATTCTACATTAAAAACTGCTCTTTCTTTTCCTGTTCTTCCCTTCCCTTCCTCTTTCCATCCTCTTCCCTTCCTCTTCCCTTCCTCTTCCCTTCCTGTTCCCTTCCTTTTACCTTACCTTCCCCTTCCCTTCCTCTTCCCTTCCCCTCCCCTTCCCCTTCCCTTCCCTTCCCTTCCTCTTCCCTTCCCCTTCCCTTCCCTTTCCCCTCCCCTTCCCATTCTCCTCCCCTTTCCCTTCGCTTCCCTTCCTCTTCCCTTCCCCTCCCCTTCCCATCCCCTTTCCCCTTCCCTTCCCATTCCCCTCCCCTTCCCATTCTCCTCCCCTTCCCATTCCCCTTCCCTCCCCTTCCCCTTCTCCTTCCTCTCCCCCTCCCCTCTTCTCTTCTTTTCCCTTCTCTTCTCTTCTCTTCTCTTCGCTTCTCTTCTCCTTTCCTCTCCTCTCTACAGTTGAGGTATATTATATAACACATCTGGCACCAACCTTCACAATATGTTCCGTTTCCAGTAAATCCATTGTTACAAGAACAACTGAAATTTCCTTTCAATTCAATACAACTGGCATGTGGAGAACAAGGATTTGGAGACTGAGAGCATTCCTTTATGTCTAGAGAAAAGAGTAAATGCAGTTGAAAATATGTTGACAAGCATGGAAGTGTAGATAATTCAAGTGACATCTCTCTTGAATGTTGGGTCTATTTTAGCTAAAAAGCCAACTATAACTCAATCATTAACACCCCAAATCTTACAAATTAAAATGCATATTATAAGATGTATCTTGCACCAACCTTCACAATATGTTCCGTTTCCAGTAAATCCATTGTTACATGAACAACTGAAATTTCCTTTCATTTCAATACAACTACAGTAGCATTTTGAGAACAAGGTGACTGAGAACATTCCTTTATATCTAGAAAAAAGGAGTTAATTTTACATTAAAAACTGTTCTTTCTTTTCCTGTCCTTCCCCTCCTCTTCCTCTTTCCATCCTCTTCCCTCCCCCTCCCCCTTCCCTTGCCTTCCCCTCCACGTCCCTTCCCCGTTCCCCCTTCCCCCTCCCTTCCCTTCCCCTTCCCTCTCCCCTTCCCCTCCCCCCTCCCCCCTCCCATTCCCTTCCCCTCTTCTCTACTATTCTCCTCTCCTCTCCTTTTCTCTCCTCTCCTCTCCTCTCCTCTCCTCTCTTCTCTTCTCCTCTCCTCTCTTCTCCTCTCCTCTGTACAGTTGATGTATGTTAAATAACATATCTTGTACTAACCTTCACAATATGTTCCGTTTCCAGTAAATCCATTGTTACAAGAACTGAAACCTCCTCCTAATTCAAAACAACTAGCATGTTGAGAACAAGGATTAGGAGACTGAGAGCATTCCTTTATGTCTAGAAAAAAAAGAGTTCATTTTCTATTAAATACTTGTTTTATCTTCTGGCTTGTCCTTCCTTTTCTTCATTTCCTTTGTTTTCTTTAGTTCCTCTTCTTATTTCCTTTTCTGCATCTCTGCTCTCCTCTCTTTTTCTCCCCTTGCCTTTCCTCCCGCTTTTCTCTCTATGCCTTGCCTAGCCTTTCTTTTCCTCTCATTTAATACATATTATATATCTGGTACCAACCTTCACAATACATTCCGTTTCCAGTAAATCCATTGTTACAAGAACAACTGAAATTTCCTTCCAATTCAATACAACTAGCATGTTGAGAACAAGGATTAGGAGACTGAGAACATTCCTTTATATCTATAGAAAAGAGTAAATGCAGATGAAAATATGTTGATAAGCATGGAAGTGTAGATAATTAAAGTGACATCTCTCTTGAATGTGGAATATATTTTAGCTAAAAAGCCAACTATAACTCAATTATTAACACCCAAAATCTTACACATTAAATGCATATTATAAGATGTATCTTGCACCAACCTTCACAATATGTTCCGTTTCCAGTAAATCCATTGTTACATGAACAACTGAAATTTCCTTCCAATTCAATACAACTACATGTAGCATTTTGAGAACAAGGTGACTGAGAACATTCCTTTATATCTAGAAAAAAGGAGTTAATTTTACATTAAAAACTGTTCTTTCTTTTCTTTTCCTGTCCTTCCCTTCCTCTTCCTCTTTCCATCCTCTTCCCTTCCTCTTCCCCTTCCCCTCCCCTCCCCCTTCCCTTGCCTTCCCCTCCACGTCCCTTCCTTGCCCCCCCCCCCTTCCCTTCCCCTTCCCTCTCCTCTTCCCCCTCCCCCCTCCCCCTCCCCTCCCATTCCCTTCCCCTCTTCTCTACTCTTCTCTTCTCCTCTCCTCTTCTCTTCTCTTCTCTTCTCTTCTCCTCTGTACAGTTGATGTATGTTATATAACATATCTTGTACTAACCTTCACATTATGTTCCGTTTCCAGTAAATCCATTGTTACAAGAACAACTGAAACTTCCTTCCAATTCATTACAACTAGCATGTTGAGAACAAGGATTAGGAGACTGAGAACATTCCTTTATATCTAGAGAAAAGGGCAATTGTAGATAAAACTATGTTCATAAGCAAGGAAGTGTAGATAATTAAAAAGTGAGATCTCTCTTGAATGTTGGGTCTATTTTAGCTAAAAAGCCAACTATAACTCAATCATTAACACCCCAAATCTTACACATTAAATACCTATTATAAGATGTGTCTTGCACTTACCTTCACAATATGTTCCGTTTCCAGTAAATCCATTGTTACATGAACAACTGAAACTTCCTTCCAATTCAATACAACTAGCATTTTGAGAACAAGGCGATTGTGAACATTCCTTTATATCTACAGAAAAGGATTTCATTTTCTATTAAAGACTTTCTCTTGCATTGTAACAGCAACGTCACAAACTCGTGTTTCACTACTCAATCATTGACAGCCGCAGTATTGAATTTAATACACACGATAAGAACCAACCTTCACAATATGTTCCATTTCCAGTAAATCCATTGCTACACTGTACAAGAACAACTGAAATTTCCTGCTAACTCAATACAACTAGCATGTTGAGGACAAGGATTAGGAGACCGAGAGCATTCTTTTATATCTAGAAGAAATAATTTTATACTTTCCAATAAGAAAGTCCGTGCACTTGCAGCCAAGATGCAATATGTTCAATATGTTCCAAGATCTCCTTTTGTTTTTTCCTTTCCTATCGCCCCTCTCCTCTTCTTTGCTTTCATGTCTTTTTTTTTCTACTTTTCCTTTCCTATGCTTTGCTTCTTCCCTCTCCTTTCCTTTCCTGTCATATCCCATCCCATCCTTTCCTTTCCCATCCTATTCTTTCATTATATTTCTTTTCCTTTTCTATCCAATCACATTATAATTTAATCTTCTCTTATATCCTATCCTACACTATCTTATACAATATATTTTATCGTATCGTATCCTACCCCACCCGATCATATGCTTTTTTTTCTTATCCTTTCTTACTCCTACACTCCATTCCATTCCTATCCTATCCTATCCTACCCCATGCCATCCTTCTCTATCCTAACCCATCCTATCCTATCCCATCCTATTCTATCGTACCATATCCTATCTTACCCTATCTCATCCTCCCCTATCTTATCTCATCCTACTTATCTCCCATGATATCCTATCCTATCCTACCCTATCCCATCTTACCCTATCCTACCCCACCCTATCTCATCCTACCCTATCCTAACCCATCCTATCCCAACCTAGCTCATCCTATCCCATCCTACCTTAACCTATCCCATCCTACCTTAACCCATCCTATCCTCTCACAGAACCTATCCTATCCTATCTCATCACAACCTATCCTATCCTATTCTATCCTATCTTATCACATGCTATCCTATCCTATCCTATCGTATATCATCTTATTCTATACTATATTATCCTATCCGATTCTACCCTATCTTACTCTACTCTATCCTATCCTATCAAACCCTATCCTGTCCTACCTGATCCCATCTTACCCTATCCTACTCTATCCTACCCTATCCCATCCTACCCTATCCAATCCTACCCTATTTTAGCTTATCCCATCCTTTCCTACCCTATTTTATCCTATCATATCCTATCCCTTCCCTTCCCTTCCCTTCCATTCCCTTCTTTCCTTTTCCTTACATTACATACTTATATATCTTACACTAACCTTCACAATATGTCTCGTTTCCAGTGAATCCATTGTTACAAGAACAACTGAACCTTCCTTCCATTTCAATACAACTAGCATGTTGAGGACATAGACTAGTCGACTGAGAACATTCCTTTATATCTGCAATAGAATGCATAAAAATATTCTACTAAGATACTGTAAAAACCCGCATATAAGGAACGTAGTGATTAAGAACCTGTAGGCAAAAATATTGGCATTTAAATTCGTATTATATAAGAACCTGTTGAGCCTAAACATTGGAACAGGTTCTTATTTGGAAAATCAGGAAAAACTAGAAAAAATAACTGTTTACATATGGCAACAAGACGGTGTACAATCTATTGTCATTTCAGTATAAAAATTTGATATACGGTACACAAATAATTGCCTGTATAATCATACATTTATATAGTTTCAGAATTATATAGAGTACAGTAGACTCTTAAAAGCCGTGTTTACACTGCAAGCCTTGGCCTAACATTGGCCTACTTTTTGGCAGTGTAAACACGTCCTGGGCTGGCCTAGGCCAGAATATCTGGGCTTGTTTCTTTTGTTGGCCTATATGCCATTACCAGAAATTTGGGACAAGATGGTGGCGCGCGTGCGTATTAAGGACCATAATAATGGAGATTCTCAACAGTAAATAATAAGGAGAGCACATAATAATTCAAATTTTGCTTAAACGGTGGCATATTTCTTCTTTGCCCGACTCCATTTGACTTCAGCATGGACTAAGGAACAGTTATAACTAAAAAATATTTGCTTACGTCGATGCCAAAGTACTTCCCTAGCTCGTCTTATTTTTGCACTGAAAGCGCCACTATCCATAGTGTTCGCCATAGTAATCTTTGCAAACAGGTTCTAGAAATTGGCCAAATTGACCAACAACGTTACGGATACGCAGGCTACGTTACGGGCGATGCCAAGTGCCCGACTCGCGTCGCATTCGGCATGAGTCAGTCTACTTCGAGAGCACATAAAGGTCCTCATTTGTCTCTAGCATAGTACTTCCAAAAGCGTTTGAACTTGCTTGATTTCACAGTCCTTATCGTGCACGATTTAGGCGAATTCTAAAGAACTCAGTGACCTGAATAATGAGAAACACTAGAATACAGTAGAATCACATTCATTAGAAATTCTAGAATACATAATTATATTATTTGGCGAATATAGCCGCTGGTAATGCTTTGGCCTTGTCCAGGCCAAGGCCACGCCATGGCTTGCGTGTAAACGCGGCTTTAAAGGCACAGCGTCAGGTATTAAATTACCACTTAATTAATAGTTTTGCGCCAGACAAAAATGATATTTGTGTGCAAAGGAAAGGAATAATATTCTTAAAACGTTAAAAGAGTAAGTTATTAGTGCATTTTCCCATGGACTATCTAGTCCAAGTTTTGACGTGTGTGATATTCACGATAGTTTAATCACGCCAACTTGAATTTGGCCGTGAAGTTTTTCAAGTTTGCGTCATGGTGACACTGTGCCTTTAAAGTGCAAATGAAACGAAAATTAAGTCAGTCTTATTTGAAAGAACACTTAAAATGATAGAGTAACATCTTTTGCAGTTTTTCGTTTCCTTGCTTCGTTCTAAAGATATTTCAGTTTGTTCGATATACAAATTAAACGTTTTGAAGTCATGATGTGCATAATGAGTTAGCGAAAAATGTTATATAGCTTTGCTATTATCAAACCAAATTAATTCAAAGGAAGCATGTGGGTGCGTTTCGTCCAGAACACTAAACATGTAGATTTTCAGGTAATTATATTTGACAACATCAAAGATATATAACTTTTTTTGATAACTCATTATGCACGTCATGACGTCAAAATGTTTATTTTGCATGTCAAACAAACGAGTCTTTGGTATTTTATTCTGGCTAACGCCAGACGATTTTATTCAGCACAGGCACAGGTCCAGGCCCCAAAGTATTAAAACCTATCTCTTTAACACTTTGAAGCCTGACGACGAGTCTTTAGTATTTTATTCTGGCTAGGGTCAGACGATTTTATTCAGTACAGGGAGATGTCCAACCCCTATTAAGCGGACACCTTTTGGGACTTCGCTGTGTTGGGTTAAGACGGGCGTCCGTTTAAAAAGGGTTACACAGTAGGGGGTACACATGTCGTGACCAGCTTTTTGTGTCTATAAACGTAGTTTGTTTTCACTATAATTATATAAAACAATCAATACAGCACTAACTGACCTAAACAGGTTCACAATTCAAAGTGTTGGTTTCTCTCAGTTAATCTCAAGTGTTGATTATTACTGTTGTTAGAGAAAACGTTAGTTTTGATATGGATTTGTCCGCTTAGGAGAGGTTAATTTGCTCACTGGAACCCGAGATAGATGGCCAATGCCGCTTTAGAGTGGTGTCCGCTTAAAAAAGGTTGTAACTATAGTGTTTTAATTTATTAAAGAAATGGCTGGGATCTCGCTTAGGTCCGCGCGTGCCCCATTCCCAGAAGACTACAGGGCCGTAGATCAGCAGGGGCAACTGCCCCCCCCCCCCCCCCCCCCAGTTTTTTATTGGTATTCAGACAGTCACAGAATAAAGAACTAACTAGTCGTTTAATATCATAACTCTGACAATGAGTTTTCGCGTTGCGTTCGCGCTTTATCCCGTTAGAGTAACTATTATTTTGTAGTCACTTGCTACTCACTTTATCCAGAATGTTCGGAAGTTCGTTCCAAAGTTCGCAAGTTCATTGGGGAGTTCAAAGCTCGTTTTAAGCTAAGCATTTGATTGACTTCTTGGTTCCTAGTAGCCGGCAGTCAATTGCGTACTTCAAAACGAACTTTGAACTTCTCAACGAACTTGCGAACTTCGTAACGAACTTCTGAACATTTTGGTGAAGAGTGACAAGTGAGTTGCAAATGACTGTCGTTGTCTTTGTAAATATGTAATACTGTAGTTTTAGACAAAATCTTTTGTAAAAATGAGAGAACGTGTCTTAAAAAATACGTTTTAAAATGTTCAAAATTTTCCTCAAATACGATGTCAAATCGCGGGAAATGCCATTTCAGAGACTCAAATCTCAAAAATTTTCCGGGGGTTGAGGGAGCATACCCTGGATCGATCGCTTATACTTTTTCTCACAGACATCCGATCTTCACATTGTTTGAATCAATATTTTTGTCATATTCAAACGATCATGTTGACATATATATATAATTTGGTTATATGGGACTGCATGGTTCTACGTTAAGTGAAATTATAAACTCAATCCAACGAATAATATTGAGAAATTTTAATATATAATAAATTTTAAAAAATTACTGGACGGAGCCTAGGACAAACGCAACTTCAACGACAATGTCCACAGTCCTTCCTTTTCTCTCCCGCGCGCCGTCTTCAGGAGAGACTGGGTACAGTCTACAGGTGTTACTTGGTAAATATTCACCGAGTCACCTCGACTTCGGTGACTAATTGTTAAGTATCCGCAAAAACCTAAATAGTGTAAATTCTCACTAGACATCAAATATATGAGAACCATTTTAGGCCTGCGTGGCCGGCGTTGTGCTTGCGGGTGAGAGAAATTAATGCCTGCCCATAGTTAACATTTTGAAGCCTGAAGACGAGTCTTCAGTATTTTACTCTGGCTAACGCCAGACAATTTTATTCAGCACAGAGAGAGGTCCAGGCCTCAAAGTGTTAAGACCTATCTCTTTAACACTTTGAAGCCTGAAGACGAGTCTTTAGTATTTTACTCTGGCTAACGCCAGACAATTTTATTCAGCACACAGAGGGAGGGGTCCAGACCTCAAAGTGTTAAGACCTATCTCTTTAACACTTTGAAGCCTGAAGACGAGTCTTTAGTATTTTACTCTGGCTAACGCCAGACAATTTTATTCAGCACACAGAGGGAGGGGTCCAGACCTCAACGTGTTAATGCACCTATCAATTGAAAGCCCGACTCCCCCCACCCCGGGACAAGGTAGGGGAAGTGTGGGGAATTTTATAGCATTTGAAAACATTTTATGCAAAATTAATTTTTAGCAAATCAAATCCCCACCCAGTCCCGGGGTGGGGGGAGTCGAGCTTTCAATTGATAGATACATAAACGTCACAAAATTCTAAAATGTTTATTATTAAACCTAAAAGGTTGGTTGTTTTATATATTTTGTAGATCATTATTACGAGTCTTCCTGGAAAATTTTAAGTCGATACAAGTTTTCCTTCTTGAGTTACAGAGTTTTGAATTATATTATTGCTGACATCAGCATAATTTTCAAATGTCGTTAAAAGCCTCTTTGTACACACAGTTTGGCATACAATGCTTGGTTAAGCTTTAGAAGAGATGTCTAATTATATCTGATGTACAATCTAAAGATTTGTATAGGTAATAGCATGGTTTCCAGTGCAATTTGGAAAAAACATGCACGAGTGAGTTTTTCAAAGACTATCAAAATTGCACGAGTCCGAAGGACGAGTGCTATTTGAGGTCTTTGAAAAACTCACGAGTGTGTGTTTTTTCAAAATTGCACTCGAAACCATGCTATTACTTATTAATAATATACATGAAAATGTTAGACAAAATGTTCTTCCAGCTACGAAGTTACATACTACTCATTGCTCCACTTCTCGAAGCTTTAATGGTTGAAAAGTGCTTCATTTTGTTCACTAAATACGTCAAACGTTTTACTCATAGCATCTAACCTCTTCTAGTCTTCTTGCAGGGACTTTTATGACAATATTAAAGCAAAATCCACTCTGTATTTAATCAAAGTGTTCTTCGACAACTTTATGTTTTGGTCGCCATATTGGATTTTCTCGTGAAGGAAAAACCATCCTTCAAAATCCACATAGGCATTTCATTGGCTTTCCGGTAGTTTCTGGTTGTTTATTATCCAGTTAGAATGTTTAATACTCCTTGAAATTTGCACTATATTTCATTTTTCTGCACTGTATTACACCTTTTCTGCACTGTATTACATTGAAATTGCACTCCTCTCGACCAATCAGGATGCAGTAATTTTGTCATGTATAGTATTCTAGTTGAAACTACACTTTATGTGAGCATTCGTTTTTTGGCCGCCATATTTGTGTACCTCACAGATGCCATTTGGTACACAAATATGGCGGCCAAAAAAGAAATCGTATAAAGGGTAATTTTTGCCAGAGTTTTCAGGTTGTACATCAGATGTAATTAGACACATGAGGTTACTTGAAGTAAAGGCTGCCCTAGCACTTGGCACTACCCAAAAGGATTGCAGGCTCTGGCAATGAAATGCAATGTGAGAATGTTGAATTTCACCACACCGATTATTGTAGACTGACAGAGCAGGTGAATTTAAATACTGCAGATATTTCAGCAGAGTTTTAGGTTTTATTGTCAATTTTACTAATCATACACTTTGTACTACAAAGCTTAAGTACTGTGGTTGAGGGCAGGCCACTACTGGCCATGGATTTCAGTATATTTCGAGGGCATAGCAGCCAACAAGCAGGGCATTGATGGCCAGTGGCCATTGGTGCCACCACTAAATTTGAGGCCTGGCGATCAGATGTGGCTGACAACTGTCTTTATCATAAATTATATGTTCACCACTGTGAAGTATACAGCTACATTCAGCCTTCAATATTATGTTCCTCAGCCCACTCCCACATTTGCTAGCATGGTACAGCCTCTCTGCACTTTTGCCAGTAACCCGAGTGAACGCCTGACTCAAGCATCTTGTTATTATTATTGTTGATAAATATTATTGGGCATTGTGGTGTATATTTTTGCAGGCTAAAATGGAGAATTCAGTAAGTCTTCCCTTGATGCGTAAAATCATCTGGCATTAGACAGAGTAAAAATAAAAAGTGCCAAATGGCATTGATACCAGCCTAGCTGACATATAAATGTATGCATGAATAAAATGCTTGATTGTACTCATATCAAAATTATGCAAAACTGTTGGAATAAAATAAGGATAATGAGTGCAATGAAGCAATTCTTCTACATGAAGAACCTTGTGCCCTTGTGGTCAGATTTTTATTAATTTCTCATCCAAGTTTCAACCAAATTAAACCCAAATTGAACCAAAATTGAATGGGTTGGTAGTTGGTCTATGATCAACCTTTCCACAAACTTTCATGAAAATCTGTGCACTAATTTAGTTTGTTTGTGAGACGTCCTAGTGACAAACAAACGAACAAACAAACAAACAAGTCAACTGTAATATAAATAAGTTTTGTGGAAACACCACGTAAAATATTTCTTTGCTAAGCTTTCGGCCTGTTGACTCAGACCTTCATCAGAGCAATGACAACAAACAACAAAAGTCTGCTGTTGCCAAACACGCTGGAAGTATGACCATGGTGTTAAGTGGGAAGAGTCATCACTCTTAGCCAGCGACAAGCAATACTTCACGCGAAGAACAAGAGAATCCATTGAGATCACAAAACATCACACTATTTCTCAGGAGGGACAGCCATTAAATAGCACGTGGCGTGCCCTATTCGGAGAACATTTTTGATTTTGTTTTCTAATTAATAAAATTAATGTGATACACCATTGTATTTTTACGTGATTTAATTGATCAGTTGCTTAATTTATAAATGACTTGAGCCCAGACTGGAAAGTTTGTACCTCGCGGCGGATATATCCGTCACGAGATTTTCAGACCTAATTTATGCGGCCGCGAAATCGTGAAGAAAATTGGCCGCGACCGCGAAATTGCGAGAAAAAATCCGCGCGGCCGCGCTATTGGGAGCAAATTTCGCGACATGCCCGCGAAAATTCCAGGATCTGCCCGCGAAAATGGCGGCCAAAATTTGATCTCCGCCGCGAAATTTGCAAACTTTCCAGTCTGGACTTGAGCCAACAGTTTGTTATTATTGCTCTGATGAAGGCCTGAGTCAACAGGCCGAAAGCTTAGCAAAGAAATACTTTACGTGGTGTTTCCACAAAACTTATTTATATTACTTTATCGCCATGAAAACGTTCAAAGAATTAAGTCAACTGTACTTACAAGTTACAACATTACACGTCAATGTCCCGTCCATTTCTCGTATATTTGGTTGTTTACAATTACAAACGATTCACTCCTTTCACCATTACTTCTAAAAGTTTACTCATAGCACTAAGAACGCTCTAGTCTTCCTTCAGGTACTTTACTTGACAATATTAAAGATTAATTCGCTTCTAATTTGAACAAATGTGATCTCTGCTCCCCAAACAGGTGGGAAAATTGTCTTAACTGACCAAAAATCGCGGGCGCATTTGCTCTGTTTCTTTATTTTTGTTCGAAATGAGGTTCGTTCAGGTTTGAATGTTTTGTTAACTGAAATATTTGGTACGCTGAAGAAGAGAAACCTCGGCGATTTAAAACTGGTTGTCATGACTTTCATGTGAGCTATATATTCCTATGATCGGAGTTATGGAAACCTTGGATTATTCGAGGAGAATATGCAACAAACAGGGTTTTTCGTTTCGATGTCCATTTTGTTTGTGTCGACAAACTGTTTAAACAGCAAAATACTACTAAAAGGTGAGTTGAAGTATCTAGATCATATGTTTATCTTTAAAAATACTGCGTGAATTGTTAATATTGAAGCCCACTTGACGGTGTAAACTTATCGCCTATTTGCTTAATATCCTAAACACAGTTAAAATCAGTGCTTTTGAACGAGCCATAGTTAAAAATTTAGCCCTTTGCCACCCAAATTTTATTCTCTTAAACTATCCATAGTTCTTTGCTCCATCCACTGAAATAAATGACAACGTCCGGAAAAAT